>JAEQBH010004245.1:0-188841 GCA_016808115.1 Tetrastigma voinierianum | reverse complement strand
AAAAGAGTGCTAGGGAGGCAATTCAACTCTTTGACACCATAGCAGAGAATGCTCGAACATGGGAGACTAACACCCCATGTGACACCGCAAAGTGCATAAGACGCCCATGGGGAGGAATCCATCACTTGCAAAAATGATGAATTGCAGTTTAAAAATTGCTAATTTAACAAGGAAGTTTGAGGCTATAGAAATGGTGTAAGGTGAGAACAGGTAACTAGTGTAAATTCTCATTTACCCTATACCCACTGCATCAGTGGAGGAGCCATATGATTATGCGATGACCCTACACACTCAACTATTAACTGCCCAAACCTTCCTCAAGTCAAGGAGCACCAGACAGAGCAAGCTAATGCTCTAACTACCAAAGGTTTCACCCCATTTCTAAAACATATAATCCCGATGGGGTAAGCATCCTAATTTTGGGCTGAATGAGGGAGGCCCACATAACTTGCCAACACAAGGTCCCCATTACCAAAAACCAAGGTTTTCCAAATTCAAATTCCTCCATTTCAGAATCCAAGGCCCCTAATGGATTTCCTATGAACTCTAATCAAGGTTTTCATCCACTGAATCAAGGGAATTCAAACCCACATCTCTACTAGCAACCTCCCACATAAGAGGAAGCTTCAGAGGATATAAAAACACAGCCATATAAAACTCCAACAATCCACAAAACACACTGAATCGCTTTCCGAATGATGTGAGATCCTAAATAAATTGCTCGACTCTTATATGGGTAATTTTCACCAGAAAAAGGGAACCTGATCCAACCCATCCAAACCCTCTCTAAGGTCAAAATAGTGTGGGAGTTTCAGTCCATGAGGGTATTTTTGAACATTGTAAGGTCAGCATTACTCTTCAAGCGTGCATAGTCGACAAAACTATCCCCAACCAATGAACCATCAGCCGAGTCTCAAAGCACCTTGGCTGAGATGATGAGGTCTCGCCAAGCTCTTATAACTTTAGGACACGATGATGCAGAGCCAGGAAGACAAGGTTACCCATATCTCTCCAGCCCATATCCTCACAGGCCGAGAACCCCAAAGAAAGCAATACCATTCTGAGATTCTATGAATTATTCAAGCAAGTGAAACCGAACATTCCCTTTATTAGATGCTATCAAGCAAATTCCATCATATGCTAAGTTTCCAAAGTATTTGTGTACCTGTGAAAAAGGAAACTAGGAATAATAAGGAGGCATTCATGATCGAACAATCTACTCATCGATTCGAAACAATCCTCGCTCTCAAAATACAAAGATCCGTGAAGCCCTACTATTTCTATAGTAGTAGGAATTCAAGTCAGGGACATGCTCTAGTGGATTTAGGGCGCAGTGTTAATTTGTTGCCATACTCAGATATATAGACCTAGGGTTAGGAGAATTAGAGCCAACCAATATCACTCTCCACTGTACCAATCGTAGCGGTAAAAATCTAGAGATAGTGGAAGGATGACAAGTGACAAGTTCTACTTCCCTGGATTCATGTGCTCGACACTCAACCCGTGAGGAATCAAGGAACGCCTGGGTAGATTCTGGTAGACTATTCAAAACCATAATGCGTCATTATACATTGCAGGAGCACCAATTATTTACTATTTTCAGAAACATGATCATTTAATCAATATCTTAATGTTATCATGAATGGTGAAGACATGATAAGTTATGAGGTCAACATGTTTGATTCTCGCGGCATGTAAGATTTAGACAATAATACATTGACATCCTCCTTCTACGCTGGTGTTTATACCCAGTTAATATATATGATCATTATTTAGAAACGGAGTTTCGGCCACCATAATGCAGAATACAAAAAGAGATCGCAGCTTAATGTGTCCCCGGAATTAAAACTATTACACCAAATGAGGACAAACACTACTTTCCCAAGAGGAGGTCACCCAATGAAATGAAACTCTCAACATCACATCCCAAATGAGTGCCTTCTTAGTACAAGAAACCTTTTCCAAGTTAATCATTTTCCTTAGAGACTTGAAATTCAAGAAAATCAACTTTAAGATGTTTGAACCCCACATAACTCATTTTGTGATGGACATCAAGTATATTATGAACTCTAGCCCGTCATCCTAACACACAGAATTCATCAGGAAGCAGAGATGTTAAAACCTCTAAAAATCAATATATTTAATAAACCAAGAATGGAAAGAAGTGGCAAATAATAGCTCCCAAAACCTGACAGGAGTGTTATTTATCCTACTACAGACAGTGCGGGTTAGCCCAACACAAGTAGTTCCTAAGAAATCTGGAGTCACTGTGGTCGCCAATGAAAATAATGAGCTTATTCACTGTGTCACTTCCAGGTCGAGGTATAGATTATAGGAACTTAACATGTGGGACTAGAAAGACTACTTTCCTTCCATTTGTTGATCAAATGTTAGAGAGAGCGTGGTGGCATGAATTTTATTGTTTTCTCGACGGCACTGTGTTACTAATAATCTGAGATATTTGGGAAAATCAAGAGAAAACTACATTCACCTGTCCTTTTGGTACTTTTGCCTTTAGGAAAATGCCCTTTGATTATGTAATGCACCCGAAACTTTCCAACTGGGCAGATGATGGGAATTTTCGACATGATAGAAATCATTCCGGGAAATCTTCATGGATGAGATTTCTCATTTTTTGGTGACTCCTACGAGGGTCCGAGAATCTACGAAGGTTTTGGAGAGATGTCAAGAGAAAACCTTGTGTTAAATTGGGAAAAGTGTCATTTCATGGTGACACAAGGATTGTCTTGTGCCATAGTGTCAAAATCGAATTGAAGCTGATAAGGCTTAAAGTTGAGTTTCATCTCCCAATTCTACTTACTCAAGTGTGTGTTAGAGACATCGATCATTTCAAATATGCCGGAGTTTATAGAGATTTATAAAGATTTTAGCGCCATAGCTCGTCTCCCTTATGTACTTTACTTGCTAAAGATATCCTCGTACATCACAGGCTTAGAAGACGCTTTTGTAAAGCCTGAAACTATGTTAGTGTCGCCCTCGTCACGCGGTACCCACTGAACCCATTCAAAATCATGTGACGCTAATGATTATGCTATAGGGGTCAGTTGAGACAAAGGGTATTTAAAAAGGCTTTTTGTGACTCATTATGCCGCAACACACAGACTCGCCAAGCAAACTACACAAACTAATGGAAAAGAGTTTTTAGTCATTGCCTTTGGGTTCCTAGAAAAGTTCAGTCATACATTATGTGCCTCTCGTGACCATTTTCACATCACGCAGCATCAAGTACTTTGCCTTCTGCAGGATACCAAGCCTCAAGTTAACTAGGTGATTCTACTATGTTTGAGTTCAAATCTGGACCATTAAAGATAAAAAGGCTCAGAATGTGGTGAAGGACCATTTATCTCGATTAGTTCCGTAATCCACCTCATGGCATACCCATAGGCTTACGCCTTCGATGAGCAACTTTTTGCCTTTGCCACAATGGTATTTGTTACTGTAAACTACCTAGTCATCAGGGTCAAATTCCAACACAATGGACTTCATATAAAAAGAAATTTTTAGCAGATAATAATAGGGACATTTTGACGATCCATATCTATTTAAATATCGCCCCACCAATTAATGAGAAGATGTGTGCCCAATGATGTATATATCAGATCCTAACTCGCTTATCTGCCAGGGAGGGTATTTCTCCGCAAGAAAACAAAGCAGATAAGACTTACGTTTGTTTTTACCGGGCCTACCTTATTTAAAGATTGTTTCAATTTTGCAAAACGCTATGGCTCAATGCCAAATTAGGAGTGGGTCACAAAACGAACATGATGCCTCTTACCCCATCTTAATCATTGAAATTTTGACCATTGCATAGGACTTCATGGGCCTTTTCCCCTTCAGGTATCTTTTACATTCTCTATTATCTGTTGATTATGTGTCTAAGTGGGCTGAGGCTATTCGACAAGAACCAATGACCATAAGGTTGTTTTGAAATTTATAAAGAACACATTTTCATTCTGACACTGTGCATTATTAGTGATGGGCGGACTCCACTTTTGTAACCGATCTTTTGAAAACTGCTAAAAAATACATCACCCATAAAGTTTCAACACTGATGTTCACCCACGTGATCAATGGTCAAGTCAACTAGCTAATAGGAGATAAACATATTTTGGAATCCGGCATCTCAAATCGCAAAGATCGGGTCACCCGACTTACTAATGCTCACGCCTACCGCATCACTTTAAACCCATTTATGTCTCCCCATAAAGGTTTTATGGAAAAAGGCTTGTCATTCACTGGGCTGAAATGGAACAACGGCTTATCGGGCTATTAGAACCTTTGACTCGATCTAACCTCGCTGTAAAGTTAATACATCAAGAATATAATGAGTCACTTAATTGCGCAGAGTCGTATGAAAGCCCCGAATTTACAAGGAGCGGCCTGTTGCTCCATGATAAATCTATCGCCGAAAACGCTTGGAACCAAACTAAAAAGTACCGCTGCATACCCCGGCCGCACATTTCCAAGAAACTCAGCCCGTCTCCGCTGATCGCCCATTCATCGTTAAGGTGGTTTATCCATACTGCAATGCGGAGATTGAAAATTACTGATAATGGGAAAGTCCTTCAAAGTCAATGGTCAACACTCAAGTCGCTCTTCAGCATTTCAATCTTCAAGAGCATAGTGGAGGATTTGGTAGATCCGCCACTGTGATTCCTCAGCACCAGCCAACTTTGCTGTATAGTTTTGATTTTGTTTTATTTTCGTTTCTTGCATTTTATTTCTATTGTCTCTATTTCATTTCTTTTTCATTAAAACATAAAAATAAAAAAATAAAATAAAAAAAAATAAAAAAAGGGGACCTAATTTCTATGTTGCTTCCCATTCTGTTGTGGGGGCACCCTTAGTTTCTATGCATTGAGGGCAATGCTTGTTTCTCATAGGGTAGGCGCACACCGGTCAACCTAACTATGCGCTTGTTACATGTTCAAGGTATGGTCAAAATTTTCAAATTATGGTTTTTAGGTATAATACTAATTCGTAATGTACATAGCCGCATGATCTCATACACACTCCACATCATCTCTACGCATGTACACTCTTTAACAAGCATGCACAAAAATCTTTATATTCATCTTTGACTTTATCCTTCAAGGTTTCTCGCCTTTATTACTTACACAAACCATGCACTCCATGCTCATACTTTTATCTACCCGCCGTTCCCATTTGTGCATCAATTTGACATGTCATGTTAACTACATGCATCATAGTCTTTGAGGAACATCTTGCATAACTAGGAAATGATTAGAGGCCATTATTTCTATGTACACTGCTGAACTCAGATTATCTCACCTCACCTATTTCGAGCTTTGTTGCCAAGTTAGTTCGAACTCCTAAGAACCCCGATCACTGAAAGAAGGACCCTATGGAAAGATTGAAAGTATCCAAAAAGGAATTACAGCACCAACTCCGTGAATACAACGGGCCAGTAGAATATGAGCAAAAAGAAAAGTGTGAGCATGCAAAAGGAACCCAGATGAAGGCGCTGACAAAGCAGATGCACTCTTACATCTAAGACCACTGCTCCCAATTTGCAAAAATACATAAGAAAAAAAAAGAAAAAAAAATAACAGTGTAATTTGAGACACCTTTAAAGTGTACCAAGACACCTTACGCAAAGGATAGCCAAAGTGTACCTAAGACACCAATAACGGTACTGCACATGCGATAGTTAGGCAAAACGGTTTTTAATCCATTTTCGCGACCGCATTCACAACTCTACTCTTACAAAGCAAAACCCTAGCCTGGCCTCTCACACACAAGCAACCCCGAAGTTGTCTCGCTTCCTCGCGAGTTTCCATCGTCAAGCTCTGATTCTGGCCGCACTCATCGTACGTACGTGAGAAGCATCCTTTACCTTTATATATTTCTTTGCGGTTATTCATTATTATACATGGACTTGTTTAGTGGTTTTGCTGGTGGTTTTCCTTACTTGGTGGTTCGGGGTTTCTACGATGATATGGGGAGTGAAATTTGCTCGATCTCGCACGGACCAGCCCTGCATTTCCTTTAAGAGACAAGCCGATATCTGCTTTTATATGCTCGGCCATCTGGGGCATCATTGCCATTCTTGCCATATCTATGGCAAGATCCAAGAATACTGGAAAAGGAAAAGCGCCTAGCTCCTATGGAGCGGGCCGTGAAGAAAAAACCCGACCCTTGGCAAACAAGAAAGAAAGCAAAGGAAGCAGATAGATTCGTCTTCTGAAAGTGAGGACGTATCCGAGAGTGAAGATGATGATGAGATAGAGGCCATGTTTGTCGAGGCTCGAGTCGAGTAGGAAAATGGGCCCAATCGACATGGTAACGTGGGATTCTTCACTGCGAGAGGGGTGTGAAGTTGGAGACATTTTTGTACTCTCATCCCATCAAGGGAGTTATTCAAGAACAGAATATGCAGTTCGTGTGCACTGAGGTTCAGGGATATTTACCTACTGTGGTTCGGGAATTTTATACCAATATGAAAGAAAATCAGCGGGCCGAGACCTTACTAGAGACCACGGTGATGGGTAAGCAGTTACGGATCACCCCTGATTCGATAGCTCATTCCTTACAAAAGATAAACAACTCACGCTCGTAATCGAATCTTTTCACCTACTTAAATAACAAATTACTTGATGCCCAACCTGTCACGAGGCTATGTGCACTCACCCTATGACCATGAATGGCTTTGTGCGCAAAGAATTTGTTTTCAGAGAAGCTAGTTTTATCATGCATTGATGAACAAGATTATCTCATGATAGAATCTTAATTTAAGGGCAAATGAGAGAGAAATCTCCTGTTGCGGTATCAAATTCAGCTTCTTATATGAGGTTGCGACTGGAAACTATCGATTATGCTTTAGTCATATGGTGTGTGATGAGGGATTTCTTGTAGTTCTCGCATGAAAGTAGACATATTCCATTCCCATCTCTTATGTCGAGTCTTGTGGAAGTTGCAGGAATGAGGGAGCGTCTCTAAGAAAAGAGGTGCTTCCTAGGCTCGGGGCCTATTACAAACAAAACTGAGGCCAAGAAACGACAAGATCCACGAGACCCCACTCAACCTCCAGCTGGCTATCTCTGTCCTTCATATCTACAAGACTAAAGACTTATGAGCACATCCCCATCAAGAGAATGGAGCGTCGCATAAAGGGTGGTTCAATGCATTGGGAACACAACTTCGACCGTTGTGCCTCTCAAATTTCGAGTCATATTTTCCGAGAAGAACCCGCGCTGCGTGATGCCACTTCCCGACTTGGAGGGAGATTTAGAGAGCTGGATGATCACTGATGAGGACTCATTTTCTTCCTCGCAGATGATGATGAGGACACTGTAGTTGTTTATTGCTGTGACAGCGGTATTTGCAATCGCACTCACCCATGTCATTACAAACCTTAAGACCTCTTTGATTCCAGCTTGTGTTCGTTGTTTTTTTCGACTTTATGCATAGTGGTTATGTATTATGTTAAATGGCTGCTTCTATAATATTTATCATTTTAGTTCAATGCTCGCATGACCACCTTACTTCTTTCTTCAATTTCATGGTCCTCATTCAATAGCCAATTTTAGCATTTGTTGTTATGTGTATCGCTTAAGACTCAAGGTTCTAAATGAGTCATACTCGGGGTATACTAAAGTAGGTGAAGTATTAGTGTTTTATATTTCATATTTTGAGGAACTTGCAGTTTAAACTGCACTCGAGCGCACTTATCGAATTCATAACCAAGGTATCTCTATCAAAATCTCTAGTGGACGGTGCAAGACAAATGGGTGTGATGAATACAATAATTGAGCGAATATAGAAGAACTTAGCACATTCAAGTCACACTTTGCCCACAGTTTACATGAGGATAGGTACTTTTAATTGCTTTTGTGTTTTTTGGACTTGTGCAGTCTTTCGTGTCTAATGCACATCATATGCATTTATTTCTAGAAGCAAATATGGATCATCGAGGATGTCAAGTAACCGACAGAAGTTTCTGAACTCCGCAACAATGCCGAAAGGCACTGTGAGGGCAGAGTGCACTTCAGACACCATCAACATGTACCCCAAGACACCCGTGTGCAGAGTGAAAGTGTACCCCAGACACTTCAACATGTACCCATATTGACCCGTGCGTAAAAGTGACAAGAATACAAAGTGTACCCACACTACTCAAGTGTACCTAAGACACCCGTGTGAGAACTACGGAATTGAGAGGAATCCGATCTTAATGCAAGGGCACACTTGTAAATCAACTTTACGTGATCACACAGGGGCATAAAGCTTATACGACACAAGGAGAAGGTAGCTTTGATTCCGAGGGTTAGGGTTTTCTAGTTAGAGAAGAGTTCTTTCCCATAGCTGAGGTGAAGACTTGTTGATTAGCTGAAGACTTTATTTTTCTGGTTTTTCTCGATTTCAAGCACATAATCTTTCAAGAGGGAACTCACATTGCTTTCCATTCTCAATATTCTCGTACTTCATCCTTAGGTTTTGCAATCACCTCGATTTTCTTAAAGTTCTTTTATGAATAAATTTCTTCAATTATGATCGTCTCTTATAAGTTCCATGGAGTTTTAAACTCTATGTCGGGGTTCTATGGTGAAACTCACCCCGATCAAGGTAAATTCCTCAATTCCTTTGATACAATCAATGATCAGGTGGATGCTATTCGCTTGTCGAAACTAAAACTTTAGTCAAGATCCTTCTCCACACCCAAATTAGAATCTCTTACACGCTAAAAATGACAAACAAGCAAGAGTCTGAATTAATTAAACAAAAGTAAGATCAGCCAAACTATCTTCCTTTCAAGATGCATTTAAGAACAAACTTCCACTCAAGACTGATCACTGGCTGTCTAACAGAATCAAAAGAGGTGGCTCATGACCATAAGAAAGTGAACCCCAAGAACCCTTCCACTAATCATCTTCTATTTCGCAAAAAAAATATTTAAAACTATCCACCATTCAATCGTCAACATTGTCCCCACTCAAACACTGTGAGAATATTCTACTTATCAACAAATCAATTATTCATAATGAAGATAATCGTGTATTCCACATTAATATAATGCAGATAATCCAATCTACGCCAATGTAATCACACTAACAATAATCCGTCAGCTGTGATGGAGTTTCAAAAGCTCCCCAAAGTTATTCGTCACACGGATAGTGTGTTTGAAGATCACGCTCTGCTGACCTATCGTTGTCCCGATAGGTGCCCCAACTCGCGCTTAACTCCCTTCATTCTCTTCTCCACCTTTTTGCTAATCTGATCATCTGAGGCGTGAGTACACCGCCGTTTAATCTCCTTTTTGCAAGTTTATATCACGTCGTTGATGCCTCGTGAGGTCAAATGATCCAGTACGTACACATGACTACCAAATTCAAATTAATTAACAAATGATTCTTAAAGGTTTTATCACTAACTTTCTTTTATGTACGTGTCATCTTCCTATCTGCTCTATGCCTTAGGTGTTAGTGGGATCATGGAGCTTATTGTTCTTTTGCCTGACGTGGTGTCAAGATCACTGGGCTAAGGAATAAATCTGTCCACGTGTTTGATGTCGCTTGAGGCACGTGATTCTATATTTATCTCATTTCCAAGGCCTGCTGATTTAATCGCTTTCACTAGAGCGTGATGAACACTAGAAATGGCTACGCTCGATATGTGTCTAGGTGTAGTAGACCTCATTTTGATGGATCCAAGATATTTCAAGTCATTCGAATCTGCTTCGAGACTCCACCCTTTATTATGGCGACCGTCTGTCCGAAAAAACTATTCTCACAAATAAATGTGAGTCCTTCTATTGTCTCCATCGAGTGACGTGTGCCCTTCGTATGTCTTGCAACTACTCCGATACTCAAGCCCTCAAGGTCGCAATGATGATTATAGGGTTTTGGTCTTTACCAAAGCTCCTTTCACGCTTTCTTAATTTCTTCCTTAAATAGGGTTTACCAATGCTCAATTGTTTATCATTCTGAGCTCTTTCTATGCCTTTTCGCTGGTCGTTCTTCTTTCCCCAGTTTTCCCTTTAATACCTTCTGGCCAAGAGAGAGAGTGAAATAAATGTAAGGACTCATTGTCAAACCCACTATCGAAGAGGCAATCAAGAGAGAATGAAGTAATTGGCTTCAAGGAGCTCCTCGCTATTAAGAGGAAATTTAAGCTTCTTGATGTGACAACCAATCCGTGAGCCAAAGCCCAAGTCTGACAAGAAGGAACCTCTCAGGTTTAAAAGATGAGAAGTGGTTACAAACATCTCTAGGCAGCCACCGATTGAAGAAGATGTGCCTTTGATAATGCACGAAAAAAAGGGTTTAGCTTGTGAGGAGTGAGAGTGACTCGCATGGTCACAACCAAGTCTAGCCAAGATCGTCAGTCATCAAATCTGACCGGAGGTTATGTTATCCATTTGAAGTTATCTCAATCCATTAAATTCAGGTCGAAGCTACAAGGATGAACTCGAGCACACCCGAGGGCCTACACGTTGACTGCAAAGATGACTAAAGCTGCTCAAGCCTCATTTAGACTCGATTCAAGCAGGTACAACCACTTGGCTATTGCTTTGTATTGTGATATTGTGAGCCACTATTTATTTAATTTTTTTTTTTTGTTGATATCCGATATTATGATGCGTATATTTTTCAAGTTGAATCGCCATTTTGGGCTTAATGGAGGCGGTCTACTGAACATGTTGTCGCAAGGATTTATCTTAGATTCATGTATACATGGTTTAAAGAGAGTCTGACTCATGTTCCTAAACTGGAACGGAAACTTAATGAGGCCTAGCGTAACCTGGCGCCCACAATCGCCAAGGTAGAGGGTTCTAAGGCTAAGCCCATTGTCAAAATGGAAAAGATGCATCAAGAAATGCTTCTAGAGAAAAGATATACCACACACCTGATCGACCGCGAGAAGTCAATTAAAAGGAAAAGGAGTTCAAGGATAAAGTGGTCAAACCAGAAGGAAATAATTGATTGTTACTTAAACAAGTGGAGGATCAAAATAAGAGGTCATTCGAAAGGCTTTACAAAGGGCAAAGAGGAGGGGCTATGGAGGGGCTATGAGAGGCTATCAGATCGTGTGTAAGGAAGGGTATGAGGAGGGCTACCACGTAGCTTCGCGTGCCAACATGTGGCAATTTCAGCTGGGGGTCAGAGGATACGATGTTGTAGAAGGTGAAGTTGCCTGAGTTGAGACCGGTTGTAGCACCTCGTAATTTTTAAAAGGATAAAAATAACAATTCTATTAAAACTTAAAAGAATGGCATAAGGGTAATTCTCCTATGAAACCCAGTATAAATAGAAAAGAAATAATAAAATATTTGATATTCATCGATCCTTCGCTTCTCTCATGTAGTTTCCTCTTTGGTCGTAGAACTCCATATTCATTGGATCCTTTGTTTCTCTCTATGTAGTCTCTCTTGGTCGTAGAACTCCATAAGTTAGGGTTTGAAGAAAAGCTTTCAAGAGGTAAGATTTTTCCTACATCTTACTACAATGAATTGAATATATATATATATATATATAGTGCAGTAGGTATATATATATATATATATATATATAGAGTATATATATATATATATATATATATATATATTATTTTTGTTTCTCTTAAGGAGTGGTTTTCTTGCTCATAGAATCGAAAAACCTAGATGTCGATCTAGGGTTAGCTAAGTAATTTTAGCAAGATATTTTCCTTATTTATTTTCCTATACTCCTTGGTATAGCTTGTCTAATTTCTATAAGTTTAGGTCAATTATGAAGAAATCATATTTAGATTTCACTATCTTCTTTCTTTAAAAAAATAAAAAACAAAATACTAATCATGCTGGGCCAGACCGACCGCTTTCGTAGAATTTAATAAAATAAATAATAAATAAAGGTGGTAAGGGACCACCTTATGCTTGAGTTTCAGAAAAAAATAATAATAAAAATTCACCATATAAATTTTAAAGATAAAAAAACAAAAAGCAATAAAAAAATATATATATATATTAAATAGGGTTCACATACTTTGAGATCTTAAATCAATACAAGAAAAGAAGAAGGGAGAATTGCAGTGAATTAAACGCACAGACGTGACAAGTAAGTTGAAAAGTTAATATAATCTTGTCAGCGCTTTGCTGGAAGAATTTAAAAGACAAAAATGAACATTTAGTAAAGCCAAAAGTGACATATTGTTACTAAGTATTACTATTTAATATTAAAAGAAATTATTAGGGTTGAAAAGTCTTTCTACAAAATAGTAGAGTAAGTGAATTAATAAAGAATATAAATTAAATAAATAAATATTTGAAATCATGATTAGAAGGAATTTAATTTTATAAGTTTTGAAACTTATGAATTAAATTATTAATAGTTAGGATGTTTAAAATATTATTAGGATTAATAGTATTAATATTATGACATTGTTAGAATTCTCAAACCTATAATTTTAGGTGAATAATTAATGATGATAGCTTTTACTATTATGCCAGGGGTGAAATATTCTTTCGAGATTATTCTGGACATATTTCAAGGCTTTAGAGTACTCCTTGAGATAAAGAATATTATCAGTAACTTCTTTTGCAAAAAAAAAATATTTTATATGTTTTTGTGTAAAGATTATCTATATAGTTTTTTTCTAAAAATATATTTATTTGGTTTTTTATGTAATTTGAATGGATTTGCTTTATTCCTTCGATTGTTCTGGATCAAATAAGGATTTTGCGAAGATTTCGGTAACTGCTTACGGCGAAAAAAAGCCGAGATATGATGTTTTGTGATTAAAATTTTTGAATGAAATATTTGACTCAAGGTTCCTACTTGTTAACAAGAATAATAGTTCACACTATTCAACCTTTGCAACAGGAATAATAGTTGACCTTTACATTCCGTGCGAATGTACTAATTTGAACTCCTGGGCCTCTACGGCTCTTGCTAAGTTACTAGTACTAGTAGTGCTTGATTCTCGTCCACCTTAAAAGGAACAATTGCGGGCTAGCCAAATTATTTGAAAGTCCTACATGGTTGGACACTATTTGATATTTGATGACCAAAGAAAAATATATTTGAAATGTATTTGATTTTGGACTTTGATATGAAAGTGTTTGAATCGAAAGTTGATATGAAATTGTTTGGATCACATTTGATATGAAATTGACTTGAAATGGATTAGAAAATCTTGGAAGGAAAATTTCGAATGTTCCAACTAAGAAGTATTTCTTATCAGTTTAAGCTTACTCTCATTTGTTGACATGTTTTCAAGTACTTTTAGTTTTCATGATGAGTGATGCATAGATTAGATTTCTCATCATTAGGATTTGATTAAAAGTTTTATGTTGACATTGTTGAATTACGTTAATGTTTATATGGATAATTCGAGAAAGTTACATAGATAATAACATTCATTTTTCTTAGTTCAAGTCGAATTCGAGATTCTAATAGCTCTCTATTTGGAGATTGTATTTGATATTTGAGATTTATAAATAATTTATTATCGATATGAAATTTTGAATTTGGAGATTTTATAAATTTAGAAAGTTGCACATTACTCTAAATGTGTGTTTGTAATTGGACACTTCCATCCGGGGCCATAAGAAATGAAGGTTTGTGTTGTTTCGCACTTTAAGCCTTTTAGCTAGGTGTGAAATGGCAATCATGGCCTCTAGACCGGCTCGAGGGCGTGACACCGGGTTAGTAGGAATCGAGGAACTTTTTCTTCTTTTATTGAAGGTCAAGCTACTATACGTTTTTGTTTCATTTGAACACCTTAAGAATGCATGTTGATGCGTTTCGTCAGCTCTTATAAACCTTTTTCCTTTCGATCTTAAAACAACTGATACGTATTCAATTAATATAATATACGTCGTAACTTGTCTCACGAGAATAGGTGGCTCGTAATAATCAAAGACGATGTTCAAGATTGAAACAAACTGCATATTTAGCCCGCCTTGAATGAAAACGCATATAGCCTCAATAATCTAATCTATGGGATTCTCTCTTGTCTACATGGTTGTCAACTTTGTAGTCTTTGACAACATTTTAAGTCATTTCCATCTCTCAAACACACAGCCAACACATGCTTGGGAAGCACAAAAGTCTTTTATGTGAGGCCAACATTCCTTCTCTTTGCTCTCAACAAATAAAACCCAAAGATGACTTCTTCTCTTCAAAGGTCTCTCTTCACACTCTCTTTTTTTCTCCATACGAGCAAATGCTCATTCAATAGACCATTTTGGTCTTATCCTTACTGCTGGTCTAAGGCCTTGTTTGGCCTTGCATTTTTGGTTATTTTCCATTCTTTTTTCTCAAAAGCCCTTAATTTCTTCATTTACTAAATTATCTCATTATTCTATTTCTGCATATAAACTTCTTTTGTCTTATGCCCTTGGTCAATATTTTAATTTCTAATTCTTTTACCTTGATTCCTGAATTCTAATTTCCGAGTTGTTAATATTTTCACACTTAACAGTATAAATTCCGAAAAACTTCAAATTTAACAGATATTATACCCTAAACTTGTTATAAAACGATTAGGGTATATTTCGGGGTATTACATTATGTGTCTAAGTGTTTGACGTGTCAGAAAGTCAAAGCTGAACACTAGGTGCCATCAGGTTCATGAATCCTGCATTCCAATTCCACAATGGAAATGGGATAATATAGCTATGGATTTTGTATCTGGCCTCCCCTTAAGCAGAGGAAGCATGATGCTATTTAGGTGATAATTGATGTATTCCACAAAGTCACCATTTCGTACTGGGCCCGATGGATCATATGGATTGACTACTTGAGCTTATATGGATGATCGTCCGATCAGATGGTGTTCCATCACAATTGTGTCAGATCGTAGACCTAAGATTTACATCAAGATTCTAGAATGAGTTACAACAAGATCGGGCACCTGCCTCAATTTCAAGATACCAATTAGTAGACGATGGACAAATCGAGAGGTTGATTCAAGTGCTCAAGATATGCTTTGGGGATGGGGTAATGGAATTTATCGAAGTCGTAGATAGGTATGTTCGCTGATGGAATTTTCCATAACAACAGCTTATCAATCAAGCATCGCATGACACCATATGAGGCTCTATATGGCCAGAGATGAACTCGTATGCGAAATGTAATCAACAAAGGTAAAGTGATTGGTCCTGCACATGCGAAAGATACAAAAGAGAAAGTTCGCTATTCGACAAAGGTTAAAATTTGCTAGGTGATTGACATAACCATATGTTGATTTGAAAAGGAAGGATATTGAGAATATGAAGTGGGTGATAAAGTGTTCCTGGAAGTTATCCCATGGAGGAAAGTGCTAAGATTCGGGGAAGAAATGAAAGATGAGTCCAAGGTTCTTGGCCCATATGAGGTTTTCGAGAGAACTCGATCCACAGACATTGTTTTGCTCTCCCTCTAGAGTTAGCCAAATTGCATGATGTATTTCATGTGTCTATGCTATGGAGATACAAATCAAATGAATCGCATATCCCGCCCGTGCAAGAGGTGCAAGTGCATCAAGATTATTCCTATGATGAGGAGCCAAAAGCTATATTAGCTCGAGAAGTGAAACAGTTGCGGAATAAGCAGGTACCATTGGTAAAATTGCTTTGGCAACACCATGGTATGGAAGAAGCAACATGGGAATCAGAAGCGACAATGAGGACTCAGTACCCACATCTTTTTTATTCAGGTATGAGTTTCGAGGACGAAATTATTTTAAGAGGGGGAGAATTGTAACATCCCAAATTATAAATTCCTAATAGTTTCATGACATGTTAAAAGTAAAATGAAGTCAATAGTGTTTTTCAAAATTTCCAAAGTTATGTGAAAAGGATATAATCATAATTTTTAAAGAAGTACCAAGGATAAGTGGTAAAGTATCAACTTAAGGACTCAAGAAACATTAAGCTGTAAAGATTGTATGCTATTGAGAATTCTGATAATAGATGTGCAAATGAAATAATCATGGAGGACTAAATGCAAAAGATGGAAAATTAGATAAATGTCTTTGCCAAACATAGCCTTATATATATATATATATATATATATATATATATATATATATATATATATATATATATATATAGATAGATAGATAGAAAAATTCAATTAGTATTTGAGATTAAACTTGATTATGTAATAGAAATTTTGTTACCATGAGAACCTTAATTTTTTTTTTTTTTTTTATGTTATGTGAGAACCTTAATTAATACTATTAATTTTCCTCCTTATTAAAATATAAAAGTAATCCAAATTCTCTTAATTATATAAAATAGTTTTAGCTAATAAACATCAATTATTTACCTAATTTTTACTTCATAAAAAACCTCCTCTAGGTTTGTGATTTCAAAACAATTATTTATATTAAAATAATTAATTAATTTAGAATAACTGATATGGTATTTAACTTTATTTAGTTTATCAATAAAAGTCTAATTTGAATTAAATTGATTATACAAAAATATAAAAATAGGCTACCATTTGTTTCTCAATGACACTTAAAAAGTTAATGAAATGCCCATTTTTATTTCAAGGGTTTTAGAATGTGATGAGAGACTCTTTATAAAATAAAATCTTCATTTATCCATAAAAGGCTCTTCAATTTTAGATATAAGTATTGTACTAGGTGATTACCATTACATTTCTTCATAAGCAAATAACAGTACTACTTCAAGTGTTCTCAGATTCAATTTTCATACTTGCAACAAAATCTATTTTCCATCAATATTTCTTGATTTTTTTTTCCCATAAACATGAGAAAAAAAAATAATAGGTCCTGCATGGTACTGGTCACAAAAACAAACCTAAATTCTTGGCTGATGCAACTGAAAGTGATCCCATTTTTAAGTTTGAATCAAAACATGCATTAAAAATTTATTACTTTGGGTCTTCAAGACATAATTGATTAATGTTGATTTTCTGAAATGGCAAATGGAAATTGAAGAAATGAATAAATTTTTGAGAGGAAAATCCTGCCAATCAAGACAATTATTCCACTCGAGTTGCTGCATGTTGGAATTTAGCGCTGTGTTTGGTTCTTGAAAATGCTCGAAAAGAAATTAAAGGAAAATGAAGAAAAGAAAAAGTAAGGAAATGAATATAAAAAATATATATATATATATATATATATATATATATATATATATATATATATATATATATATATATATATATATATATATAATTGATAGGGTCTGGTGGGCCAAGGCTCACAGTCCACTACAAGCCCAAGAAAGAGGCCACTCTTAACGAAGCATCAGGCCCGTCCTCGCTGAATCCCCAAGGGGAGTAGACATGCCCATTGGAGATGAAATTTTGCGCTCAAATATTCAAGCTCTCTTGTGCTACTGCACAAGGGCCTCCAACCCGATTGACCCAAAGCACCAATTATGGGAAGTCTCCCACAGTACGTAAAATGTAATAGTCCCTTAGCCAATATATTATTCCGCCAAATTCAAATTCGACCTCACTAATAAGGAAGAAAGACAATATTAGATCAAGATCAAATCTGATCCCCAATAAGGAAGGAAGATTATCCTGGGCAAACTGCCTTTCTATATCCATTACCAAATCCGAGCATTTATAATAACAAGAAATACCCCATCCAATGGGAACAAATCCTAATCACCATCCAACTGGTTGAGCATCTACTATAAATACAAGGCCACCCCATCTACAGCGGTAATCGCAAAAACACACGCTCAATACTTTGCGCCTGCGCCCCTCTTTCCTCGAAAAGAAACCGACTTAGGCATCTGAGAGGCCACGCGGCCCGCCGACCCCTTTCGTTTGCTTTGCAGAGGAGCGATACCTTCAAACCTTCGCAAATCACCAGAATGATCTTCTACTTAAGTCCGGAGATCTAGTATCCCAATGTCTAGCCCACCAAGAGCCTTTGATCCCGATCCAACTGAAAACACGCCCGTACCCCGGGCCCAGCTGGAAAAGGCATCATCACTGGCGCCGCCCTGGAACGACGCCTTTATAAATATAACTCCATTTCTTAGTTATCGATGGTATCACGTGAACACAAGCAGGAGCTAACATTAATCCTCCAAGGATGCAAAGCAGATCCACCTCTGACAACGTAAACAACCGACCTGCCAGAAAGTTAGGAAACAATGTGGGCCAACGCGGATGAGGTGGAAGCACTCCGCCTCACTCAATCAACGCCCACCGTAAGAGCAGAACAACTCACTGTGACAATCCGGCGACTGGGAGGCGCGACAAACTCGTGAAGGTCATGACATTCCCCCACGGCTGACAACACACATCTGCATTCCTAAAGCGGCTTTAAACTGGCAGAATCCCATCGGTCTGGGGCACGAATCCACATCTATCCCCGGAGGGGAAGGCAACTATAGTTCCTCGAGAGCACGTCTAGAACGGAGAACTGCGCCATCCTCAGCACGATGGAACAATCATGGGAACAGAGGTTCAAGAACCTCCAGCAAGAGCTCGGTCGTGTGAAGGAGGTGGTGAAAGGATCGGTTCGACACCAGGACAATTTCGTACAACAAACCGAGTCACCCTATACACAGGCACTCACTTCCCCTTCCAAACAAATTCAATGCTTAGCTGTGGAAGTTGCTCATGGTGCTAAAGATCCGCTGATCATCTCCAACACTTACAAAATCAAATGGAGCTTCATGGGTATCAAGATCCAAGGGCGTGAGCTTCAAGTATCACCTTGAAAGGCCCAAATTTGGCATGGTTCAGACTCCCACTCGTCATCAATCTCTCTCATTCAGTGAGTTATCCACTGCATTCGCCTCTCACTTCATCGGGGGCCAGACGCATGCAGCCGCCATCATCCGCCGACTATCGCGTGGCTCGCAAAGCCCCAAAGTCTTATGTCCAATGATTCAATGCCGAGTCTCTAAAGGCCGATATACTCCGATAGCAATTGCGATCATCATGTCATACGGCTTAGGATTCAGTCGAAAGATTTAATGTTTTCCATCTCCAAAAATCCCCAAACAAGCATGGTAGAGGTGCTCGCAAAAGCAGAGAAATACATTAACGGTGAAGAGGCCCTCATATCCAAAAAAGAGAGCTCATCCATTCACAAAGAAAAGAGCTGCGGTCGCACAAACGACAAGACGAAGCCCTAAGAGACAAAGCTTAACAAGGATCTCCAAAGAAAAATGGAGAACGATCTCCAAAAAGGAGTGGAAACCTCAGAGAATCGTCTAGGTCCATCGCAATCCGAAAGACGACGCACCTTACTCGCCCAACGCTTTCACCCTAACACTCGTTGTCTGTGCTCGCGCTGGCACAAACGAAAGAATTCTCGAGGTGGCTAACCCAAATGAAGTCGACCCTGCCACAAAGACAACCCAAGTATCATGAGTTCCATGGACTACTGACACCGCACCTGACGATCGTATACACTCAAGAGAGAAATAGAGTACTTGATATTTCAAGCGCTGATACCTCCGATTTTCGGCATCCCCCAAAATCATATCCAAATCAAGCTCATAACTGTGTTCCGACCTGAAGAACCAATTGGCCACAGACGACGACTCAAGACCACAATCCCTAGGTGAAATCCAGTAATCCTCAGAGGATTCTACAGGAGCAGTGAATCCACTGCACTAAGGCCCATCTACGTAGTATTAGACTGGCTCGTAGATAGCACAATTCAAGCAGTTGTCTAAACTACTTGACACGCTCCATCACGTTTCTCCGACTAAATCTAGAGGGATGCCAACACCCCTACGATCCACCCACCGGGTAGTTCGCATAGCTGCGGGCTAATAAAACAAGCCATCTAGCGCTTAATCGACAACGGGAGTCACCGATATCATCTTCGCATACCTTGATAAAATGGGCATCGGAAGTGGAAACTAGAACCCGTCAACACACCTCTACTGGGTTCTCCGGGAAAGAGTATTACCTCTAGGCTTAATACAATCGGTACTCATATCGAGATCCTCTCTATGCCGTTTAATGACCACGCAAGATTCCTCGTCAGAGACGCCCGCCCATATAACATGTTGTCATGCACCCTCTTCTCACGTAATAAAAGCCATCCTTCCGTGATAATACATGATGACTAAATTTCTACCGTAAACTGGGTAGAATGGTTCGAGGAGACCAATCTGGTGGCTAGGAATGCTATTCAAAGATCCATGAAACAAAATGCCGATAAATATACGTGGACTGCTTCCGACACGCGACGAGGTACCACCGACCGAGCCCTCAGAAGAACCGGGAACGCATTGTCGGATGACGACCTTGAACATCTTGCCTATGCTCATTTAAACTAGCAGAAGACCTCAAAACCGCCTTATCCATTTTTTAAGACAAAACGTAGACGTCGTACGGAGTTACATGCATACGGAGGAATTATCCTACCAGAATCACCCATAGGTCAACGTCACCGCCCTTAAGCCAATCAAACAAAAGGAGAAGCTTCGCGCTTTAAAGCAAAAAAGCCATCAACGGTTAGTCAACAAACTCCTATAGCAAGAGCCATCAGTGAAGTAGAATACCCCGAATGGCTAGCCAATGTCGTGACTCGCCAAAAGGCAAATCCAAGAAGTGGCGATCATCACTTCACCGACATCAATAAAGCCGCGCCCAGCGACGCTTCCTCTACCGTGAATCACCTCATCGTGAGATGCCATCGCGGCCATGAACTTTCACTTTACGGATGCTCTTCTCCGCTACAACTAGACGTGATGACCCAGTGATCAAGAAAAGACGCCGCTCGTCACACAAGCAGTGGAACCTATCGCTATCGTGTGACGCCGCTCGCTCAAAAATGCAGGAGCTACATATCGTGCAGGTTGGTGAATCTGATGTTTCAACCAGCTAGGCATAACTATGGAAGTGTACATGCATGACATAGCCGTAAAATACACCCCGCCTAGGTTCCACATGCACCATCCGTCCGGCCGCCCAGATCTCAGAAACTACAACATGAAACCGAACCTGCCTAAGTGTGTGCCTTTCTGAGATGTTCTTTGAAATTCCCGGGTTTCATAGTCAACCACCGAGGAATTGGAAGCGTACAAGATAAAGGTCGATTTTACATGCCTTCCGCCATCAAGCATAAAGGAAGTTCGGGCCGACAGAAGGATTGCCGCCTTTGCCGATCTCGTATCCGTGAGCAAGTGATAAATGCCAAATTTCTCTTCCAAGTCCCGAAGAAGGCCTTCATCAGATACGAGGTGCTATAAGCTGATTCTCAGCTTTGAAAAACATATCCGAGCCCCCTCCCATCCTAGTGATCCCATCGGCGGAACCTCACCCCATAACAACAGACGTATCTCCTCAACCGGCTGGCTCACAGAGACAAAGAGTTATACAACATCCAGCGCATTATTGCGTCAAGCTTTGAGGTGCAGGAAAGGTACCTAAAGATGGAAAAATCCACTTGCCTGCAACTGCAGCCAAACTCGGGCCTTATTTCCCAAACACACTATTGTTCCAACTGAATTCAATGAAGCAAGTGTTGCTAAACTAAGTCTAAGGTCATTAGCTGGCCATAGAGCCGAGCTAATTCGACATCGATACAAGCCGAAAGTCGCAATAAAAGGGCGTGTCTTAGCCGACTTCGCTGCCTTGAATTCACCCTGCGGAACTTGCCTAGAACGCTAAGCAATGAATGACCTCCCATCCGGAAACTCTATGATGGAGCCTCAAATGCGCAGTGGAGCCGAGCAGCCTAATCTTAACCTCTCCGTATGAATGTATATCGAGTAAGCGCTCAAATCTGATTCAGGCTCCAACAACAAGGCCGAGATGTGGTCAGCTACAGCTCCAACCTGCTCATTCATAGAATTGACCACTGAGGTCCAATGATCCCAAATTGTGGTAAGACAACAGAAGACACCTACGAGGCTAAAAGTGAAGGATGATCCTATATCTCAAAAAGGTAATGAGATTTATTAAAAATTCATGCAGTTCAAACAACATGTCCCTAGAGCAGTAGAACTCCCGAGCCGATGCCTCCTGGGCAGTTAAGAATGTTCCCCTACAGAGGATTCCTCAAGAGATCGACACCAAGCGAATACCGCGCAGCCCCATCTCCATCTCCCCGCGACCGTGTCGCCCAGCCTATCCCAGCCGAGCTGATGGACCCCATCCGATTATGCATAATGTGCACTACGCCCACCCGATCAATCGGGAAGAAGCAAATAAAATAAGGATGCACATCCGCTGTGCTCACTAATCATAAGGGAAGCCTATACAAGCGTAGGTTTCCTTCACTCCTATCCTTGGTGCATCGCGGGAAAAACATCGAATACGTGCTAAGAGAGGCCACGAGGGTATAGCGAAATCATATCTGAGCTCGGTTAACGGGCAGGAAAGGTCTTGGCACAAGGATACCACCGCTTACAATACTAAAGACGCAACCGACGAAGAAGTTAAGAAATGCAAGATCCGCCAGAACACGCCAAGATCTCACGCTCCCATCGAGTTCACCAATCACGTTTCCCCCGCCCTTCCAACAATGGGGTTTAGACACTGGACCTCCGCCTCGGGAAAGCCGCAGCCATCGCCGCAAAGATTACTTCACCAAGTGGGTTGAGGCCGAGCCATTAGCCACAATCACAGAATCGTAAGATACGCACCTTGTGTGGCGAGCCATCATATGTGCTCGTATCCCAAGAGCCCCGGGTGCCTGATAACTGAAACAATTTGACAACGCCAAATCTGTAGATTTTTATGCCGAGCCTCTGACCAAGAATTACATTAGTCTCCAAAGACATCCACAAATACCCGACAGTCAAGTCACCATCGAACCCTTAAGGCCGATGAAGCACCAAATTGAAGATTTTAAGTGGAAGGTAGAGCACCAGGTGCTACGGGTCATTAAAAGACAACAATTTGTCACAAACCCGAGAAACCCCATTTGCCCCCAGCCTTCTGACTGCAAAGAGCCCCGTCGAGGCCTGGGATTAAAGTCCCCAAGGATAAAATTAGCAACAAGGGAGCATAATGACAGGCTCTCCGTCTCAATTCATTTGGACCTCTTAGATGAAAACGGAGCAAAATTCTAAAGCCGCACGTAAGACTACCAAAGGAAGACTACGAGGTACTACAACCGTAAAGTCGCACTAAACTATATGCCGTGATTTGGTCCTAAAAAGCTACCGCCAAAGTTGCTGCATGAACTTATTATACTGGGTTCTAACTGAAGGTTCCCTATATCATATCTCGAGTCGTCAGACCAGGCAATTACGAACTCTAAATAGAGGAAGGGAAAATTTTACAGCATGCCTGGAATGCAGAACATCTTAAACGTTTTTATCAGTAAACCTTGGTTTGTAATCTTAAATGGAGATTTGTCAATTTTCAGTTAGCGATTCAAACATTTACTGATTATTTTGTTAAGACGTCACAAACAACTCATACATACAATGCTCAGAAAGATTACATGCAATAGAATGAGACAACTCATAGACATAAAAGGAAAAGCCTCTCTTTATTCCAATCAGATTACAATCAATTACAATCAGTGGTGTCATTGATTACATCTTGAAGCACTCGGGCATGCGCCCCTAAAAAAAAAAATGGAAAGACCGTAGCGGTGGAAAAGAGGAGAAGAAGAAAGGGATGGAAGGAGTTTGTGCAGAAAAAACAAAAAAAGGGAGAATGAGATGTGGAAAAAAAGATGAAAAAGAAGGAGAAGGAGAAAGGAGAAAGGAAGAGAAGAAGAATGTAAATGGAAGGCGACGCACAAATGCACCGTCCCATGCATTCCCTAACGGTTAGAATAACAATGGACTTATAAAGGGAGACTAGGGAAAACACAACTCCCACAAGCGTAAGTCCAACAAACTAAACTAGAATCTTCGTGTGGATCCCGCCGGCTATAACCAGACTTCGGGACACGCTTCATCTTGCCCGCATTTCGTTGACGCACCGTAAGGTTGGTATACAAAGTATAAACTCCATAAAGAATATAGCCGCCATTCATAAGAAGGCCAGCACTAAAAGTCACCCGAACTGCCCAAATTCTCCATAAATCAAAGATTAAGATCACCCTTCCAAGAAAATCGTAAGTCGAGTGGTCGCGATGCAAACAGCCTCACTTTGACGAGCCGTTTACTCGCATAGGTCACGCTACCCGAGTCGATCGCCAGCTACGCCGCCACTGGCCCATCGCCACTCACATCGCCACTCCTGCGCTACATCGCCATCACACAAATACCGAGTCTAGCACTTACTTTTGACAGTTCGTCGCCCCGCACGTCACGCTACTGGAGGAGTCGATCACCAGCTACATCACAACCCTGGGCTTACATCGCCACTCCGACACAGCCGCCTCTGAGCCCGCCAGCCTCACTTTGACGAGTTCGTCACGCGACAGTCACGCTACCCGAGAGTCGACGCTCAGTTACATCGCCACTCTGCTACATCGCCACTGGGCCACGCCGCCCGAGCTCCGCCACCACTTTGACGAGTTCGCTCACTCCGCACTGTGTCACGCTACTCGAGGAGTCGATCGCCAGTTACATCGCCACTGGTTACATCGCCACTTCTGGGCCATGTACTTGAGCCCAAACACTTTGACGAAGTTCGCATTCTGATAGGTCACGCCTTACCGAGGAGTCGTGATCACCAGCTACATCGCCACTTCGCCATCGCCACTTACCACATCGGAGCCGCAAGAGTCTACTTTGACGAAAGCTCTGCCGGTTTTTACGTGTCACGCTTACCTCGAGGAGTCGACGCCTTAGGCTACACGCCACTTCTGGGCCACATCGCCATTTCACACAATACCGAGCTCCAAAGAAATTTCACATCGACGAGTTCGTCTTACTTTGCACAAAGTCACGCCTACCCGAGGAGTCGATCACCATGCTACATCGGGCCAATTTGGCCAGCCACTGGCCACGCCAGAGCCTAGCGTACCACTTTGACGAAGTTCGCCTACCTCGCAGACAAGTCACGCCATCTAAGGAGTCGATCACCAGTTACATCGCCACCCAGCCACGCCCGAGCCCAAAGCGCTAGCCTCACTTTGATGAGTCTGCCTTATTCGCACAGGTCACGCCACCCGAGGAGTCAAATCAACTGTGCTACATCGCCACTCCTGGCCACATCACCACACTGGCCACATCGCCACTCCGCCCACACCGCCGGAGCCCAACAAGCCACATGGGACGAGCTCCGCCCCAGCCAGCCTACGCTCGACGAGCTCGGCCAGCGCCTTCACGTTGACGAGCCTCGCCTAGTAGCTCACGTTGACGAAGTCCACATAGACGAGCTCTTCCCGCCAGCTCACGAGCTCTTCCCGCCACCACATTGACGCAGCCCGCCCGCCAGCTTCACGCTGGATGAAGCCGCAAGATTTCACATTGACGAGCTCTACCCGCAGCTCACGCCGACGAAGCTCACATGGGACGAGCTCTTCCCAAAGAGTTCACATAAACGAGCTCTCTCCCATCCGTCTCACACTGGACGGCAGCCCGCCAGCCAGCCCACGCTGACGAGCCCCACCCCAACAGCCTCAGACACCCAGCCCCGCCCGCCATCCACGCCGACGAGCTCCTTCCCGCCAGCCTCACACACGAGCCCGCCTACCAGCCTCCACGCGGACGAGCCCGCCGCAGCCAGCTCACATCGACTAACCGCCCAGCCAGCTCACGTTGACGAGCTCATAGACGAGCACTTCCCATAAGCTTCCACATAGACGCAGCTCTTCCCCAAAGAAGCTTCACATCGACGAAGCTCTCACCGGCTAGCTCACATTGATGAGCTCTTCCCAGCAGTTCACAATTAACGAGCTCTTCCCAGCTTCATTAATCGACGAAGCTCGCCCTACAAAATTTCGCATTTATCTTAGCTCAACGATTCTATCGTGCTATGCGCCCTGTGAATCATTTCGACCAGCAAATCAGCCAATCCGAGCACGCCACTTCGCACGACGAGCTCAATGATTCTACACAGGCCATGCAGCCTAGGAGTCATTTCAACTCAGGCAAATCAGCCAACGGAGCACAGCAGCCCGCATTGACGAGCTCAACGATTCTACACAGGCCACGCGGCCTAGGAGCCATTTCAACTCGTAAATCAAATTAACTGAGCACAACAACTCGTGATCGACGAACTCGGGCCGATTCGACACGGTGCCATGCAAATCTAAGAGAGTCATCTCAACTCAGGCACCCAATTCAGACCATGCAGACAAGAAATCGATTCAAATTAAGAAGAACGTCAAAAAGAGCACAAGTAGAGGCGACAGAAATGAGGTGCAAAAATGAGTATTCATCAAGGACAAGGCTATATTTTTTGGGGCCCAGGCCCAACAACAAAAAAAAAAAAAAAAAAAAAAGTATAAAAGCCGACATTGGGCAAAGACAAGGCATCAGAAAGAGACGCAGACGGTGAAGAAGGAGTGGGCTCACGGGGTGCCCTAGCTTCAGATACCGCCAGAGAAGGACCCCTCATCCTTCTCGTCACTGGGAAGGTCAAAGTTAAAGTCCAGGCCGGTATAGGCAGTAACAGCCTTCTTCTGAAAAGCGAGCCACCTAGAAACCCATTGATTAGAAGCCTCAGCTCTCAGTCTTCCAATAACTTCGTCTCGCTGAGCCACTAAAGTTATTTGCTGATGAAGATCCCCACGCAACCCACGACACTCCTCATTCAGGCGTTCCGCCGAGCTGACCGCCTTGTTAGCCTCTCGACGAGCCTCATCCAAAAGCGTCGTCTTATCACGAAGATCGCCTCTCGACGCACGCACCCTTTCCTTAGACTCTTAAAGCTATCCTCGGGACGGAGAAGCTCATTCCAACCATCCGGGTTCATACTGGGCAGACTGCAGCCCGTCCCTAGCCTCAACTGGGCCATCTCGCGCACTTCAAATCATCCGTGGACTCCGGCTCGCCGGCCGCTTCCTCGCTATTCAGTATTCTCGTCTTCCTACCTCGCCCGGCACGAGTCGAAGTGGTATACTCTATATCGACTGAGCTTCACTGGGCTCTCTACATACGTCAGACTCGCCTCGAACTCAACTCGCCAGATGCGGAGGAAGCCACCGCCTTATAAGCCCTGGGTCGCTTAGCATGACCTTTCGCTTATTTTGGCCTTTCCGCCAAACCTTCAAAATGAGAGAGCCACTCAGACATCTGCAAAGATAGAATCAAGATCCAACGTAGCTCGAAACTCATCTCAAAATGGAGTCAAATACGACAAGGTACGGGAACATACGGAGGCAACCCCCTGAGAGATAGTACAAGTTATCAACTAGCAGCGCAACCGAATTCCTCTTGGCAGATTAGAATCCTTAAGAATAGACTGAGATTGCTTGGCCACGAGCCCGACATATCAGAAGCAAGCATCTCCCGTCTCCGCCCCACTAGCTCCCGATCTTTCCTCCTCGCCCCTCCCTTCGGAAGACGACTTAACCTTTCTCCCATCAAGGGTTCCGCATCTGCATGTGATCGCTAACGGTCGCTCAACGCCCGCCGAGTGGATCCTCCGCCGCAGCAGCACTTCTCGAATGGATCGCGAGCTCAAAACTATAGGAGCCATAATCCGTCCTGATTTATGGATATGAGAGGACGGGAAAGATGAAGATGCCCCCAACTTCGGAACTTTGACCAAAGCCGCCTATCTTTCTCGACAGAGTGCGAGGTTTTTCGTTTCCTACTCCGGGGCTTTCGAGACACCACTCAACTCGTCACCGCCTCCCGGTGGGTTTAAGAGCGTAGGGCCCAACGGAAGAACTTTATAAAGGAATGAGCGGCGGGCCCGTGAGCGTGCCAGATCGAGTGGACTTCGAACTCAATGGGCCGGGAACATCCGACTTAATCAACTCCGCGCAAGGATCTAGAAGGACACTGCCCAACGCCAACGCCACGGCTATCTTCACCGAGATCAATTCGAAAGTACTGAGAAGCATGTAGACAAGCGACAGGTTAGAGATGCCCGTGACCACACACAAGTTATAATTCAAAAACGTAACTTAACACTCACGAAGACTTCTGGGGTAGTCCAAGCCAACGTAATCCCGCAGTGTCGCCCCGTAGAGGATCATACTCCCACCGTCGCCGCTAACGAAGAAATAGCGTCCCTTCCATGTACCTATGGGAGGAGGGAAGATCTAAATCACTGCAGGAGCACGTGAGCGCCCTAGAAAAATAGAAGAAAGCCCTTGATGTCTCCTTCAAGCAAATGGTAAAGAAGCAAGGCTATGTCGAACACTGAAAGCCTCGGTCTCCTAAAGAAAACCAACAGACTAACTAAAATACCCCAAATCGTCACTGTGAAATGAGCTGGACACATTGAAATGTCGCAAAACCCTTTTTATGAAGGGGTGCGTGAGGAAGTTTAAGACCGCATCGAAGGCCACTACAAAACACACCATCCTAGGCAATGTGAGACCACATGTAGGATCAAAACATCAGGACCACACCCGAACGCCCAAAGGGAGGCTGAGTAACGCCCGCAAAATGGCCCCATATGAAGGATGCACTTGCTAGGTCCCATACTGAAGCATGTCAACTACAGATTCAGATATTCGACCCCCCTGTGGTATTTAGACCAGCTCACTTTCCCTCGCCCCTGTCCAAGGGAAGAGGGGGCACCCGTATATCTTAGCACACCAAACGCTGGAGACACCACCAGCTGCCTAGAACTAGCAATAGTCAAGAATCACCATCGATACACAAAGAAGAAGAACCAATTTGACCCATAATGAAAGTGGATAATGAAATAAAATTCAAATTAACCCAAAAACAACTTGTCTTGTCGCTGTGTGATAAAAACAAGAAAACAAAGATGCAAGAACCCGTAAAAGACAAATGTGAGAAAGACTCGCACAAAAGGTCTTATTAAAAAAACTAAGAGAGAAGAAAGTCCGAACTCGTTAAAGGCAAAGAAAAGGTCCCAGAGCAGTTGGCACACTGGAGAGAGGATGTCCGCAAAAGAAACAAAAGGAAACTAAAAGGAATAGAGAAATGAGCGTGAGGGAACCGAAGAGTCACCACATCACAAGACAAACGACGACGACTGCCCTAACTAATCCAAACAGTAGACACGCGGGAAGTTGCACTCCAAAGCGAGACACGCATAACCTTTGCCCACGTACACCGTACATAAGGGCTGGGGGCAACTGATAGGGTTCGAAAAATAAGGCTCACAGCCCACCCGTCGGCCCAAGAAAAGAGGCCACCCAATGTGAAGACGAGGTCCGTCCGCTAAACCCCAAGGGAAAGACATGCCCATCGGGAGCATTTAGCCTTTCTCTCGCGCCAACATTCAAGCCAGCTAGCCTGTATTAAGGCCCAACCTGATCGACCCAGCACTAATTATGGGAAGCTCCCACAGTAATGTAAAATAGAATAGTCCCTAATAATATATTATTTCGCAAGTCCAAATGAATCTCACCAATAAGGAAAGAGCATAATATTGGGATCAACATCAACCCGATCCCCCTAATACAAGAAGATTATCCCAAGAAACTGCTTTCTATATCCATATTACCAAATCCGAATATCGATAATAACAAGAAATACCCCATCCAATGGGAATCCAATCACCATCCAACTCCGTTGAACATCTACTATAAATACAAGGCCACCCCATCTAAGTGAAAGGCAATGCAAACACACTCCAAGAATACTAAGCATTCTAAGCGCTCTCTTTTCCCCTCGTAAAGAAACTAACTTAGGCATCTGAGCGCTTCACTCGCGGCCCTCGCGACTCTTTGCTCATATGTTTTGCAGGAGCGATACCTTTCCAAACCCGTCGCAAATCGCCTCAAGAAGAATCCTACTTCGGGCCTCCGGCGATCCAAAGATCCCATTGCCCACTCCCACTGCAGAAATTTCTTTGATCCATTCAACGGCTTCCACACGCTCCAAATTTCAATTCCAAATTTGAAAAGGCATCATCAATACTTATTCATGAAAAACTTTAAAAGAAAATATCACAATCTATTTTATAGATTTTCTTTCCTATGACTTAAATTTTTTTCTATTTCATTTGCAAGGGTATAAAATATAAAATACATATACATGATTGATAGCTAAATATTACAAAAATATAGTGCAACCAACCCTTCTTTTCCTTACCCAATTTATTTTCCTCATCAATTTTTAAGGAAAGTAGTAGGAAAATATTCATATTTTCCATGTCATCGAAACTTTTTTGAAAGGAATGTGATCCAAACTTTTTCTTTTTGTTTTGAAGAAAAATAATTTCATTGAGTCAAACTAGAACATAGAATAAAAATTACTAAAAACCATAAAGGATGAAACAACATTCAGGTTAATAGCATAATTACTTGACTCAAGCCTATAAATATGATAGTTGATCCACACATTTGGATACTATTATTACTATTGTGACTAGAATATATCTCACCTATTTCTACAAAGATATTGATGACTATTGACTGATTTATCGTTTCGATGATATTTACTTTACCGGTCTCTGGAACTGCCTAAACACAAATAAACACCACATCACGACGACGAAAACTGAAACATCGTAATAAGACAACGACAACCACATGCGCATAAAGGGGACGACAATCACACATGCACCAAGGCGATGACTAAATCACAAAAAAACAAATAAAACCTAAAGTTGTATGGAATAAATCCACTTTACGAGAAATAAAGATGGAAAGAGGTATAGAGGGTTTAACAAGAACAAAAAATCAATTCCTCCTTAAAAAAAGAGGCGTTAAAAGTTTGAAAGAAAAAGAAGCTAGGGTTTAGAAAAAGTTGAAATTCACATGAAAGAGATGTCATCCAAACTTAGGAAATGATTTTTCACAACATTTTTTTTCTTTTCCCTAGTATTTTAAGAGAACCTAAAAATACAAGAGAGTGGTAACGGAACCCAAAAGCATTCATGAAAAGAAAATATGTTAAAAATGGAAGGAAAAAATTTGGAAAAATATAAAAAAATAAGTTTAACAAACAAATAAATTTATATGTTTATTCAAACTCATTTCATTCGCTTAACTTTTATTATATAAAGACTAAAAAATTTAAAAACATGTAATATTTTTTGAAGAACTACTATATTTGATTTTCATTTATATCTTCCACTGCAAACTAAACATACATGAAAATCATTTGTTAGTATTATTTTTCTTTCCTTAGTACTTAATTTCGAGTTCCAAATCGATCCTAAAAGTTGATCGCAAGGAAAATCGCATAAATACTTGGTATGAATCTTAACTTGAGCGCACTATTCTCCAATCTCTTCTACTCCTCCAACATGGATTTGCCTTCATTTCCCGGCAATTGGTATAAATATATTCACCTGAGAGGTCACAAGATGTAGGGAAATGATCGGCCCCGAGTCACCAAAGGCCCGCAAATTATCGACTATCTCCACCTACAAAAGGCAAATTTCGAATTTACTGAATTCCTTTCCGCCATGGCTGATAAGGTTGGTCCCGTGTTTATGTTAAATGACCAGAATTATGATTTGATCCTAAATATTTTAGGAGCTTGATTTGAAAGGGATTTTTTGTAACATCTATGTGGTAGTTGTGCGAGGTCGAAGGTCTAAACCCTGAGGCACAACAATCTAATTTGTGGGGTGGCAGCAACACTCTCTCGAGGTATAGACTCGAATCTGGAAGCAACCTAGTTTGATCTAGGCTTCACCCGGAGGTGCAACACTGCCTTGTATGCAAGTGGGGGCAACACCTCCTGCAATATAGACTCGACTCGATTGAAGTGACTTGGTTTGATCTCGGGTTTATATATATATATATATATATATATATATATATATATATATATATATATATATATATAGATTGGACTGAACAATGTAAATGTCTATTGTTATTATTTTTCTTGTTTATTCTTTTCCTATTTGCTGTTTATTTTGCAACAGTTTATAATCCTCCTCGGAATTTATGAACACTTGTGATGAGTAATCACGAGGCTGTTAAAGAATTCAATGATTCACCACCAACGACAAGGTTTTCTGCTTTCCGCCAAAATTCCTGCTGCCGCCAAGATCATAGGCTATAACAATGCCGCATTCCTCCTCATGGACTCTTTGGCGCAAGCTACTTAAGCTAGCGTATCCGAATTGATCCAGCTGGGATCAAAGATTTGTACATGCTGGGGAAAGATAGCAATTGGGAGAAATTGGTAAAAACCTAAAGAATGAAACAATATCTAGGTTAATAGTATAATAAATCGGTATAAAGTTCTTACAAATTCATAATATAGCTGACTAATATCGACAGACAACCTCTAGTTCTTTCAACGATCGATTTGCACTCATAATTTGATAACTTCAATTGATCAAATCCATTTTGTTTATCTGAATCGCTTCACACAAATAAAACGTCGCAACAAGACGATGAAAAACACCATGTCGTAACAAACTGAAGACAAACCAAACACTACAATAAGACGTCGACAACACGAAAAACAAGAAAATACCTAAATATTTGTGGAATAACTACTTAGAGATAGATTGAAAAAAGAGGTGTAGATGGATGATTTAAGTCAAAATGACCGAAAATCACCTCATTCCTTGCCTAAGGAAGATGAGTGGCTACCAATTTAAAAATAGAACGAAATGGCCACAAAGAAACAAAAAAAGGCAAACACGTTTCTTTTCTCATCTTAGGGTAAAATCAAGATCATTAGAATAAATAATTAGAGAGCCGTGATGAGTAAATTGTGCCAGATTGTGATAACCTGGACTCGATTGGGTTATCACTATATGGTGCCAATTTGTTACAATTTTCTTAAACAATGGCTGAAACGCTTTATTATTATTTTTATTATTTTTCACATACAGATGAGGCGAGCACATGAAATTTTTCCTGTCATGTCCAAGAAGGGATCATAATTGCGGTCGGTGTGTGTCAGTGTCAATATAAGATTATTCATTGTATCTCACTAACCCAAAATGACATTACCAGATCTCAAACATGACCCAATCAATATTTGTAAAATAATATTAATTATAATTAACTCATCAATATTTAAATACAAATAACTTATTAAATGTGTTAATCTATATTAAATGTGTTATACGGATCGCACGAATATAACTTTTTATTAAACAAATTATACAAGTCAACATAAATTTGACTCAAAACATAATCATACTCAACTCAAACCCACAAAAACGCACGCATGCTCGTGAGGTTGCATCGTACCCATGAGGCTCACGCCTAAGGATTCAAATATGATAGCAAGGCTATACCCATAAAAATTCATGAGTAATAATACACTATTGAGCTATAACCCTCATTTATTATTTTTTGCTAAACTTATACAACATATACATCCCCCTAAAATAAAAAATTGGCTCTCTCCCTGATTGCAGGTATGAATGTATCCATCGGTTCCAGGATATTTGAGTTACAATTATGATAAAAAAAAAAAAGTGAAGGAACTACTAATATCATCATCATTGAAGCTGTAGACCTTACTTTAATTTAAGTTTGAACTGTGTATGGGCATCGGCCATAATCTCCAAGGAATACCGATTGCAGCCACTGATTTTGTCCACTTCCATAAAATAACAAAGATATAGTAAAAGATGTTCACTATGGTCTAACAACAAATTCTCATGGGGAAAGAGATGTTTTGTGTTATCACGTAAATTAGGAAACAATAATCCAAAATGTGGTAAATTAGCTTAACATCTGTTCATTCGTAAAATATTTTAGAAGCTAAAATGTTATTTATATAATGTCCTTCTCTAAGTTTTTATTTAAGGCTAATTAATATAATATCTAAAATTCACTAATTTAGGTAGTGTTTAAGATTAATTAAGAGAATACCTTAGTGAGAGAATTTTTTAGAATAAAATTCCTATTTGTATAAAAATTGATATTTTTGGAATGAGAGGATGTTAAAGCTGATTTCCTTTTGGTTTTCATTATTTATAAATGGAACATCAAAGCAAACTTTCTACACTTGATTCTCTAGTCTAAGGGATCAAACAATTTAAACTATATTTTTATACATTTATTAATTTTCTCCAAACGACTTATTCAAGTGGGAACATTTCTAGTACTCCACAGCTTGTAAGTTTTTTCTGAAAAAGAAAATCATATTATTGGAGAAAATTACATACATTGATGAAAAACACATATACCAAATTGCTAAAAATCATAGAAAAACGAAATAAAGATCCCAAGCATTAACATAATAAATCGACTCAAAACTTGTAAATTGATAATACTTCAAGGACAGTAATACATATTTATCATTACGCTTTCAGAACATACCAACGACAATAATATGATTTATTGCCCTATTCGACGTATCATATTTCGGGCTTCACACGAATCGGCCCCACATAAATAAATCATCATAATAAAGACGATCAAAAAACAAAACATCGTATCGCATAACGATAAAACCAAACACTATAACAAAGACGACGAAATCACAAAAACACAAAAATAATGAGCCATAAGGAATAACCGCTTTAGTAAATGCGCACACGAATTCATTTAAAAATGTAATAAACCCGGTGCTACTAGGTTAAGATATGAAAACTCGACAAATTTGAAGACTTTCGTTTCTGTTCATTGCTTTGTTCTAGCATATCAAATGATCGATATTTTCTTTGTCACAGCTTAGGAAAAAAACTAAATTGACTTCAAATCAGTGATGTACATATGTGTTGAGATCAAGCAGAGGGCATGGAAGAGAGATGAAACCAGATCTTGAAGCTTCTGGAATTTTTCATTGAACAACAAAGAGAAACAAAAAAAATATTTATATTGAAATCAGTCGGTTAAAGAGAGAAAATTTCAGTACTTTGAGGTGTACCATAAGTCTCAGTAGGCTGACAACAGGTGAGGAGAGCGGGACTTGAGCATGATGTTCTAGAAGCACCACTTGAGAGCTTATCACCTGATGAAGTGTGTACAGCATAGTAATATGAGGAAGCAGACGTGTCTTGAGCAGCACAGTCACATGCTTCAACAATATGACGCCCTTATGCTTATCAAAAATTGTTGCCGATAGAAATGGTAAGTGTAACGAAACGTAACTATGGGGTATGGCCACACTCAACAACGGTCAAACTATGCAACCATATAATGTAATGAGAGCTGCCCCACTCTCTAGTCCAAGCCTGTGGTCTTTGTTCAAAAAAGTCTTCTTCTTGTAGTGCCACGACTAGCATCATATATAGCCTATGCAGCTTGCATGGTGATGAAAAATATTATTATCTTTATAAATATAAGTGACCTCTGCACTTTCATTTTTTCTAACATTTACCTGACTTAAAAAAAAAAAAAAAACATTTACTTAACTTTCTTTTTTTCTAACATTTACCTCTTATATTTTGAAATGTTAAAATTAACGACTTACATTATCAAAGACATAAAAACTAACCCCTTTAGTTACAATATAGTATATTGTCCTCATTGGGAATCGAATTAGGGACTCCTTCCCTCCCTATGCCCTTACCTTTTTCAAACATTGAGGGCTCTATTACATGAGCTAGGTATGATGGACCATTATGCATGTTAAATTCATATATTATTTATAAAAAAATACATTTTTATTTAAATGTTGGGAAAATTAATCTTTAAATAAATATAATTATCCTATCTACCCTCACATTTAAAAATCAATATTTTAATTTATCAATATTTGTATAACTTTAATAAATTTATAAAAATAAAATTAGTATGATAGATAATTTTACATTTATTTAAAAATAATAATAATACTATGAAAATTCATCCTCAAAATTCATATATTATCTATAAAAATATATATTTTTGAGAAAATAAAATTTAAATAAAAAATTCTGAAAACACGCATGGAAGGGGTTAGTTTTCATGTTTCATAATTTAAGTGGTTAATTTTAACATTTTAAAGTATAAGGGGTAAATGTAAAAGTGCAAGGGTCACTTTTCATGTTTTCTATAATATAAAGGGTTAATTTTATCATTTAGAAGTATAATGGGTAAATGTCACAAGGTTTAGTTTAAACATTTTAAAGTGCATGAGGTAAATGTCAAAAGGCATGAAAGTGAAAGGGTTGAGAATGCACTTTTCCTAAATTAAAGGTTTATAAATCTTAATGGTTAACTCCAGGTTATTTGGCTTGTGTTTACAATCGCAATAGTTAGTGGTCTCAAGTCCTTCGTGATTATGAAAGAGTTTTCTCAGTTGTTGTGAAAATTGGCCTAGACACTCACAATTTTCTAATAAATAATTAAAAGTGTAAAACAATTTATGATAAGTAAAGGTCATTTATCGTATTCGCTTTCTTCACATGGGTTTTACATTGGTTTTTAGATGACAAAGTTTGATTCAACGTAGTCCTCTCAAATCCCGCCATCAATATGCTACAAATATGGAATTTAGGTATTCTAGGCATTTTGACACAAATGTGTAGGCCTTGAATCATTATTTTATTTAACATAGATGCTGCGTCATGCTCTAAAGGTTGCATCACTTTTAATTCAATGTTTCTTTGAATGTATTTCTAACTTGAATCAATAATAAATTTATCTATTTAAAAAAAGAAGTAAAATCATTTATAAATCTTATAAACCTTAATGGTTAACTTATGTTGATTTGTGACCCAAATTTGGTTTTAGGGTTATGTTTGACCCAAAGGCTCGCGGTGAGACTTTTTTGAAAAGAAAAAGTTGAGAAAAAAAAGAAAGATCTATTGTGGTAGCAGAGGGGCTAGGCCATTAAGATCGCTCTAAGTATGAAAAACCACCTATTCACATATGGGAGAATGAGAAAGTTGATAAAAGAAAAGTTTTTGCCTAGAGACTATAACCACCAACTTTTTGCAAAACGTCAAAGTTGTCAACAAGGTGCGATGTCAGTGGAGGACTATGTTTCGAAGTTCTACAATTTAGTTGCTTTAATCAACTTAATCTGGGAGCAATTGTTGTCAAGGTTCATGTATGATTGAATAAAGGATTCAATATGGGATGAATATTTTGGCATTTACTATGGTAGAGGCAATTCAACAAGCTCTCCCATTTGAAAGGGTCGTGTTCTTCGTTCTTCTAGAGCACCACCACCTCGCCAACCTGTCCACTTCTAGAACACTTTTCACTCAACAAATCCCTCATACAACAGTTCCTATCAACGTACTTCTCCTTATTTGTCTAATCTCAATCCTACATACCAAGAACCCTACTCACATTCTCCCTTTCCAATACATTCTAACTTCACTAATTTCACCAATTCCCCACCCCACAACAGAATTCTCCTATTATGTCCACCCCTCCAGAAATTAAATCATTGCCACCTCCAACTTTCCCACCTTCTCACCAAACAACCACTCATAACCGCTTCACTCATTAAGACTACTTATCTTTTCCTAATTACTAAACAAAAACCCTCAAACCCTATGCCAAACCAAGATGAGAAATGTGCAAACAAATGTCAACCCGGCCATACCTCTCTAGTGACTCCGTCGTGGTTTATCGTCTTATTAGTGACATCCTAACAATCGAAGAGCAAATTTCAAGAAGATGATGGTGATAATGATGAATCAGATGATATTTATAAGTCCAACTGAACATGAGATTCTACAAGGACAGGTTAATGATTTGTTAGAGAAAGGCTTGGTTAGAAAGAGCAAAAGCCCTTGTGCTAGTCCAACCTTTTTGGTAGAAAAGAAAGATAGAGGATGGAGAAAGTGCATTAATTGCAGAGCTTTGAATAGAATCACCATTCCTTATCGATTTCCTATCCCAAGGATTGATGATATGATTGATATGTTTATCGGGTCCAAATTTCACCAAACTTGACTGTAGTGGTTATCGCCAAATCGCCTTAAAGAAGGTGACAATGCAAAATAGCATTCAAGACATGGGAGGGTTTTTAGGAATGGCTGGTGCTGTCATTTGGATTGTCAAATGCCCCTAGCACGTTCATGCGCTCAATTTAACTAGGCGTTTTACAACCTTCCTTATCGCTAGTTATTGTTTATTTTGATGACATTTTAATCTTTAGTCACAATGACGATGAACATCTTTTGCATCTTTCAACGTTGTTTAAGGTGCTTGCTGATAATGCTCTTTATGTGAATTTAAAGAAGTGTAAATTTTCTTCAACAAGGTTGTCTTCGGTTATATTAAGGGCCAAATAAAGGCATTTAGGTGGACGATTCTAAGGTAAAAACAAACACTTATAATGGTTTCATATCATTTGTAATTCGAGATGTAAGGATTTTTCATGGATTGGCATCTTTCTATCGACGATTTGTGTGTTGCTGCAAGTCTTACGGATTGTTTAAAGCATGAGAAATTTATATGGACCGAAGAAGCAGATAAGAGTTTTAATACTCTTAAAGTGAAGTTGTGTACTGCTCTAGTTCTTGCAATGCCTAGGTTTGACAAACCATTTGAGATTGATTGTGATGCTTCCGTTATTGGCATCGCTGCTATTTTGTCTCAAGATGGTAGTCCAATTGGTTACATAAAGGAGAAGAATTCTAACAAAGGAAAAATGTTCCACTTATGAGCTGGGGTTGATTGATCTTGTTCAAGCATTAAAACAGTGGCATACTTACCTTGTTCATCGTCCATTTGTTATCAACATGGATAATCACGCTTTGAAATACTTGCATACTTCGGCTAAGGTGAATCGAATGCATGACCACTGGTTGTCTACTATCAACAAATACACCTTTTCAATCAAGCAAAAGAGTAGGAAGCTGAATCAAGTTGTAGATGCACAAAGTACACGGGCTCATTTACTTGTCACCATACAGAATGAGTGCTTGGCTTTTGATTATGTCAAAGATCTTTACGGGGAAGATGAGCCAAACATAATTGATTGATTGATGTTAATTTTCTGAAGTGACAAGTAGAAAAATTGAAGGGAGTGGAAAAAAACTTGCAGACCAAGAAAATTATACCAACCATATTTGAATTTAGACATTGAAGCAAGAGGAAAATCTGTTTGAACAGGTTGTGGTAGTGAAGCTTTAGTTTACTACCATTATTCAATCTTTGCTCCAACAAGGATTTGTATTCTCATTTCCAATTAATTGTAGGGCTTATCCTGGGGTAAGGACATGACCCTCCAAAATTTCTAAAACTTTAGAAATAATTTGAATTTAGACTTAAGGTGTTTTTTGAAAAGACACCTTTACTTTTTAAATATACATCCTATGTGGAAAAAAAACTACACTAAAGATGAGATTTTTTCAAACCATGCTTTTATTAGATTTATTTTTAATTTTTATATTAATTTTCTAAAACTCCTTGGATGAAAATCTTAATTTTCTACGCCAAACGTAATTGATTGATGTTAATTTTATGAAGTGACAAGTAGAAAAATTTTCAAACCATGTTTTTTTCTGAGGAAAAGTGTGTTTACAAATAATGCAATTTTAGGTTGGAAGTTCTTTTTTTTTTTTTTAGAAAAAATTAGATTTCAATGGTTTGAAGTAACAGCTCGAGTAACCCTTGGTCCCACTTAATCATCAGTTACCAAAATCTTTTTTTTTTTACTCTAGCCGCATCGATGTGGATTTTTTAAACTCAAACTTGAAATAACATTATTTGTTAACCTTCTTCCCTTTCTTGATTATCATGAATATAATAATACTAGGTTGAATGAAAAAAATTATTCCATATATTATCACGTCTCATCCTAAAATCCTAGCTACTTTCTTGATATTACTGATCTCTTGCCCCTTTGTTATTTTCTAAATTTAAAACTAATATGACTCATGATCGAGTAAGAACTGACAACTACTTCTACTACCCTATATGGCTCATATCTGCATTGTTGAATAATACACATGCTTATGAAGCATGCTCAAGAAGAAGAGATGGCCAAAAGTTGTAGAGATGGTGGAACAATCATAGACATCCATAACCTAGTTTACCTTCAAGTTATTGTTAAGGAAAGCCTAAGGCTATCTTTCTAGCATCCTTATTTTACCACACAAGGCAATGGAAGACTACCATGTTTGTGGGTATCACATTCCCAAAGGCACTTCGCTTGCTAGTCAATGCATGGAAGCTATACTCCAGATCCGCTGGCCCTGGTCTAAATCTCAAGAGTTTCGACTGCAGAGATTCTTGAAAAGCCATGCAATTGTGGATGTTATTGGTCAGCATTTTGAGTTAATCTCATTTGGTTATGGTAGAAGATCTTGCCCTGGAGTCCATATGACCTTACAAATTTTACACTTGACAATTGCTCGGTTGCTTGAAGGATTTGACATGGTTGAACCATCAAATTTTCCTGTGAACATGACAGCAGGGGATGGTGGTATCACCATGCCTAAGGTCACTCCAGTTATGCTCACTCCTCTGCCTTCCTCTAGAACTTTACTAGCTTACATAAATTATAGTACTAAAATACGATATAGATCAATTTCTAGTTGATCCATTAGATATTGTTTCAGAATGGGTATGTAATAAGTCATTGTAATGAATAAATGTATGGGCATATATGAGCTTGCGTTGAAGTCCATTTGTTCACATAGGCGTTTGGGTGAGTCATGAGTGCTATTTATTAGAGTTGTAAACAGGCTAGCCCAACCCATTTCAAGTCACGCCAAAACTGCTAGGCTTATCTAACAACAACGAGCAGCTAGTTTTCGCATCACCAAACCCAACCCATGAGGATTGCAGGCTAAAACCTTAAAAAATGCTAAGAAAATTAATTTTACAAATTCATCATTCTTCAAATAAAAATAAATAATAATAATTAATATATAAATGATTGAGTCTTGATGATGCCCGCTTTCACCGACTGGCCGAGCGTATCGGGGATCGTCGGGCCGCCTCTGACCGGGCGATGGGTATGTAGGCTCCTCGATCGCTGGGCTGGAGTAGGATTGTCAGTAATGCCGGTCTCGCAGCTCGACGCGGCACCTCCGCCGCAAAACAAGAAAGAAAGGTCACGAGGGCTTCATCATGGTCAGTCCGATGCTCACGCCGCTTTCCTCGATATAAAAGATGACCGCCAGTGGCGAATGTGTTGCGACCTTTCAACTAGACACGCTTTGTATTTATGGGGGTGAGATACTTACCAGTCGATGGTGATTAGGATTCTTTCCATTAGACGATATTTTCTTGATATCGTGATTGATTGGCGGATATGTAGTGCCAGAAGCTTTATTCGGGAATTACCTTTCCCTTATTAGTGGGATCCCGCTTGATTTGATGCGGATGAGCTGTATCGCGGAATTATCTTACTTTCCTAAATGGGTGTATTTGGCTAGATTATCGAAGCACAAGTTATAGGATTATCCTACTTTCTTATCAAGGATTCAATCACGGGCGTGATACGGGCCTCCGACCACTCAAGATCGGCCTTTGGGCGAGGCGACTGGCCTTTGTTCAGCTGGTGCCAAAATCGGCCGCTGCATCGTGAGCGCCACTTCTTCGGGGTCGCGCGGGAGCCACTCTTTAGGTTTACAGAGCGTGGGCCCATGAGCCCATTTTTTAATCCTATCAAGTCTAAACAATATAATAATAGTAAAAACTTAAATAAATAAATAATGCTAGAACACTATTATAACCAAAGTATCAAACTAACTAATTAAATAGTACAAAACAATAAAGTAAATTAACTGAATAAATATATAGAAAAACAATTTCAGTGTCAAATGAAATCTCATATGCTCTAATCTTAATCCTCATTCTCATTAGTATCCACAATAACACGCGATTTCAATGCTATAAATGATTCCACATTAGAAAGATGTACGATGGTTGAGTTATCATCATCTATTAATTAATTTGGGATGTTAACAATATAAATTTCATTATGTTGAATAAAGTAATAATTTTTCCAAAATGCATATAATAATTAAAATATCATATTTATTTGAAAATCATCTTGCTAAAAGATATAATCTATGGTTAGAAAGAAATTAGAGTATAATTTTTGTTAATTAATTTAAAAATAACATTATTTTGTTATCAACATCAGTATAAGTAATACAAAATTATTTAAAATATATCGATCATTTAGTTATTAAATTTAATTTAATTTATAAACTAGTACAACTAATTTTATCAAAAACATATATGATTGAATAAAATTAAAGGATAAATAAAAATGAAATTGTAACTATTTAAAATAGGATTAATGAGATAAATAAAATATATTCACTTTTAAAACAAGAATTTATTTAATTCAAAATGCATTCCATAAATTTTCATACAAGATTTTTTAAATATTAAATAATCATATAAATTATATTAAAAAGATACATTTAGAAATTGAAAATAAAATAGTTAAAACAACAAAGTTTAATATATTTATCATATATTATAATAATAATTATTTTTAAAACCCCTATGAGAGATAGCCTAATAACAAATTTATAGATAATCCTGAAAATTTAAATTACCAAGTTAGTCATTTAAAAAATTAATGTACTTCAAACACTCAAGCAACTCAATATCTACTATAGCTACTGGCCAAAACAAAGTTGGGCCAATTCTGATCAAGTTTTATTCTGGGTCTTAATAATTTTATAGCCCAACCCTCCAAAATTTGAAAGAAGTGGGCTGACCCATCTAAGCTCAACCTATACATTAGCTTTACTATATATCTTGTATGAGCTAGATGAAAAGGGCTTTTCAACTTTAACCGAAAAATAAATAAAATTTTCTCACTACAACAAAGCCAAAAATTCCTAAAAGTACTACTGCCACGTGAAAACAGTCTTTGAAGAGGCACTTTCTAAAATATTAAAAATCTTTACTTTAACCGAAAGTGTCTTTGAAAGTCACTTTCGCAAGTTTCTAGCAAATTATGAATTCAAATCGACGTTGTTTTAAAGTTATATTAATTTTCTAAAGTTTCTTAAATTTTGAATTTAGACTCCTAAAGTGTTTTTTTGAAAGGACATCTTTACTTTAATCTACATCCTATGTGGAAAAATTACACTCAGTTGGGATTATATTTCAAACCATTCTTTTATTAGATTTTATTTTTAACTTTATATTATTTTTCTAAAACTCCCTGAATGAAAATCTGTTAATTTTCTACGCCAAACCTTAATGATTGATGCTAATTTTCTCTGAAGTGACAAGTAGATAAATTGGAAGGGAGTGGAAAAACTTGCTGACCAAGAAAATATAACATCCATTTGAATTTAGACATTAGCCAAAGAGGAAAAATCTGTTTGAACAGCTTGTTTGCAGTGCTTGAGTTTACTACCATTATTCAATCTTTGCTCCAACATGAATTTGAATTCCCATTTCTTAATTGCAGGGCTTATCCTAGGGTGGGGACATGACCCTCCAAGAGACTCGGTGTGACTAATCACTTGCACTGAGGACAACAAGGAAATACAAAATAGAGTTAAATTCATTATATTATGGCTTATTACAACAAATCACTTTATTTAATTCTAACTTATCAATATAAAGATTAAATAATTCAAAATATGTAAGTTTCTAAATTCATTTTATTTTTATTTGATATTTTTGTCATAAACTAAAAATTATTTTCTTTATCAGTTTTTTCAGTACTTGTATGAACCACTTAAAATATAATGAATGCACATTTTTCTTCCATTACAACCTTAGTCAAATTAATGGGTATAACAAATAAATATTCTATCGATGAACTTCAAAATTAATAAATGTGTCACAAACTATAGATAGTTTCTTGGCTCCACAAAACCATTCCATATATAGTCAAACCAAAATTTCAGAGAAATTGGTAACAGGAAAAAAAATAAAGAAAATATTGAAAGAAAACAATGTTAAAATCAATAAATTATTTTACCAGGTTTTAAGTTCTACTGTACTTATTTTAACTCGAATAATATGAAAATTGAAATGATTAAAATTTATAAGTTTTTAAATCAATTTTACTACTGATTTTCATAAAAATTTTATAAACACGAGAAAATGATTTTAATAAATTTTTTTTCTGAGTACTTATACTATATTGAACCCAAATCCAAAAGTTTGAGCTCTTAGGAAAATTGGTTGGATAACACAACATTAATGTTTGAAAATCAATAATTGTATAGAAACAAGTACTCAGTCATAGCACTTATAGAATTTTGGGAGTGCTATGGATGAGAAGACAATTTGAGAAACACAGATAAATAAATCACTGCAAAATGCACGAGAGGTTTTAACGTGGTTTGACCAAAGTATGCCTACATCCACTGGGATGAGAGAGAATATTTCCACTATTCTCAAAACACAAACAAGATCAGAGACTGATTACACATTAGGAAAATCACAAAAAATCATAAAACCCTAGGATGCAAACAATACCGAGAAAATAATTTCATAAACTCCCTAATCTCAAACTCTTACATCTTTGCACACACACCAAATCCTCTCATGACTTTTCCTTTCATGACCCCGATTATTTGAGTAGGATATTCCTTGAAGCCTTTATTCTATAAGGAACCTATTATTACAATAATATAACAATAGGGAATGATTCTATAAAATATTTTTTATAAAAAGGAATTACTTTGATTTTAATAGGAATTTGAGACATATTCTAATCCATATCCACCTTGAATCAAATTCCATCACATCTCGATAAGAGAGTAATCTAATTCACCTTGAACTAAAATTCTTTTTATCTTCATCTACAGAGCCAGAATCTTTTGTTTCAAACATATTCAACCTAAAGCTCTGGATATTCATTTGTTATAACTAGGGAAGCTGATGAACAATAATATGAAATCAAGAACACAAAGATAGAGAAATCATCATAAAAATGTACGAGAGGTTTTAACGTGACTGGCCTAATTATGCCTACATCCACTCCGATGAGCTCGAATACATCTTGATAAGAGAGTAATCAACTCCAATTAACCGAATTCTTTTTATCTTCATCTTGTGTGCTTCGTAATCTTTTGCTCTTCCAAATATCTTCAACCTGAAGCTCTGATGCCATTTGTTATAACTACGGAAGCTGTGATGAACAATAATATGAATTCAAGAACACAAGGATAAAGAAATCATCATAAAAATACACTAGAGGTTTTAACGTGGTTCGGCCAATTATGCCTATTGATAAGTCTAAAACTATATATTTTAAGCCCATTTTTCAAGTATATTTCAAGCTTAAAAGTCTTATTTAATGTAAAATTATAGAATTTTCACCCAGATTTATGTTTTGTACAAATTTTAAAGAAAGAAGTGCAGTGCTAAAGAAAAAACGTAAAAGGAAGCTAAAGGCAACAATGTCGCGATATCAGTAAGAATTATGTTACGACATCGTATGGGAGAGTGTCATGCCGCTATCTAATGTGGTGACATTGCCCCGATTCGCTGAGATAGATCGTAATTATGCAATATCGTACATCGCACAACATACCAAAGAACATTAACCCGAACGTAAATGACATCGTGCGGAGAGGTCAGGGACATCTACTTCAATGTCGTGACATCGCCACCCGACATCGCAAACCATCATCCGCGCGCTTGAACACTGAGAGATCTAAACTTGCAATGTCGCCGAGATCGATCGATGTAGCAACATCGCATCAAAGCGTGCCTGCTGTAGTAGACTCACCAATGTCACGACATCACCGCAACAATGCTCGTACGACATCACCCACGACACGATAGAGGGCCTGATACATAGCGTTCAATGTCGAGACATCACGCCCACCCGGTGATATCAATCAAACACTCAAAAGGCAATATGCACGTCGCAACATCGCGCTTAAAGCGCTGATATGAACTTATCAGGACCACGCCGCGATGATCGTCGCGAATGTCGATTATCAAATGCCAGCGTCGCCAACATTACTAAAGCGATCGTAACCGAGATGGCAAGTTACGACATCGAAGACGACATCAAAATTCGCCATATGCAGCCAATGTCGCGACACCGCATTTAACCTACGACATAAAGAGCTTATGTTGCCATTTCCTATGATACTTTGCACAGGGTAGGATTTTTCGCTTCGAATCTCGTAATTTGTCTCTGCTTTTAGGGCCAGACTCTGAGGCTATAATAGAAATCATTGGGAGAAGGTGCAGCTTCTATTGCCATCACAAGTTTTGTGTTTTTGGAAGAGTTGAAGTTCTACGGTATATAATTTTTATTTTTATTTTTACATTTTAGTTTTGTTTCTAGATTTAATTTTCTTTCTTAAGATTGAAAGAAGTGATATGAGCTTTGATTCTCGAGTCGGTTTGATTGTAAATCGATGTCATTTTATGTCTCGAATAAGTACGAAATCTAGAAATTTTTATGGAATTCGTTTTTCTTCAGTTTTGATCTAAATTCAATGAATTTGTTTGATCAACTTGAAGGTCATTGTCATTGATGATCCAAATATGGAAAGCTAAACTTCCTCTAGGAAGAATCTTTCTGGGATTATGGCTCATAGTGATTTTATCAGTTGCTGCACGAAAAATCGAGTGATTTAACCCGGTATTACCCTGGCATTGAATGACTCAATACAAGCGCTTGGTACCCGTGAAAATATTTATCATTGCTTTGATCCGTGAATCCTCGAAAGGACACGTGATGGACTACCCGAAAAATACTGGGGTAAATTAATCGATATTATTTGAACCAATGCACTTTTAGGATTACTTTGGTACATCACTAGTGAAGTTCTAAACCTCTTTGACTTCATGTCTCTTCTGGTGTCATGGGGAGGTTCTTTGGTGAATATGAGAGCAACCTATTGATTTACCAATTTAATTTATGAGGAGGGTTTTCCATTTAGGAGGAATAATCTCAACCCTATGTTAGCCGATATTCTAATTAAGGGAGAGGAATTTTGTCTAATTGATGGCTAAGGTAACAATTTATTTGGGAACGATCAGATTAACTCCGGGTTTGCTGGGATAAGGCTCATCCCAAGAGACACGAGAAGAATCGAAAAGGAAAAATAGTTGATCTTAAAGAGGATCAAGTCCTAAGTACAGCTTCTTTTTCAAACCCAAGGACTAAGAGATGAGAATGTGGTAGGATGGAGGAGTGGAAATGTGTGTGGAGAGAAATCCCAATGCTAAGACTACATCCGTTGTTGGACAATTCTGTAGTTCATGTCCATAACTCGGTGATTTTCTTTTAGAATTTTGCAACCGATAATCACAACACCGATTTCTTTTCTGCTGTTATTCAATAAAGAACTCTTTTAACTCAAGTGTATTTTAGAATTTCTTTATTTCTTTCGATTCAATTTTGTTTTAGAAAGTTAAATCTATTCTAATTCTATTCAAATAGCGCAGGATTCAGTAGTAAAGTGGTAGTTGATTTTTAAATTTTCAATCAATCCTCATGTGATTGATATCCTGGACTTAAAAATCCACTTATTACTTGTATGACATAAAATTCTAAAGATTTGAGACCAAAACAAATTTTAATAGCATCATTTTAAGCAATAGTAGAAAACATGCTTCACATATTCAATTAAACAAGTTTTTTGCATTTATGCTGGGGATTGAATAGTCCTTGGTGGAAATGCTAGAATCCAGTAAGTTTTTGGTTTATACATAAGTTTGGCACACACACACTCAACATATTTTGGTTATTAATCAAGTTTTTGGCGCCATTGTCGTGGGATCTAATACTTGGTAGCAAAGTGTCGAAATTTGGGAAGTATCAAGCATAATTCGGGTCATCATCAAGCTTCGCGTCGCTTCCAGGATTGAAATGATGTGAATTTTAAAGATCAATATTTCGCCAAAAAGAAAATTGATAGTTCGACATTTTTCTTTTCACTTTTATAAAAATTTCAAAATAGTTTTAATCAAAGAGTTGACTTTTCTACTCGATCTTTTATGAAAGCACGCCATAAATATATTTATGTTATCTATTGCTCTTACTTGATCTCAATGTATTTTCATTTCAAAGAGTTATCACGTGTGCAAGACCGTATAACCGTCGCACTGGACATTGAGTTGAAAAAGGACACTCATTGAGAAACTCGAAGAAAGTGAGTACCTCAAAGACATGACCATGAAGATTTTGGAGGCCAATCAGGGAATGAGTACTCGCTGTATAACCACCCATTCAGTAAATAACTTGAGTTGGAAGCATGTTCTTAATCACCATGGTGCAGCAACATCAATTTACAAGGCACTCAGCTGAGGATCCTAGTAAGCACCTAGGAAGATTTATGAGGATAGCAAACATCAAGCAAACCGAATAGGTTAATCCAATTATTATCAAGTTATAGTTATTCCCCTCTCATCGAGAGATGTAGCAAAACAACTATTTGAGTCAACAAAGCCATACATTAGTTGACAGCTGTATATTGGTTGAAGCTGTATGGAGAGGTTTGCCCTCACCGCCCTTCCTTAGAGAATAGAAGAGAGATTATAGCCTTCAAGAAAAGAGAAGAAGAAAGCCTCTACAATGCTTGGGAGAGGTACAAGAAACTGTTGAAGAGATGTCCAATGCATGGGATTGATCAAATCACCAAAATGGACATTTTCTATCATGCAATGAATTATTCTTCAAAGGGAATCATAGATGCATCCTGCTATGGAGCATTCAAGAGAAAGAAGTGTCTGAAGAGGCCAACCACTTATCAAGATTTGGCCAAAAGCAACTATGTGAGCTCCGACTCGTATACAGATTGAAAGGAGGAGGTATGCTAGAGCTGAACAGGATGACTGCAATTGAAGCAAAGTTGGATGTGCTGATGAGTAAGATGAGCACTCAAGAAAGGAGAAGTCATTCAACAAATACAATGGGAATAGAAGAAGAAGGAGAGCATAAATGAATAACTGATGAGGGACTTGCTTATGAGGGTTGAATCACGCAAGTGTGAGGTCACGCAGAGTGGCAACATACAATTTCAAGCCCAACAACAACCTTCCAAACCACTACACTCTTGCATTGAGAAACCGTGAGAATTTTTCCTATGAAAGTGGAGTACAACATGGTCCTAGACCAGGACATAACTATCAGCAACAGTATGCTGCACAAGGTTTCCAAGAAAATTATGCTAGATTATTTTGTAAAATCAAGAGTATTTATTGATCCAAAAAACAATTGATCAATAATCAAAAGATCCAATAAATACATTACACAATACAAATTTTATTGAACAAAGAAGCACATCAATTTGTATTGGGTAGAAAACATACCCGGCATGGATCCGCATCATTGGACGCCATTTATCTCCAAAGAAATCAGAGGTAAGATCAAAAGAGAAAGATGGCTAGGGTTGAAGATAGATCTTTCTTTTTCCCAAAAGCATGTTCTACCAAACATTTGTAAAATTCCAGTGTTCTATTACTTATATATATAGAGCATAAGGGAACAACTGAGCTTTGGTCCAATGGGCTTACCAAAGCAAGGGAGAAGATACAACCATGCGCCCATAGTTAGTTAATATTAAATCATCCCATAAATGGCCCATAATTAACATGCACAATTACACAATTAAAATTGTAATATGATTGTGCTCTGTCTATAAATAATAAATTAATCTAACAAATTATACCAATTTAGTGGGTCCGAGACGTTGGAATTCAAACATTGAAGCAGGAAAATTCTGTATAAATGTGTAGTAATGAATCTTGGATTAATCGAGCATTACCATTCTCCCAATCTCTTCTATAATCCAAAATGGATTTGCCTTCTCAATTCTACCTATTGCAGGCTTATTCTGGGGCTGTTGTTATGGTATAATCAATCGGAGAAGTAAGAGCACGCACAACCCCACCTGAGTCCCTCCGCGCCTCGGCCTGCACCTACATCCACCAACTACAAGGCAAAGTCTGACATCAACCCTGAGCTACGGTTGATAAGGTTGGCCCTAGATTTAAGTGATCCGACACTAGGAATACACCGAGCGCTTGTTAGAGTAATCAAGGAGGCTATTAAAGAATGCTTCACCACCAACGACAAGGCTTTTAAGCCTCCCGCTCAATCCCCGCACAGCCCAAGGCCTCGCCTACAACTATGCTGGATTCTTCTTGCTCCTTACGGCCCTTCTCGCGTGAGACGGAAGCTATCAATTCATGAAATCCTTCCACTCGCCGCCCTCACCGACTTGATGCCCGTGCGTGTCCCGAATTGGAGGCCGGGATAAAGGATTTGTACATGCTTGGGAAAGATAACAACCTGCCAATCCTCAAAAGGTGTGTCAGGTAAATGGTTCAAACACTGTGTCTGTACTGTAGTCCCGAGGATGATTGCCGAAGAGATATCTAACAACGTTGTCTACGGGTGAGGAAGTCGGGTCTGCTATAGCAACGATAAAGAACCGGCGTTTTATTCAGCCTTGTGTACTCAGACGCCATCCATTTCTTGAATTTTTTGATTTACAAGGCCGCTTTGTCCTCTATGAAATTACGCAAAAAGAAATGGACTCCAGTTATAGAAAATCTGTAAGAATACGGAGTCTAAATGAGGCCAAGCAAAGAGGTCGGACTTTCATAGACATCATGCTAAGCAAGCTTTCAAGACGCCTATGTTTGGTCATCGCGGATACGCTTATCAAGGCAATCAGATTTCCAGATGTTCTCTTTCTAAGGAAAGCGGTGTTTTCAAATAATAACATTTTCTGCTTGAAATTTTTCTTTTAAAAAATTAGATTTCAAAGGGTTTGAACTTTAAGTACTATCTTAATGAGCTCGAGGTATTAGCCTTAATCAATCTTAGTTATCGAAATTAATTGTTTTTACTCTAGCCGTGCTGATCGGATTTTTTTTAAACTCTGCTTGAAATAACATTATTTGTTAACCTTTCCCCTTTCCCTTTCCTTTCTTGATTATCATGTATAATAATTAGGTTGAATGAAAAGATTATTGCTATTATCATGTTCATCCTAAAAATCCTAGGTACTTTCTTGATACATTGATCTCTTACCTTTTGCTTTGTTATTTTCTGAAATTTAAAACTACAGATCATGATCGGGGCAGGAACTGACACCACTTCTATCACCTCTATATGGCTCATGTCTGCATTTTGAACAATAAAGAGATTCTTCAAGCATGCTCAAGAAGAGTTAGACATAAAAGTTGGTAGAGAGATGGGTGGAACAATCGTATGTCCAAAACCTAGTTTACCTTCTCAGCTATCATATGAAACCCCAAGGCTATATCCAAAGATCCCCGTATTTTTACCACACAGGCAAACTAAGACCGCTATGTTGCGGGTATCACATTCCCCAAAGGCACCCGCTGCTAGTCAATGCATGGGAAGGATCGAGATCTCGCTGTGGCTCCAACCCTCAAGAGTTTCACCGTAGAGATTTTTGAAAAGGCATGCAACCGTGATGCTTGGGTCAAGATTTTGAGCATCCATTTGGTTCTCGTAGAAGATCTCGCCTCAGGAGCCACATGGCCTTTACAAATTTTAAACTTAACAATTGCTCGTTGCTTCAAGGATTTGATATGACTACACCATCACCTTCCGTGGACATGACTGGCGTAAGGTGTCACCAGTTTCAGACCACTACTGAAGTTATGCTCACCCCCGCCTTCCCGTCGATCTTACTAGGCGCATAAATTAGTGGTACCAAAATAAAAAAATAAAAAAAGGACTAGTACAAATAAAAATCATATAGATCGATTCTTAATGATCCATTAAATATTGTCTATAATGGGTATGTTATAAGTCACAAATTAATAAATGTAAGTGGGCATATATGGAGCTTGAGGTTGAAGCCCATTTGTTCATGTAAGTGCTTGCTGAGTGCTATATATATGTAAGAGCTTAGATGAAATCTAAGTAATTTTCATTGATGCTTAATTTTCCGAAGTGACAAGTAGAAAAATTGAAGGGAGTGGAAAAACTTGCGCACTCAAGAAATTATTATACCAACCATATTTGAATTTCTAGACAATGAAGCAAGAGGAAAATTGTTTGAATTAACTTGTAGTGAAGCTTTTTAGCTTTACTACCATTATTCATATTTGCTCCAACATGGATTTGTATTCTCACTTCCTATTAATTGCAGGCTGATCCTAGGTATGCACATGACCTCCAAGAGCCCTTGGTCACTCATCATTTGCACCGATCACAAGGAAGGAAAAAATGAAAGAAAATAAAAATAGAGTTAAATTCAAATAATATTTTTGTTGGCTATTTCTAAATTAATTTTATTTATTTTAACTCATTAATTTAAAGATTAAATACTTAAAATATGTAAATTTCTAAATAATTTTATTATCTTTATATTTTTTTGTCATTTTTTATTGCATTAACCAAATAAAATCATTTTAAGATTTTTTTCTTAGTACTTCAGAGGAAACAAAATTTATATCCTTTTTACACATATGCCATAGTTTTCTTCCAATACAACCTTCTTAGTCAAATTAACATGTATAACAAATAAATATTCTACTAATGTACCTCTCAAATGTGCTGCTAACCATAGATGTAGTTTGCCCATTAAAACCATTCACAAGTATAGTCAAACTAAAACATGTGATACAAATGTACCAGTTAAAGTTACATCTTGCGTAAAAGGTTTATACAATAATAAATAACTGTTAACATTATATATCCATAAATTATTAGTGCACATTCCACAGTAAAAAAAACGAAATATATGACAATATATATGTAAGAGGTTCATTTGGGCTGTTAGATATACAGACTCCTGCAAGGTTTTTAACAATTTGATTTATATGTTTAGATGTAAAGATATTACCGTTGAAATTTAAATTTTCATGAATAATAAACAAAAAAAAAAAAATATATATATATATATATATATATATATATATATATATATATATACACACACACACACAAATAGTAAATACTTTACTCACAAAGAGTAGGTACTTTTATGCTATGTTTGGGTTCTCAGAAAGTGCTAAGAAAAGAAAAAATAAAGGAAATTGATATTTTATGTTCGATTGTCTAATAAAAAATATAATGGAGAAAATCATCAAATAAACAAAATTACTTGGGAAACTTATATAATCTTAAATTATTTATAAATCTTTATATTAATGAGCTGGAAATAAATAATATGAGAGTTTGAAATGATAAATAAAAAATAATATATCGGATTTCCTTAGTTTTTTCTTTCCTTTCTTTTCCTCCTTATTTTCTTTGAGTGCATTTCCTCACAAAATTTTCGGAACCAAACATAGCCCTAGAGTCCAAAAATCAAATCAGTACCTACTTTGAGGACTGTGGTCTGCAAGATGCTGTTGCTTCAAACATCACTGATTAATGTTAATTCTCAAGTGGTCATGGAAAATCAGCAGAAATTAAACGACAAACACGCGAGAGGAAAAAATTGTTGACCAAGACAAAATTTTCAATTTGGTGGCAGCCGACATGCTGAACTCGTGATTGGAAGTGAATGGTAAAATGAAAATCTTGTATAAATGAGTGGCAGTGAATCTTAAGTTACGCACAATTCTCCAATATCTAGTATCTAACATGAATGATTTTCCTTCTCATTTCCTAGCAATTGCAGGGCTGATTCTGGGGTTATTGGCAGGCTTGGCACTCACCGGAACTAAAACTCACATCAAAGAGCACAGCAACTCGCCGAGTCTCTCCGATGGCCGGGTCAAGTTATCTTCCGTGAACTCCACACTGCTACAAGCCAGTAAAGTCCTGGTTTTCCGAACTCGGGCGCCATGGCCAATAAGCTGCGGATGGTGTGACGCCCCAAACTGCGGGTTCCGCTGACAACTGGTCAACTACCGGACCACGTGATTTCGTGACCCAATACCACATTATTGTGTCCCAATTATAGGAATCCATATTTCAAAAAAATCAGGTAGAGTCTCATTTGTTCGGGGAGCTCTACCCAACATACAACCTGTATAACACTATAATCATAACCCATCCAGGGTCTCAACAGAAGTAGTATTGACCACACAGGTAGAGGTGGCACCTAAGCACTGGCCTGGTCGTCGCCAACAAGGTCGGCCAAAATTGGCCCGGTTTTTTCGGGCCAAAATTTTAATAGCCCAGCCCGCCCTAAAAACCGGGCCGGTCGGGCCAAAATGTCTTTTCAAGGCAAAAATTCGGGGCGGCCGGCAGGATCGCCATACCGGTCCGCCAATTTGGGTCTTGCTCGCCAATAATTTAACGGCCCGCCCGGCCCTAATTCGGGCGGACTCCAAGGCTCCATCGGGTCGGGCCAATTTTGCCACCTCTACACACAGGTCCATCTGTCCATATCCCCAATATACATCCCTTTACCGGGACCCATTCATTCACATTTAAATATAAAATACTTAAAATAAACGCTTAATTATAAATTTAAGAGTCCAATCAATGACTCTTACCATAATTACATACCTAACTATTTAGATAATAGTCCCAAAAGAATTTAGTTACAATTCTTTTATACAAAATATTTTTACCAAAAATGTTCTTAAAGGTAATATCAATGCCACACATCGGCCTTTTTCTCATAATCATGGCCTCACTGAGTGCCGTCTCCCGTACCTTAAAGGGTTACACGACCGGATGAGCAATGCCCCAGAGTACCTCCCATAAGGGCTACTACTCCCCACCTAAATGCACACGAATGGCAACCATGAAAACATCCAATCACATTTCATATAAATAATGCAATCTTATATGGAATATTACGTGTCTTGCATGAGATGAGACTTCTCATGCCTATAACCCGAGTCCTGACTGACTCCCTCACACCTACAATGCCAAGTGTGAAAACCAGTCATTGGTGTTTCACCCAATGACTTAAACTATTGAACAACCCTCCAATATTCACTTGAATTTATTTTTTTTTTTTTATCAACCTGCAGTTCATGGGCCACGCTCTTTTCGATGTCATTAATCGCAGATCATCGTGGCGCCTTCCGACATTTTGATCGGGGCTTTCACCACCTGGTGATCATGTCTAATCGCTATAAATTTGGGTCTTTCACCGTGAATCTACCCCATCTGCTACGCCTCAAACACACGCTGATTTATATTTATTATTGTTTTATACAACCGTAAGTCTCAATTTTGGATGTGGTCCTACTGAAGCTCATTTCACACATCCACCATGAATGGTGAATAATAGTACCATGCACCCACACCCGACTCGACGCGATGTGACCGCGCATATGAAATGCAATCATGTCATTTCATGCTATGTCATGCTACATGCAACATTTATAAATTCCGGATAATTATATTTCCTACATATAATTTTCATTCAACATACTTCCATGTTAATACATCAAGCTAGCTAATGCATTAACATGATTTTTATACATAACAACATATTATTTATTTTTCCAACAATACACACAAAATGACCCAAATCTCGGACCTATTTAAAACATAGCACCTCGTCCCTTCACTAAGCTCGTCACTCGAATTATCACGGATACCAAACACACCATAAAACCCAAAGACATCAGTCCCGGGATCAAAACCAAACCTCAACCCAGTCTAGGACTACCCAGAACAAGTCACAAAAATATCCAATATTCAGTCCCAAATTCTTGGGATTAAATCACATGGCCTATCACGGCCCCGAAGACAACCTATGCCATTACATGGTTTTTAGGCTAAAAATATTCCAAGTAGGAAAATTTCACTGTGAGCTCGACCGAAACTCCAAGATTTTGGTACCATGCGTAGCTTGCGACTGGTGTGGGATAAACTTTTCTTTCTCACTTTGACGAAAAACCCGATGTACCGATTTCCATAGATCTTAGAGAGAAGCGAAACCCTTTTTTTTTTCTTTTCTCTCTATGCTTGTTTTCTCTCCCCCTTTTCTTTTTATTTCTTTGTTTTCATTTTTTCTTTTCTCTACTTATCCACCGAATTTGATCCCATCTTTTTTTTTTTCTTCTTATTTTCTTGTTTTATGTTTCCCATTAGTTCCTCCACTTGACACTTGGCTAAATGTGAGTCATTCACACAAGTGCACCACATGTCATGCCATGTGTCACTCCCCTAAGGTGCCATGTGGCATCCATTGGATCATGCCATATGTCACCCAACACCTACATTCGAAAAACGTGAAATTTCGACCGCTTTGAACTACGAATTTGATGGGGTAACTAGATTTCGCAAGACGAATCTAACAAAGGAAGTCCATTTAGTCATCCGATATCTGTGAAAGCCTCTCGGTTTTCAACCTAAATTAATGCTTGATCCATTTTCTAAAATCGAATTTTTTTCCGTGTTTATATTCTTCCCCCCTTAATAGAATTTCATCCCCGAAATTCACACATACTAGCACACACAAGCACATACATATGCAGTAATATTCTAATGCCAAATATTAGACCACACACCTTCTTCCTCAAATAAGAAAGGATAGGTGGCTCGCATCGTGTCCTTGCGTTCCCACGATGCCTCCTCCACTCCTCGGTGTTGCCACAACACTTTTATAAGCCACACGGTCTTCCGTCGTAATACCTGATCCCAGCTATCCAAGATACGCATTGGTCCCTCCTCGAATGTCCCATCAGTGTCAACAGTAATCTCTCCCCAATCAACTACATGAGTTGGATTTGGAGTATATTTCTGGAGCATGGAGACGTGGAACACCTCATGGACACCTGATAAACTCGGTGGTAGCACCAACTGATAAGCAATTGTACCCACCCTCTCGAGTATCTCGAAGGGCCTAATATACCTCAGCACTAGCTTCCCTCACTTGCTGAATATGATCACTCCTCTCCTAGGCATCACCTTCAAGAAGACGTGATCACCCACTTCGAACTCTAGAGGTTAATGCCATCTATCGGCGTAGCTCTTTTGTTTACTCTAAGCCGTAAGAAGGCGCTTCTGAATCAAATTCACCTTCTCAGAGGTGTCTCAATCAAACTTATTGCTGATGGACCTCTCTCTCCCAATTCTCCGTCTCAACAAATCAAGATCGACATGTCCTCCCATATAGCAAGAACGAATCTAGGCTGTTAGATCAAGGTCAAGAGTGCTAAAAGTATGGCCGATTTTTTCCAACATCGCGAGCATCGTTGATTTTGCAATTTTGGCGCCGATTTTTTCCGGTTCCCGCCCATGCACGCATGATGTACACGGTCGATATTTCATCGAAATATCGACCTTTTATGATATTTCACTGAAATATCGACGCTTTTTCTGATATTATCCCGATTTTTTGCCCAATAAAGTTTCGGTTTGTAAAATCGTATCGGTATTGGCCGATATCCGATATATCAGCCAATATAACCGATTTTTTGTTCCTTGGTGCCAATGTAAATTAAAATTTTGCAAAAAATTGTTTCAGTTAGCTATGGCCTACATTGGATTATACATAAAAATGTGTATAATTTGGCAGCTAGAAAGGGTAAGGACAGGAGACATGTTCCTATAAAATTTGATCAAAGAAGTCAAATTAAATTTTTAGTAAGAGGTTTAAGAATATAATGGGCATTCAAGAAAAAGAAACTCTTCATTTTTCTTTGTAAAGTTGTGTTTGGCTTCCTGGAAGTAATAAGGAAAGAACAACATATATAGAAGAAATGATTTTCTTGTGTTTGATTATCTAATAATAAAATTTAAAGAAATAAAATATAAATAAAAGTACTTAAAATTTACAAAATTTAAAATTATTTAAATCTTTATATTGATGTGGGTTAAAATAAATAAAATTGGCTGAAGTAGTAAATAAACAATATGTAGTTTAACTCACTTCATTTGATATCATTTTTTTCTTTCCTTTTCCTTTTTCTTTATTTTCTTATCCTAGTATCTTTTCAAAATTTACTAAGAAAAAACATAACCTAAAAGAATAGCTTTTAGATAAGGGCATTTTTACTCTGAGTTATGAAGATAACATTTCATCAGCTAAGCAAATGTCGAGTACACAAGTGTTCTTCATAGATTAATTTTTCCCATAAGGAAAAAATGATCTGTTTGCCTTCGATTATGGAAAAAACAGGTTTTGTATCCTTTTTCAAGCACAAATATGAACATATCATATTGTATATAAAAATTCACTCAGTTCATGTTTTTGAAAATTTTTTCTGAAAATAGTTTTTGAAAACACATAGGACACCATTTGGTGTTCTCTAAAACTGCTCTTGTTCTCAATTTAGTGTTTTATATAAGCTTTCATGTTTTTCAAAATAGAAAAAAAGAAAAAAGGGAACCAAACATATGGTAAAACTGGGAAAATTCAATTTTTCAAAAGTAAATAAGATTTGGTTGAAACCGAAATTTTCTAGATCTCGATTTACGAAACAGATTTCACCATTGAATATCCTCATTAAATCTAAAGCTTCTCTCCTCTGGCTGAATTCATTTGATTCCAAGATAATGAATTTACATTTTTGCAGATCGGGTGTCGGGTAACACATGGCATGATCCCGTGGACGGCGACACCCAGGTGGGAGGGACACATGGCATGACATGTGGTGCACTTAGTGAATGGCTCATCGGTGCCGGGCGTCAAGTAGGGAATAAAACAAGAAAATAAGAAAAGAAAATAAGGAAAAGAAAAGAAAAAAAAAGGAATAAGAAATTAAGAAAAGCCAAAAAGGGAAAAAGGGCCATTTTACAAGAACGGGTAGTGAGGAGCGGGAGTGAGGAGAGAAAGAGAAAGGGGAAATGATTTTTTTGCTTATCTCTAAGATCTATGGAAATTGAGCCGCTTCGCTTTGGGGTCGGCGAAGAAGATCCACGCACGCAAGTTACGCAAGGTACTAAATCTTGGAGTTTCGTCAAACTTCACGAGGTAGGGAATTTTCCTACTTGGAATATTTCTAGCCTAAAGACCATTTAATGGCTTGGGGTTTTCTTTGAGGCCGTGAGAGGCCATAAATTTCAGTCCCAAAATCTAGGAATTGAGTGTAGGAATTTTTAGGAATTTTCTGGACTGTTTTCAAGTACCTCTCGATTGTGTTGAGGTTTGATTTTGGATCCCTGACTGAGTGTCTTCTTCTGTGTTTTGTTGTGTGTTTTGGTATCACTTTAATTTGTTGATGAATGGAACAAAAAAAAAATGGTTCATGGCCGTGAAGGGACCAAGAGGTGCCCAGTTTTATATTATTGGGGATATGGACATATGGACTTTATGTGGTCAATACTACTTCTGTTGAGACCTTGGATGTGTTATGATTATACTGTTATATAGGTTGTATGTCAGTAGAACTCCCGAATCAGAGACTACCCAATTTTTGAAAATATGGATCCCGATAAACGGGACACAACAGTGTGGTATCCGGTCACCCAAAATCCACAGAATTTCATGTTAACGGTTGTCAATCTGACCCCCGGATTTGGGGTGTCACATATTCTCTGTGTTTCTCTTGTTTTTCGTAACAAAAATAGTTTTAAAAAGCTGTAATCAAACAGACCTAAAAAATAGAACTTCAGCATGGTATAGACCAGAGCACCAAATGCACAAAAAGTTTTTGGCTGAAGAAACTGAATGTGATGTTCCATGTCTAGCGTCCAAAAATCAAAACATGCATTGAGAAATCAGTACCTACTTAATTTGGAGGATTTTGGTCTGTAATAGTTCCGTCAAGCTTCAAACACTATTGATTGATATTAATTTTCTTAACTGGCAAGTGGAAAATGAAAGATGAAATTAGAAAGGACGAGGAAAAACTTTGGGAAAATTATGTTATGGGGTATCAATTTTAAACTATTTGAAAAATGATGACCAAATAATTTTATTTGAATCAGCTCAAGATGATCAAATATTTGATAAAAAGAGGTCCAAATATTTGATAAAGAGGGTGTACAAGTCATGTAACCATTGGGTGCAACTATAATGTAATTTGGGTACAACCGGCCTAAACGTTAGGTACTAAATAAGATTCACTCATTGCTACCATCTTTATCAAAATTTTGGACTTTTTTTATCAAATATATAGACTTTTTTTTTATCAAATAAGATTATTTGGTCCTCATTTTTTGAATAGTTTGAAATTGATATCGTGATAACATTTCGCTTCCAATCAACACAATTATTCCAATTTGGTGGCAGCCGGCATGCTGAAATTTAAAATTGGAAGCCATGGAAAATCTGTATAAATGAGTGGCATTGAATGTTGTTGAGCACAGTTATCCACATTCACTCCAACATGGAAAGTCTTAGGTTATGTTTGGTTACGGGGAAATGGTAAAGGGGAGAAACAAAGAGAAAAAGTGGAAGGAAGAAAATGAAGAGCAAATAAAAATAGAGTTACAATCTACACATTATTTTTTTATTTACTACTCCAAATAAATTTTATATATTTTAATTTATTAATATAAAGATTAGGAATTCATAAGGTTCTAAATAATTTTATTTATATTTGATTTTTTATTTGATTTTTTATTTGATTTTTTATTTTATTTTTAAATTCATCTGATAACCAAACACGAGAATATCATTTTCGTTAACATTATTTTCTTCCTTAGTATTTTTTGAGAACCAAACACAACCTTAGGGCTTGTTTGGTTATAATTTTTGAAAATTCTGAAAAACAAGGAGAACAAATTGATAAGGATATGTAATGGGTCAGTTCTCTAATCGCTGCCTGAGAGAGCAATGGGGTCCGTGGCCTGCCCGTGTCTCCCACGCTAGCCTCAAATTGCAGGCCCAACCTATTGGGGCGTCTAAAACATGGATTCAAGAACAGGGAGCCCAGTTCGGCCGGGCCTCAACCCATATCCTTCCAAATAACAAGATAAAATATTCCCTAAAAGATATCCTCCAATCAAGTCCTATTATAAAGGAAAGAAAAAGCACATGACCATCACTGACATTCTCCAATAAAGAAGGAGGATTATCTCGAATAAACTTTTCGACTAATCCATCGCTAAGTCTAAGGCTAACTATACGAGGAAACATACCCCAATGGGAAGGACTCTCTATTATCGTCCAATGGATGAATATCCATTATAAATACAAAAGCCCACCACCGAAGGTACGTCAATACGAGGCAATCTAAGTATTCTTTCCTCTCGCAAAGAATCACTTGTGCACGGAGCGCCACCGCGCGGCCCCCCCGCCGGCCCTTCTTCCTTTCCGGTTCTTCTCAGAGAGTGCCACATCCAACTCCGCCATCAAGAAATTCTCCCTACCCCAGCCCGACGACGACTACCGCGGGACCATCTGAGATAAGAGTCCTCGATCGAGCCCGTGACGATCCTAAGATCCTCCAGCTCATCACGGCAGTCAGCCTGGGTCCACCCCGCCACCCCACGACGCCCACCCCGCCTGGGCTTGAAAAAGGCATCATCAATAAGGGCCATCCTGTGGGAACGACAGGCCTCTCCATAAACATAACCGATTTCGCCATCGACAGATCAACTCTAACACAAGGTGATAACGCTAATCCGCTAAGGATGCGTGGATCCGCCAGTTATATCACAATTGGGCGCACATACGCCGAGTTAATCGGGCTGGCCACCCGACGAGCCCGTTTACTCAGACAGCCACGCTCAAGAGTCGACCACCAGCTGGCACGCCATTCGGCCAACGCCGCTGCCCCGGGCCAGAGCCCGCTTGCTCACTTCACGAGCCCTCTAATCCTGACGTGCCACGCCGCCTCAAGAGTCGACTACCAAAGGCACGCTTATTCGGCCAACGCCGCCAAGGCCCCAGCCGCCTGCATTCAGCTTGTCACTTTCGACGCAGCTCCCACTCGGGACAGCCACGCCGCTCAAGAGTCGCAGACTCACTTCAGGCTACATCGCCATTCGGCTTGAACGCCGCCAAGGCCCCAGCGCCAGGAGCCCAGTTGCTCACTTTGACGAGCCTCTACTCTGCACAGGCCACGCTGCCTCAAGAGTCAGACCAGCTCAGGCTACATCGCCATTCGGCTTGAACGCCGCCAAGGCCCCAGCGCCAGGAGCCCAGTTGCTCACTTTGACGAGCTCCTCTACTCTGCACAGGCCACGCTGCCTCAAGAGTCAGACCAGCTCAGGCTACATCGCCATTCAGCTTGAACGCCGCCAAGGCCCCAGCGCCAGGAGCCCAGTTGCTCACTTCAATGAGTTCCTACTGGGAGACAAAGCCACGTCTCAAGAGTCGTGACCACCCAGTTACATCGCCATTCACCACCGCTGGGTCCCACCGCCAAAGGAGCCCAAGACTCACTTCGACGGCCCCTACTTCTCGCACAGCCACGCTCAAGAGTCGACTGGCCTCAGCACGCCATTCAGCCTTGAGCCGCCAAGGCCCCGGGCCAGGAGCCCGGGGCCGGCTTCACTTCTGACGAGCTCCTCTTACTCAAGACAGCCACGCCGCTCTCAAGAGTCGCACTGCTCTACATCGCATCCGACCAACGCGCTAAGGCCCCGCCGTCAGAGCCCACTGCTCACTTTGACGAAGCTCTTCAAACGGCCACCTCGACGAGCCCATTATTTATACGACGAAGCTCGCGAATAAATACCCACACGAGCTCTTCCATTAGCTCTACTCCGACGAGCCCTCTCTAATAGCCTCCTGAAAGCTCCTATTATTTACATGGGCGAGCCTACAACAGCCCCACCCGACGAGCTCTTCCCATCACTTTATCTCGACGAGCTCCTATTATTTAGGCCGGGCGAAGCTCTACATCAGTTTCACTGACGAGCCTCCTCCCCAAATGAAATTTATCTCGACGAGTCTTATTATTTACATGGACGAGCCTACAATGCCCACCGACGATTCCTCCCTAACAGCTCTATCTCGATGAAATTCTATTATTTACATGGACGAGCTCTTACAACGCTGACCGACGAGTTCCAAACTAGGCCTACTCCGACGAGCTCCTATTACATACGGACGAGCCCCATCGCCACCCGACGAGCTCTTCCTAATGGCTCTACCTGACGAGCTCCCAAACTGGCCACTCCGACGAGCCCCTATTATTTACATGGACGAGCCTCGCAACGCCCCACCCGGGACGAGCTCTTCCCACAACCTACCCGACGAGCCCTTCCCAACAAATTTCCGACAGCCCTATTATGTACACGGGATCTAGCCTACAATGTACTACTTGACTCCAGCCTCCCACCTTCCCGACGAGCCCCATTATTTACATGGATGAGCCCTACAACGCCCACTCCGACTATCCTCCCAATGGCCTCCTATCCGACGAGCTCCTAATATTTACATACGGGCGAAGCTCTACAACGCTCTTGCAATTCGACCCAGTTCCTAAATGTTTATCCGACGAGCGCCTTATTATTTACATGGACGAGCCTACAACGCTTTTACCCCGACGAGCTCCTCCTAAATGTACTCTTATCCGACGAGTCTTATTATTTACATACGGACGGCCTCTACAACGCACCCGACGAGCTCCTTCCAAAACCCGCCCACCTCGACGAGCCCCTATTATTTACATGGACGAGCTCTCGCAATACCTACCCGACGAGCCTCTCAATGGCTCTACCCGACGAAAGCCTCTTCCAAATCCATTTACCCGACGCGAGCTCCCTTATTATTTACATGGACGAGCCTCAGAATGTTTCACCGACGAGCTCTTCCCACAAATTCTACCTCGACGAGCCCTTCCCAATGTACCTCTCCTCGACGAGTTCTATTATGTACAAGCATGGACGAGCTCTTACAACAGTCCACCTGACGAGCTCTTCCCAATAGCTCTACCTGACGAGCTCCTATTATTTACATGGACGAGCTCTACAAATACCTACCCGACGAGCTCCTCCCACCAGAAATATATCCGACAAGTCTTATTATTTACATGGGCGAGCTCTTACAACAGTCTACCTGACGAGCTCCTCCCAACAGCTCTATCCGACGAAATTCCTATTATTTATACGGATCTAGCTCTACAACAAATTTCCACCCGACGAGCTCCCAACAAATTTATCCGACGAGCTCCCATTATTTTACATGGACGCAGCCTACAACGCTTGACCCGACGAAGCCTCCAAATCCGCCGACCCGACGAGTCCCTATTATTTATACGGACGAGCTCGCACGCCTACCCGACGAGCCCTCCAAACAACTCATCGACGAGCCCTTCACAGATAGAGACATCGCTCCTTCCCTACAATTCCTATCGACGAGCTCTCCCTCAATCTCGTGACTGACGAGCCCTACTATTCGCTTGACGAGCCCTTCACCGCAGACTTCAAAACGCATTCCGCCCTTCCTACTATTTTCATCGGGACGGTTCTTCCCATCGCCATCATGGGCGGAGTTCTACCACGCATTCTGACGAGCCTCATCGTACATCGCATTTACTTCCGCCCATCCTACAATTCATATCATCTAAGCTCTTCCTCGATATGGACGAGTTCCCACTCGCTCACTGACGAATTCTTCATCGTGACTTCAAACAGACGCGCATTCTTCCTACTATTTTACTGACGAGCTCTTCCCATCGCCAACATGGGCGAAGCTCCTACTACGCATTCTCGACAAAGCCCTTCTCACGCACATCGTATACAAACGTGGCTCCATCCTACAATTATATTGACAAAGCTCTTCCCTCGATATGGACGAAGTTCCACCGTTCGCACCTCGACGAGCCCTTTACCCGTCTCGTATGGATCTGCCCTCGCATTATTTTCATTGACGAGCTCTTCCCATCAGTCAACATGGGCGAGCTCCTACTACGCATTCTGATGAGCCTTCACCAACAGTCCCCAATAACAAGCTCTTCCCAAGTTCGCACTGACGAGCTCCTCCCATCAATACACATTGACGAGCTCTACTCAACTGTTCACTTTGACGAAGTTCGCTACCCAGTGTGTCACGCTTACCGAGGAGTCGATCAGCTTCGCCTTCAATCCCACTTGGCCATCGCCATTTCTGGCCACCGCCACTGCATATTAACGCCACTACCAATCGCCACTCTACTTCAATCGCCACTTGGGCCACAACGCCCACTGGCCAATCGCCATTCACCACCGTCTGGCCAATATCAGCCACTCTACCACGCCACTTACCAATCGCCACGGCCAATCGCCACTCAAGCATAACGCCACTGGCCACCCGCCATACCGCCCACCTCACGGCCACTGCCCCATTATCACACGGCCAATCGCCACGGCCAATCGCCACTTCGCAGACGCCACTTGCCAACGCCACTGGCCAATCGCCACGGCTATTATCGCCACGGCCAATCGCCACTTGGCCAATCGCCACTTTACTTACATCGCCACGGCCACCGCCACTGCGGCTACAACGCCACTCGGCCACGCCACGGCCAATCGCCGCCAATCGCCATTTCGCCACATCGCCATCGCCAATCGCCACGGCATAACGCCACTGGCCAATCGCCACTTATTACATCTCCACGGCCATCGCCACTGCTCAATCGCCACGGCTATCGGGCCATTCTCCGGCCAATCGCCACTTGCCATTAGAAGCCACTCTGGGCCAATCGCCACCGCCATAACGCCACTGGCCAATCGCCACGGCCATCGCCACTTGGCCATCGCCATTTCTGGCCAATCGCCACTTGCTACAGCCGCCATTTCGGCCAATCGCCACTGGCTACACCGCCACTTACTCAATCGCTCACTGGGCTACACCGCCACTTGGCCTGCAATCGCCACTGGGTACACCGCCACTTCGCTCAATCGCCACTCATCCCAACGAGCTCTTCCCATCACACAACACGGACGAGCTCCGCTCTACTATTCATTCTGACGAGCTCTTCCCATCACTCAACACGGACGAAATCTTCTCCTCAATTATTCATTCATACGAGCTCTTCTTATCACTCAACACGGGCGAGCCTTTATTCTCGCGAACGAGCTCTACTCAATTGTTCACTATGACGAGCCCTTCCCATCAGTTTACTTGAACGAGCTCTACTCAACTATTCACTCCGACGAGCTCTTCCCATCAGTTCACTTGGACGAGCTCTACTCGATTGTTTACTCGACGGCTTCTTCCATCGTACCACTCGACGAGCTCATCAACCGCTCGCCCGACGAGCTGGCCACATGGACGAGCTCCTGCCAACCATTCACATTGACGAGCTCTACCATTCTATACCGCTATGCAAACAAAATCGACCGACTAAAGCAAAAGTCCGAACATGGAGCCCGCACCAGATAACTCGGACGAGTTCATCCATCAACCTGTGCCATGCAAATCTAAGGAATCAATTCAACCCAGTAACTCCACCCGGATGGAGAACAACAGCTTTCGCATTGACGCACTACCAAAAGAGGTGTCATGTTTCACAATCAATTCGCCATACAAGTCACCACGGAGATCAGCAACTCGCACCGACGACCACCCAAAAGTCAGACAAATTCTAGGAATCGGTCCAACCAACAGCTCTAGCTCCACGGCCCTAGCGACTCGCTTTGACGAGCTTAATTTCTCAACTCAGACGCTCAATTTAGGCCATTTGGTTCAAGGGAACGCAAGACGAATCTGGGCCATAGGATATTTACTAAGAAATGAGCTAGAACCAAAGGTCATCATTATCACTGCATAAGACGACAACAAAGCCCTAACTAATCCAAATTTCGAAATGCATTAATGCGGAAATCACACCCGATACAAGAACGATATGCCTCTTGCCCACGCTAATACCGTGCACAAGGGTCAGCAACCGACGAGGTTTGAAAAAATAGGCACTGCACCTTACCTCACTTCAGGCCCAAAGGAGAGGCAGCCCTATAAAACACCTTGCCCCTAGCCGCCCAAAAGGAAGGCCTAGTCCACTCGGCCCAAAGGCCGGTTATGGATAATTGAGAAAGCCCATATCCTGCAAATCAAATTGAATTTCGCCAATAAGGAAAGTAGAATAATCCCCTATAACTTATTATCCTGTGAATCTAACTAAATCTTTAATTAAATCTCACATGAAACAGATAATTCTCACAATATATTATCCTCGCAAATCCAATCAAATCTCACCCAATAAGGGAAGTAGGATAATTTCAATAAACTATTCCTTCAATATCTCTTTCTGGGAAAACTGATAAGAATAAATATCCCATCCAATGGGAAAGAATCTTATTACCTCAAATTGGGAATAATATAATTATAAATATTGTGCATTACCCCAATGCAAGGAAAGGGGACGCCATTCAAATGCCACTTACTAATTTTCTAAGCATCTTCTTTTCTCTCAAGGAAGAATCGACTTTGGTGATGGAGTCATACTTACCTGCAAAGCCCCGCCGAATCCCATTTTTTCCTCGGTTTTTGCAGAAGCACTTCACCCAGGCCCGCAGATCACCCAAAGGCAACGATCCTACCTCACCCTCGTGACAATCCAAGAGCCCGTGATCCCACCGCAACAACCCGGTCCAAATTTACCACCCCCACACGCCTTAAATTTACTCAGCTGAAAGCATCATCACTTTCTATTTTTATAAAGCACAAATTATATTTTATAATTTAACATTTGTCGTATCAAGATAAGTTATATTTTAATATAGAACTACATTTCAAAGTTCGACTAAGACTTTCATAGTGGCGACAATTCTTTAAAATTTGGTTGAAAGAGCTTTTCAAAAATTGAAAATGGTATTTAAGATGAAAGAAGACTTTTCCAAGTGTTTGAACAAAATTCTCTACTAGTCTCACGCTTATAAATTTTATTAAAAAAATAATGTATAAAGTATATTTTCATTTAATAGAAATATTAAAGTATTTATTAGATCTTAAAATGAATCAATTTACATTGGATTGATTGGGATGTTAGGGATCAAGATATTTAAACAACTTGTAAGGGAAGAGGACGTGACCTATTGAGAAATTATTTATGCAAATGATTCACAAAATTTATCTCTATTATCTATTTTTAATTTTAGGATTTTGTTTCTAGAATTGCTATAATACTTCAGATGTTTAGAAAGTTCTCCATTGTACCCTATTTGTTTTTGTGTGGATTGTTGTGGTTTTTTTTTTTTTTTTTTTTTTTTTAAACTTGTGTGTAATTCAATTAAAAATATCAGAATTATCTTTATTTTATAATCTCATTTCCAAAGATAAAATTCAGACATGTCTTTATCACAAATACTTTCAAATATACAATTCAATCTATGATAGTAAATACTAAATAGTAGCAGTGAGTCACGATCTACCTTAAGTCACATGCCTAATAAACATAAAAATTGAAGGTTGTTTTTTTTTTTAAATAATCAAACATCAAGGTTGTTGGAAGTGCTTAATTGCAAAGATAAATAGATAAGATATTGATGGACCAAATTAGTGATCAGTTCCTTCATAAATTCTTTTGGCGACCGGCATCCAAAAGTCAACACAACGCGAATTATCATCTCATAAGCAACTAAACAATGAAATTGATTCTATCATAATTAGGAGTGATCTAAAAGGATAAGCTCCTCAAGTGCAATAACATTATTTGATAAAAGATGTTAGCGACATAATATTCATATTAAACTAAAAATACTATATACTCAAACTTTTAAAAGATATTAGCTGACATTAAATATGGTAACAAAGTTCGTATTGATGTACGCTCTCAGCTCGAATCATCTTCTTCTTACAAATTCAATATTTGATCCTTATATGTTGGTTTGAAAGTTCATAAAAACCTATCTACTTTATTCGACTTTACGTATCGACTCATGGGGTTGCATGTATGGTAAGATGCTTAATGCAAGATGAGACCATATTAAACTAAAATCTTACAAAGCCTCAAGTTTCAGAGAGTTGATCGTTCGACAAGGTGATTATCCTATAAACATTTCCAAGAGTAAAATCATTAACAAATGGACTCTTCCTTGGGGCCAACAAACATAACAAGTTCCACACAAAATTGAGGCATTACAAGTCTTATTTTTGGAAGATGGATAGCTTACTATTATTAAATGAGGGATCACTGTCATAGGGATGGCTAAAGCACTGACTAGACTTCTAGCTGCTGAAGCAGAGGATGATTCAGGAATATTGGTATTAAGACCAGCCAACTGCATGATGTTTTCAATCTCTTTAACCACCTCATGACCCATTGTAGGCCTATCAGCCCCTGATTCTTGAACACATCTCAGTGCTACATCCACAAACTTGTTGAAACCTCCTATAGTGTTGGAGGTTGTACAGATCTTTGGTCTTATCCATTGCTATCTTCGCGTCTTTTACAATGTATTAAATTCCCTTGCTCTATTGGCTTTCGTGCTGATATTATCTCACACGTTAGCACTCCCAAATTAAGCTGTAAACATCGCTCTTTTCTGGTCAACTCAACTATTGGGATGTAATATTCAGAACCAAATACAGAAACTAAATGTTTGTTAGACTTCAACACCCACTTGATTGAATAGATCTAGTGACACTGAAATTAAAGCTGATACCCACAGTCTGTAACTAGGGAAGGCTGAAGAAGGAGACGGAATATTCTCTAAGGTTTGCACTCTCTATTGTTCTTCCAGTACAAAATTAAAAGACTTGTGTTGGCCTCACATAAAAGACTTGTGTGCTTCCCAGGCATGTGCTGGCTGTATGTTTGAGAGATGGAAATGACTTAAAATGTTGTGAAAGACTGCAAAGTTGTAACAACCCAAATTCCCCCACAGGACGGCATTACATACTAACCACCATTTACACTATGAGAGCACTAATAAAATCCATAACAACCTAAATCTTTAATTTGACAATTCTATAGTCTCCTTGTTCGGAGAGCTCTACCCAAAACACAACCTGTGCAATTCTAATACATCAACCACCTTGGGCCCATTTATCCATAAAATATTTACAACATTATCCCAAAAGATTTCCATTCACCGTATGCAATACCCACAATAACCTTCCAAAAGAATAGTTTCAAGCCATGACCACAATATCATCTTTGTACATCTTCAAACCGATATTCGATCTAGAAAATTACAAAAAATCAGGAAAACAGCCAAATCTGGCCTTCTTCTTCTCTACTCTTGGCCTCACCGAGTCTTCACTTGAGTGGAATTCGTAATCTAATCCTTCAAGCGGGCTTCAATGCACGGGGTTCCTCAAATTCTACCACCTCCCCTCAAAAAGGTAAAAACTGAAAAGGAATGTAAGTAGGGGGAGGGGGATGCAGAGCATAAAGCTCAGAGGAAAATCCTCCCAACTCACAGGGTTTAGGAAAAGTATGAAAACAATGGGTCTCATTTTATAACATATCATAGATGAACCATTTTGCGTAAAAAATTATCAGAAACAATCGGGTCCCATTTTTATAAATAGATCTCAAGTTTGTATGGAAACACCTGGGCAATGTACACTCAAGCAACGTTGCAAATGTATCTGAGTAAATGCGCTTCACCCAAATACCATTTCCAAATCAAGTATTTTTGGCAAGTGGCATACTAAAATGAACTCCAATTCTGTCGTTATTTTTGTTCAAGCATCCTAATGAACCTCTGAGATAAAATGAGCACTCTTGTAATAAACCTCTCACTCTTCATAGTAGTATTTTTCAAGCATCCTTACTAGGAACCTCTTAAGAATATTTAGAGCATCCTTACAAGGAACCTCTCATTCATCATAGTAGTGTTTCTCAAGCATCCTTACAAGGAACCTCTTGAGCATAGGTTGAACATTCTTACAAGGAACCTCTCATTCATCATAGTAGTGTTTCTCAAGCATCCTTACAAGGAACCTCTTAAGCATAGGTTGAGCATCCTTACAAGGAACCTCTCATCTCCTTTTTATTTCCAATCACTATATCAGAAATTTATCCTACCAACAATCAATCTCATAACAAGTCACCATACCAGAATCACCCATATTATATGGGAATCCCCCATAATATATAAGAATCCCCCATGTTATATAAGAATCCCCATACTATATAATAATCCCCCATACTATATTAGAATCCCCCATACTATATAAGAATCCCCCATGTTATATAAGAATCCCTATAAAGAAATCATTCCCGAGTGAGTCGAAATCGGGCACTTCTTTTCTTTTAAACCTAAACACAGTCCTGAGTGAGTCAAATCAAGCAGGATCACTATATTAGAATCCCCCATACTATATAAGAACCCCCGTACACGTAAAAACCCCATACTATATAATAATCCCATACACATGCTATGTTCTGGAAGTGATCCATACTATATATTGGAATCCCCAGCTCATACAGATCATACCATATGTTTAGATCCCCACATTGATAATAGTTGGCTCCACAGTGGATTGGATCACACATTGGATTACAGTTCTATTTTTTTCCGTTACAGGTGAGCTAAGATCATTAAGATTTATACACTGGTTACCTACTACTACCGCGTAGTCAAGAAGCTACTGCGGTATAGTGATCTAGGATCGAACACGAGGATAGGTTTTCAGTCTTTAAAAATGGTTGCATCAGGTGCATGAAGGTAAAGGCTTTCTATTTGGACTCTTTGGGTTGTGTTTTTCAAAAAGCGTTAGGAATGGTTTGAGCGGGTGAAACTGAAGTAAAAGGTGAAGAGTTAACTTGAAGGATTTAGGTCACCTAACTTGTAGATTAAACTGACAAAATGTCTCGGGTTTGTCTCTCGGCGTTATGACATGGCTATAGTCATAGCATACTTAGGATCTATTTAACTAGCAAACCTCACCAGCTGACGTCCTCATATTTGATCATCTACAATTAGCATCACGATTACTGGCCCCTTTTAAAACCCTAACATTAAAATTATCATTTAGGCTCGTAAAAGATATTAATCTAAAAGAACAACGATTACATCTCTACTTTTAGAAACAACTTTGCATCTAAGCTTATAGAGTATTATTGAGGAAATAATATGTTAAAATGTTATTAACTTTAATTTGAAGAACCTAACGTATAAATGTCTCTATTATCCTCAGAGGCTATCAAGACCATCTAAAGAACAACGATTCATCTCACGAACCTTTGCATCACAAAGCATAGAGTATTGGCGAATCAATAACATCCCATATTATGCAACTATTTTGAGAATGGGGCCATAAATACACTCTGTAGCTTTTAATGCAAGAGGACAACATGCATATGCCCCACCACCAAGCTAGCTTCACTTCCTCTTTAAAGAAAGGAAACATGACATCCAGTTTATGTCTGAGAGGGTGTTGGCACATTGAGAAAGGAAGAAAGAAGAGAAAGAGAAAGAAAATAAGCAAAACCTAAAATAAAAGACTTTATTTAAAAATAAAACTTACAAAAAAATATCTTCTCAGTTATTGTGTCCCAATTCTACCTTTACTGGAATAATTACTTTCTTACAAAACAAGGAGGTTTATATGAAATATACCAAAACCTATAGAGTGGCTAAGTTATTGGACAGTGTAAGTAATACACCAATTTTGGAGGCGGTTGCGTAATTACAACAAGCATGACGAGGGCATCAATTTTATTCGTAAAAATTTCGCTAACTAAGCGAAATCCGCAATTCTGCGAATAGAAAATTTTACTGGGCGGATAATTCCTTCTTCGCGAAATTTATTAAACAACGAAAATGTTGTGATATGAAATCGGTTTTTAGCTAAAAATGGTGCCCTAATAAGTGCAGAGTAGTCTAAGCGATTTGGTATTTTTATAGGTTGCGAAATTTTAGCTAGATTGCGAAATTTTTACGCAATCCTAGCGAAAATTCGACACATTGATCCTTGTTGCATTGCCTCACATGTCTTCATGCATTGAATTTTCTTCACTTTGCCTCGAGTTTTCTCATTGATTCTTAAGGGTGATTGATGTTGGACTTGAATTCAAAACTTCTTGAGATTCATCCATTACGTCCTAGACATTGAACTCCGAAAGTCTTATGTGGCTTACACTGAAACAGCCAAAATACTCTCTAAATGCATAAGTGTTACTAAAGAGACTAGAACACTTCAATTGGTATAAAATGACATGAGATTAATGCGCAAAGCACTCAAAACCTATCTCTAATGGGGTTCAAGGTACTTTGGGCACTAATCACACTGACAAAGCGTTGCTTCTAGATCCCTTAGCGTAAAATAAAAGGAGATGCATGTGAGTGATTTTCAAAAGATTATGATTCAAAGATTGATGTACTTATACACAATACTTTAAGTGAACAGGTATTATATCAAATTTGGCCAGTGCCTTAGAAAGAACCAAATCCATACTTAGGAACAATTCTATGTCAATGTTGGTTCCATGATTCTCAACTTAGTTTAAGTCTAATTGGTCTTTTTGGAATCCAGACTAAGCTAATAAACTGCAAAATTTGTTCCCTCCCCCAACTAACACTTGACATAGTAAGTTGTTGACAGCCCAGTAAGACTAGTTACACTTCTTTCTTTTCAATTACAATGTGGATGTGCAAGGTCGGGATTCCACCAAAATCCGTGTAGAGGTCCACCGATGACTCCAACCACTCAAGAGTTTAGGGCATCAAGCCAAAGGATCAATGACCACTAACTCTATGAAACCACCGGATTCAGGAATGACTTGAAATCAAGCACCTACAAATGGCTAAACACTACCTATCACCCCGTATAACGAACACAAGATATGATGACTTACAACCAATTAGAGCAGGGCGCCAGGTTCAAAGGCTTTAAATAGCCGCCATCCTTCGAGGACCAGGTGCTTTCTGGTTTCAAGCGAATTTCCACGACTTTATTTTCTTTTTCTTTTTTTTTTTTTTTCGTTTTCTTTGCTTTTTCTTTTTCTTTTCCTTTTGGAAGACAACGCATTGGTCTTCAAATGCTGGTAACTCTGAACTATCTAGGTAGCCCCAGCTTATACCACAAAGGCCGGCTTACCAATGAAAGAGGTATGCAAATTCACGTAACCTATCAGAAATAATAAAGATTGTAGTGTGTGAATTAGCATAAAGAAATTCCAAGTTAGGCATCTTTAGGCTATGACTGACAAAATTTAATTCAAGCAGCAGAATTTGTTCTAGCATAGTAACATGATGATTCAATCATGTCGATTTATGTAATTCAATTGTCAATTTTGTAGCGATTCAATTGTCGAGTTGACAATTCAATTGTCCAATTGAAGCAATTCGATTAATCCCGGTGAAGCAATTCAATTGTCGATTGAAAAGAAAAGCATTTACGCTAGCGAAGGCACAAAACATGATATACAAGAAGTCTATGTATATAAGTGAATAGCTTTTGATATAGCCAAAATAGCTGAAATACGTACATCTGGCTAAGTATAAAAATATCACTGCTACTATGGTAAAACATAATCTAAACAAAATTGATAAGCAGTTGATAAAAAATGGTAAATATACAAAAGTATGCAAAAAGAAACCTAACCACCTCCCAGCATTTGTGGTGGTGGTGGAGTCTGGCTAGCTGGCTGCTTTAGCGGCCGAACATCAATGAAGGCTGCATCGGTGGTGGGCTCCTCTCGTGACCCGAGGAGCAATGAGGAAGACCTAGATGGGTGTCGTCACGAGAGTCGGTATAGAATGTAGACCCGACCTGCGATCTGGGCGGCTGTGTGGCTGAGTGAAGCGGATGGCATCCATCACACCAGCTATCTCTCTCGAGCTAGCTTGGATGTACTCCGTTGGGAATGATGTCTTTGAATAGGAAGGCAGGGAGTATCTAGCTGCTTGATTTCTTGATGTAGTATGTGGAGGAGATGGAGTGAGCGTCAGAGCATGGGAGTCCTCTGTACCACCTCGGGCTGGGGCGGGTATATCACCATCTCGTGGTGGTCCTCAACCTCCTGACCCGATACCTCCTCCTGGTCCTGTGGTCGTATGGAATGAGGCCGGGCATAGTCATAACCCAGGTCACGACCTTTACATGTAGGCATGGCTCGTCTACGCACGGGCTCCTGCAGGAATCCCATCGCTCGAGGAACATAGCGGAGAGTCTCGAAGGCATCGGTGGGGATGCTCAGCTGGTCGGGTCATGGGGACATGCCCTCAAGCGTAACAGAGGCCATCGCGAGTAGAAGAGGTGAACCAAAATCTCCCAGAGATCCGTTAAGCGCCTCGGGATGGCTCCCTCCTGCGCATGTACGCGGAGGGGAGCAGTGCAGTACGTAGAGATGGTCGATGAGCAGCATGGCGGGAGCTGCCTCTATAAAATCTTTGGACCAGGCTGGCCAGCATCTGCAGCCGGTGCTGGTCATCTACGTAGCGATTGGGTGGACTGACTCTATAACCCTCTGAGTTCTTGCGGCGGTATCACATGATCAATCTTTCTTTGAAATATCGAATTTGATGCAGTACACCGGGGCGGTCATCTATCTTGACCCAGATCTCTGATGGGCCAGTCTGTCTCCCTGGATGTCATGGAGTGGTAGAACTGCAGTACCACTCTCGGGTAATAAAACTGCCGCGGAGTCATGAAGGGTAAGAATGAATACTCCTCGATCAATCTCATAGACTCCCGGTATCTGGGGTCAGCCCTCAAGGCGGGGACGTCATAGAATGACTCCTGATGAAACTCTGCTTGGTGGAGTCGTATATTCCCAGGAATGGGGTGCCTACTGACAGTGGACTCAGAATCCTCGTGTGACAGGTTGAGGTGATGAAATTCGCCTCATGACTTAAATGGCTGGAAGGATGGTGGGGGCACGGTGGAAGATGACCGCTGGGCCGCGTGTGCGGGCAGCAGGCCAGGGCCCTCTGGCTCTCTCCGTGATCACGGGCGATGGGGCAGGGGTCCCGTAGGGTCGATAACGTCCTAAATCAGGAGGCTCTTAAATCAGCCTCGGGGCCGGTGATGCTACGAGGCTGGGGCCGGGCCGGGGCTCACTCTCGGGGCGTGCGCGAATCTCGCTCGAGGCTAGAAGACGGGACCCTTGCGATGCGAACCATACCAAATATGACTAATACTCCGGAAGAAAGCTCGACTCACAGAAAATATATTATGATGTGCTTTCATAAAAAGATCGATAGAAAAGTCGAAATTTATTGCGATTCGCCCCTTTTTTAAATTTTTTTATAAAAGTGAAAGAAAAATGTCAGCTTGTCGATTTTCTTTTAGCGAGAATATTGATCTTTAAAATTTACATAATTTCAATCAGAGCTTGCCTTGAAAACTTGATGATGACCAAAATTATGTGATCCTGAAATTCGACCTTTGCTTTACCCGAACTATTCGAGTCCCGGAACCACGGCGCCAAAACTTATTAATAACGAAAATATTTGAGTGTGTGTGTGCGAACTTATGTATAAACAAAACTTCTTGGATTCTAGCATTTCCACCAAGGACTATTCAATCCCGACGAAATGCAAGAACTGTTTAATTGAATATGTAGTATGTTTTCTACTATTGCTTAAATGATGCTATTAAAATTTGTTTGGTCTCGAATCAGCGCAAGTGCACAGCCTTCATCTAGTAATAAAGTGGATTTTAAGTCCGAGATATCAATCACATGAGGATTGATTAGAAGATTTAAAGAATCAACTACCCTTACTACTAAAGATCATAGCTATTGAACTTGAAGATTCGGGATATGTTTAACTTTCTAAAGTAAAGTGAATCGAAAAATAAAGAAATTAAAATACATGATTAAAGAGTTCCTTTGAGCTGAAATAACTTGAAAGAAATTAGTGCGTGATTATCGGTTTGCAAAATTCTAAAAGAAAATACGATTATGGACATGAACTGCGGAATTGTCGACAACGGATAGTGTAGCATTAGGATTTCTCCTCACACACATTTCACTCTCCATGCCACCACGTTCTCATCTCTACGGTCGATTGGGTTTGAAAATCTACTTGTAGGACTTGATCCTCTTTAGATCAACTATTTTTTCCTTTTCGATTGCTTCTCGACCATCTTGGGATGAGCGCCTCCCATAGATAGGTTAATGCAAACCGTTCCCAAAATAATTGAACCTTAGTAAATCAATTAGTGAAGAATTCCCTCTCCCTTGATTAGAATATCATTAACCGCGGGTTGAGATTATTCCTCTAAATGAGGAGGAAACCTCTCATAATTAAATTGGTAGATCAATAGGTTGATCCTTATTCCTCGAGGAACACCTCCTGCTTGTCACCCAGAAGAGACAGCAAGTCGAGGTTAGAACTTCACCGGTGATGTACAAAGTAATCTAAAGTGCATTGGTTTAAATATCGGTGTAATTTACCCCCAAGCAATTGCTCTATGCTCTCAGGTAGTCCATCTCTGTGTCATTCGAGGGATTCACGGAAATCGAGCAATGATCACGTCTTAAGGTACCAACGCTTATATTGAACAATTCAATGTAGGGTAATACGGTTAAATCACTCGATTTTAAATGCAGAAAACGATAAATCACGCAAACCATAATCTGACGAAAAGATTAACTAGAGGAAGTTTAGCTTTCATATTTGGATCATCAATGACAATGACTAGTTGATCCATTAATTCGATGAATTTGATCAAAAGCGAAGAAAACGAATTCCATAAAATTTCTAGATTTCTTCATGTTAGGACATAAATGAAGCGTTTGATCAAACCTGACTCGGAATCGGCTCATATACGCTACTCTAATCTTAAAGAAGAAAAATAAATCTAGAAACAAAACTAAAAATATAAAAAATAAATAAAATTATATACAATGGACCAATGTAGAAAAGCCTGAAAACTTGGTGGCTTGTTTGGTTGGAAGCTGCACACTGCCTACTCCCGAGAGTTTCTATTATAGGCTCGGTCTTTGGCCCTAAAAGCGGCGACAATTACGGGTTCAAAAAAGCCGAAAAATCCTACCCTGAATGCAGGTATGATAGCGCAACATGAAACTCTTATGTCATGGGTTAAATCTGGTGTCGCGACATTGGCTCGCTATGACTGAATTTTGATGTCGTGCTAATGTCGCAACATTGCATCTACAGTTCTGATCATTTTAGCTGATGTCACGACATTGTTGACCTGATGTCACGACATTGCTGACCTGATGTCGCGACATTAGTCGATAAAGATTAGCGCCAGCGCTTTAGGCGATGTTGCGACATTGCATCTTGCCTTTTGAGTGTTTCAGTTGATGTCACGAGATTGGACTGTGATGTCTCGACATTGAACACTTTATGTTATCAGGCCCTCTATCAATGTCGTGGGTGATGTCGTGACATTGTTGCGGTGATGTCGTGACATTGAGTTGATCTCACCACCTTGGCTGCTTTGATCTGATGTTGCGACATCACTGATCCAATGTCGCGACATTGCAAGTTTAGATCTCCAGTGTTCAAGCCTTGGCTGATGTAGCTGCCGATGTCGTGGCAATGTCACGACATTGAAGTAGATGTCCCAACACTCTCCACACGATGTCGCTACATTCAGTTAATGTTGCGGCTATGTTGTGGCGATGTCACGACATTGCATAATTCTGATCTATCTATTTATTGCGTCTTTGAAGCGATGTCACCACATTGAGGTAAGCGCGCCGACGCTCTCCATACGATGTCATGACATTGTTCTTCTAGTGTCGCGACATTGCGCCTTTGCTTCCTTTTGTTTTGTTTTTGCTGCTGTTCCGCTTCTTCTTTTCAAATTTCTACAAAACATAAATCTGGGTGAAAATTCTATAATTTAACATTAAATAAGACTTTTAAGCCTGAAATATACTTGAAAAATAGGCTTAAAAATAGATGAGTTTTAGACTTATCAATAGGCATAATTGGCCGAACCACGTTAAAACCTCTAGTGTATTTTTATGATGATTTCTTTATCCTTGTGTTCTTGAATTCCTGTTATTGTTCTCCACGGCTTAAGCGGAGTTATAACAAATGGTATCGAGCTTCGGGTTGAAGATATTTGGAAGAAGCAGTGCAGCTTCTAGTGAAGATAAAAGAATTTCGGGTTCAAGGTGGAGTTGATTACTCTCTTATCAAGATGTATATTCTCTCTCATCCATGGATGTAGGCATAATTGGACGAACCACGTTAAAACCTCTCGTACATTTTTATGATGATTTCTCTATCTTTGTGTTCTTGATTTCATATTATTGTTCATCAAAGCTTCCCTAGTTATAACAAATGGTATCAGAGCTTTAGGTTGAATATATTTGGAAGAGCAATTCTGAAGCCTGTGAGATGAAGATAAAAAGAATTTTAGTTCAAGGTGGAGTCGATTACTCACTTATCAAGATGTGATGGAATTTGATTCAAGGTGGAGATGCTTAGAATATGTCTCAAATTCCTATTTAGTAGTAATTCCTTTTTGTAAAAAATATTTTATAGAATAATTCCTATTTGTTATATTATTGTAATATTAGGTTTCCTTATAGAATAAGGAAAACTTTAAGGAATATCCCTATAAATATTCGGGGTCATGAAAGGAAAAAGTCATGAGAGGGATTTGGTGTGTGCAAAGATGTAAGAGTTTGAGAGATTAGGAGTTTTATGAGGTATTTTCTCGGTATTGTTTGCATCCTAGGGTTTTATGATTTTGTGATTTTTCCTAGTCGTGCCAATGCTTTGATGCCGATCTTGTTTACTTTACGTGTTTTTCGAATAGTGGAAATGTTACCATTCTCTAGTGGATGTAGGCATAACTGGTCAAACCACGTTAAAACCTCTCGTGCATTTTTATGATGATTTATTTATCTTTGTGTTCTCGAATTGATATTCTCATCCATAAAAGCATCTGCGATTCATAACAAGTGCTATGACTAGTACTTGACACCTCTGTCAATAGATTTTTCAAACATTAATGTTGTGTTATCCAACCAATTTTCTAAGAGCTCAAACTTTTGGGATTTGGGTTCAATATGAGTATAGAAAGTACTCAGAAAAAAATTTATTAAAAAAATCATTTTCTCGTGTTTTATAAATATTTTTATAGAAAATCAAATTTAAGTAAAATTGATTAAAAACTTCTATAAATTTTAAATCATTCAATTTTTCATATTGATGAGTTAAAATAAGTACAGTGAGCTTAAAACTTCAAATAAAAATAATTTATTGATTTTTAACATTGTTTTCTTTCTTTCTAATATTTTTCTTTATTTTTTTCCTGTTACAATTTCTCTCAAATTTTGGTTTTTGACTATACTTGTGAATGGTTTTTTATTAGGCCCAAACTACATCTATAGTTAGCGGCACATTTGACTAAATTTTGAGGTTCATCCATAGAATATTTATTTATTATACCCACTAATTTGACTAAGGTTGTAATGGAAGAGAAAAGTATGCCATTCATTATGTTTTAATTGAGACTCTTTCAAAGTACTAGAAAAAACTGATAAAGAAAATAATTTTTGGTTGTGTAATAAAAAATATCAAATAAAATAAAATAAATTTTAGAAGCATATTTTTTGAATTATTTAATCTTTATACTGATAAGTTAAATTAAATAAAGTGATTTGAAGTAGCCAATAAATATAATATATTGAATTTAACTCTATTTTTGTGTTCCTTCTTTGTCCTCAGTGCAAGTGATCAGTCACCCCGAGGTCTCTTGGAGGGTCATGTCCTTACCCTAGGATAAGCCCTGCAATTAAGAGGAAATGGGAATTCAAATTCATGTTAGACAATTGAATAATGGTAGTAAGCTAAAGCTTCACTACCTAAAGTACATTCAAACCAGAATTTTCCTCTTGCTTCAATGTCTAAATTCAAATATGGATGGTATAATTTTCTTGGTCAGCAAGTTTTTTTCCACTCCCTTCAATTTATCTACTTGTCACTTCAGAAAATTAACACCAATCAATTACGTTTGGCGCAGAAAATTAACAGATTTTCATTCAGGGAGTTTTAGAAAAATAATATAAAAGTTAAAAATAAATCTAATAAAAGAATGGTTTGAAATATAATCCCAACTTTAGTGTAATTTTTTTTCCACATAGGATGTAGATTAAAAAAGTAAAGATGTCCTTTCAAAAAACACTTTAAGTCTAAATTCAAAATTTCACAAAACTTTGAAAGTGTCTCTTTAAAAAACACATTCAATTTGAATTCATAATTTATGAAACTTGCGAAAGTGTTTCTTTCAAAGACACTTTAGTTAAAAATCAAAGATTTTAATATTTTGAAAGTGCCTCTTCAAAGACATTTTCACGTGGCAAAATACATCGCTTTTAGGAATTTTTTGACTGTTGTAATTAGAAGAAAATTTTATTTATTTTCGGTTAAAGAGATGAAAAAGCCCTTCAATCTAGCTCATACATGATATATAGTAAAGCTAGTAATATGGGTTAGGCCCAATGGGTCAACCACTTTGCTCAATTTTTGGAGGAGTTGGTGGCAAATTCAAGACCGAATAAAACTTGGTCAATTTGGCCCAACTGTTTTTGCCTTGGCCCATATGGAGTATGGCAAGGTTAGCCGATGACACGAAATTTTTATTTAATTTTTTTAAGTAACTAACTTAGTAATTTAAATTTTCAAGGATTCATTTATAAAATTTGTTATTCTGGCTATCTCTCATAGGGGTTTTAAAAATAATAATTATTATAATATATGATAAATATATTAAACTTTGTTGTTTTAACTATTTTATTTTCAATTCTAGTATATATTTTTGTATAATTTATATGATTTATTTAATATTTAAAAATCTTGTATGAAAATTTATGGAATGCACATTTGAATTAAATAAATTACGATTTAAAGTGAATATATTTTATTTATCTCATTAATCCTATTTTAAATAGTTACAATTTCATTTTTATTTATCCTTTAAATTTTATTCAATCACATATATGTTTTTTGATAAAAGTTGCAGTTTATAAATTAAATTAGAATTTAATAACTAAATGATCATTATATTTTAAATAATTTATTACTTATACTAGTGTTGATAACAAAATAATGTTTTTTTAAATTAATTAACAAAAAAATTATACTCTAATTTCTTTCCTAATATGATTATCTTTGCAAGATGATTTTTCAAATAAATATGATATTTAATTATTATATGCATTCTTGGAAAAATTATTGTTTTATTCCAAACATAAATGAAATTTATGTTGTTAACATTCTAAATTAATTAATAGATGATGATAACTCAACCATCGTACATCTTTCTAATGTGGAATCATTTATAACGTGAAATCACATGTTATTATTGGATATAATGAGAATGAGGATTAAGATTAGAGGCATATGAGATTTCATTTGACACTTTGAAATTGTTTTTTTCATATATGTTATTAAGTTGTTACTTTATTGTTTTTGTACTATTTAATTAGTTAGTTTGATACTTTGGTTATAATAGTGTTCTAGCATTATTTATTTATTTAAGTTTTTTTACTATTATTATATTGTTTAGACTTGATAGGGTCCAAAAAATGGGCTCGCGGGCCCGCTCATGGCTTTAAAGAAGTGGTAGCTCCCACTGCATGAGCTGAAAAGTGGGCTCACGATGCAACGACGGACCCTGGCACCCGGCCAGCCGAGTTTCGGTCAGCGACGAGCGATCTTGAGTAATTCGGAGGGCCCATATCACGCCCATCCCAGTTGAATCCTTGATAAGAAAAGTAGGATAATCCCCATAACTTATTATCGACCAAATCTAACTTCGTCTTACACCGGCTAGGAAAGTAAGATAATTCACGATATTACAGCTCATCTAGTAGATCAAGCGGGATCCCACTAATAAGGGAGAGAATTAATTCCAAATAAACTACACTTTCTATATCCATAATCAAATATGATATCAAGAAAATATCCCATTGATGGAAAGAATCCTAATCACCATCGAAATTTGGTAAAACATCTACTATAAATACAAAGCAACCTAGCCGGTGAAAGTCACGCGACATTAAGCCCTCTAAAGTAGTCCATATTTTCTCGGGAAAGAAGCGCGTAGGCATCGGGCGACCCGCGAGGCGAAGCCGCCGTAGGCCCCTTTGCTTCTTGTTTTGCGAGGAGGTGCCACGTCTGAGCTTGCAGACCCGACATTACGGCGATCTACTCCAGCCCCAGATCCGAACTGCATACGGCCGCCCGGCCCGATCCAAAGTAGGCCCAGTCCCAATCGCTCGGTGATCCGTTAACCCGAGGCATCATGAAGACTCAATCATTTATATATTAATTATTATTATATATTTGTATATTATTTTTATTTGAAGAATGATGAATTTGTAAATTAATTTTCTTAGCATTTTTAAGGTTTGGCGCAATCTCATGGGTTGGGTTTGACGGTCGAAAACTAAGCTAAATAGACATTGGTCGAGGATAAGCTGTAACAGTTTTAGTGCATGACTCGAAATGGGTTGGGCTAGCACATTTTACAATTCTGATAAATAGCACTCATGACTCACTAACATGTGAACAAATGGATACGACCTCGAGCTCGTATATGCCCATTACATTTATTTCATTCTGATGACTTATTACATACCCATTACAAACAGTATCTAATGGATCAACTAAGAGTGATCTATATACGTATTTGATACTATAATTTATGTAAGCTAGTAAGGTTAAGAGGAGAAGACGGGAGTGAGCATAACTTTAGCGAGGTGACCTTAGGCATGGTGATACCACCGTCCCCTTACGTCATGTTCACGGGAAAATTTGATGGTTGACCATGTCCGAATCCTTGGCAATTGTCAAAGTGTAAAATTTGTAAGGCCATATGGACTCCGAGCGAGATCTTACGAACCAAATGAGATTAACTCAAAATCGCGACCCGATAACATCCTGATTGCATGGCTTTTCAAAAATCTCTACAGTGAAAAACTCTTCAGGTTAGACCGAGGCCGCGAGGATCTCGATGCAACTTCCATGCATTGGTAGCAAGCGAAAGTGCCTTTGGGAATGTGATACCCCTGAGCCATGGTAGTCTTAGGTACCTTATTATTGGTAAAAATAGAGGGGATCTTTAGAATAGCCTTGAAGCTTTCCTTAACAACTTGAAGGTAAGCCCAGGTTATAGATATATGATTGTTCCACCACGTCTCTCTCTACCCGACTTTTATGTCTAACTCTTCTTGAGCATGCTTCATAACATATGCATTATTCAACAATGCGGATGATGATGCCTTTTTCAGCCGGGGCCCCGGGAATTTGGAGCGTGTTGGGTCGTTGGGTTGGACGTTGATGCCTGACCGTTCAATGCTAGGATTGGCCGCAAATGTCGATCTACGTGCCTCGGGATGCAGACGCTCCTACAAGAAGAACTGAACGAAGAGGGGCCAAGGTCCTCTGGGCCAGCTCCTCGCCAGCCTCGGGTCCACTCTAACGACCCAACACGCTCCACCTCAGCTCCGCTGGAAAAGGCATCATCGGGCTGTCTCTGTGGGAACGATAATTTCCTTCTATAAACATAATCATTCTCGCTTATATCGGCGGTATCAACAAGGAACACAAATCAAGAGTAACACTAATCCACCAGAACACTAATCCACTGTGATATGAGCAGCAGAATTTCGGGACTCCGTGGAAACGATGTGCGCCGACAAACGGCGGAAGCGCTTTCATCACAACCGCAATAATTGTCGCACCGAGCAGCCTACTGTGCAGATACAACATCAACAGGAGACACTACAAACCCAGGAAGGCCATAACCTCCTCCCGCGGCAACCACTTGGTCGCGACATTCCCGAGGCATCGCTGCAAGGTAGTCTAGTCAAGCCAGGGGGCAATGGACTACCGTTGGCCCTACCAGGGGAAAACGGTTATGCCTCGTAAGGCGCCGTGGACGGCTACTAAATCACCCGCCTAGAAGCAAGTGGAACAAATGGGAGCAGAGGTTAAAAACCTTTAACAAGAGCTCATCCGCGTGAAGGAAAGTGGCAGGAAGGGCAGCCCCGATACTATATACCTGCGCAAAGAAATCCACTTTCTTCACACCGAGGTGCCGTAATTCCCTTCCAACGAAATTCAGAATGCCTTAGGTAGAAACATTCGATGGAATCAATCATCCCGCGATCACCCTCAATACTTACAAAATCGATGGAGCCGCATGGGTATCGTGACCCTCAGGCGGTGTGTGCGCCACTACGCCAAAGGGCCGCCGTCCGGTTTAATAATTCTTCATCTATCTCACATTCAGTGGAACTAGCCGCTGCATTCGCCTCCCACTTCACTCCGGAGTCTAGACGCATGCAAAGAAGAGCTACCATCTATTGACCATCAAACAAGGATCGTGAAAGTTTGAACATATGTACAAAGATTCAACGCTGCTTCTCGAAGATAGACATACCCGACTTAAAAATTCCGCCACATCTTTCAATGCGGTTAGCCTACAATCAAAGGACCTGATGTTCTCTATCTCGAAGAACCCTCAAGCTAGCATGGCCGAGGTCCTCGCCAAAGCAAAAGTACATAAACGGTGAGGAGGCCCTCATATCAAAGAAGGAGAGCCCTCCCGCCCACAAAGAAAAAAGGGACGGACAGATGAGACGACGAGGGCGAGCCTCAAGAGACAAGACGACCAGGAAATCCCCGTGCCAGGACGGAGCGATCCTAAAAGGCTGGAGTCTCGTAGACCGTCCGGGCCCACCGCAACCGAAGGACGGCAACATTACCCGCCATAACGCTTCACTAACGGCCGCATCACAAGTCTGCATGAAGCCGCGAAACTTGAAAGCAATTCCCGAGATGGCCGACGCAGATGAAACCAGATCCCCCGCGACAAGGGATAACACCTGCCGCGAGTTCCACAGGACTATGGACATCGTACCTGACAACTCAGATACAACTAAGAAGAGAAATAGAATATTTGATATTAGCCATGATATCTTCTGCTGCTTTCATCTCCAGGAACCAAGCTCGTAATCAAACCCAGAATCAAACCTGTAGTCGTGCCTAACCATAACCCTAGCTTCCGGCCAAGAAATCGCCATATCTCGATGTGCAATCGTCAAGACCAATGCTCTCGAGAAATCCATGTGGATCTCAGAGGATTTGTCGAGGAGGAGAATCAGAACGCCTCGAAAAGCCCACCTACAGAGCATAAGATCAGCAGACATGAGGGAATATACAGACGAACCGCCGCGAATCGACACTACCATCACGTTCGACTCAGATCCGAAGGGTGCCAAAGACTCTGCATGACGCACTACCGTAGTCCGCGCACTGTGGCCAACACCACAGCTTCACCCGTTTTAATTGATAATGGAGTTCTACCGACATCATCTTCGCCTGGCCGGCTAAGACGGGTATCGGGAAGAAAGCTAGATCCGGCCAAGACACATCCGGGATTTTCGTGAGAGAAGGTACCACTGGGCTGGGCTCGATTCAACCAGGCCGAATTTCGAGAACACCCCGCCAGTCGACAACGAAGGCCATGCACTAATCCGCGAGCTCCACCCACTCCAACCATAAGTGGGGAACCAAGCCAGCCTAAAACAGATATTACTTGTGTACCCCCAGCGACATGTTTAAATCGAGACCTTCAACCTGTCTCAAATCAGACACAACCAGAAAAAGAATAAAGATATCTCAATGAACACAAGTTTTCAAAAAATGGTGATGACAAAGGAAGGCTACACTGCATCGTTCAGCCCAACAAAAAGGAGAGGTCGACATCATAGTGAAAGCATAAATGAGTCCAAGAATTTAGGGGCATCAACATGAAGAATGAGAAGGGATCTCGCAGGAGTAATGTGCCCTCGGGTATAATTAGATCGAAGACCCCCTCCGCTCCTCGTCACTTGGGAGGTCAGTTGAATCTAGATCCGAGTACGCCCGAATCCATACTACAGTGCGAGCCACCTGTAAGCCCACTCGAGCCCCAACTGATCTCGCACTGTTTGATAACCATCCCTCTCGAGCAACCATGCCGATTTGTCGATGAAGATCTACGCCAAGAAACCATCACATTCATCGCTCAAATTGCCTTGGATAAATTTACGCCTTCGAAGACTCCAAGACAAGCAAGCCTCCAACAACACCTCGCCTCCGGAAGCCTTCGCGACGCTAAACCTCAGTTGTTTTTCTTGGCGCTCAAATCACCCAGAACTCCCACGCTAGCCTCCACCAAGATCCCCACACGCCGAGGATGAGCCCTCCTCAACCATTCAAGCTCATTCTCGATGTATCTCAACCCTCCTCCCGAAGCTCGACCAATCCACCCCGCACTGAGCCCACCCCTAACCTCCCGAGACTCACCTCAAACTGGGCCAACCGAAGCCCGACCTGCTCTATTTTCTCGCCCGGCACGAAGCCGATGAAGTGTGCTTAAGATCGAATTGCCGCCTCTATTTCTTTCTAGCCAACGTCGCGCTGCCCGCAGCCTACTCGTAAGAAGAGAAGCCACTCGCTTTATAACCGGCGATCTTCACATGTTTTTCATTCAATTTGTCCTTATCGCCGTGCCCTTCAAATGGGTATGTACCGCATAAATGGCATGCATACAATGTTCAGCATTGCATCGCATGAAAAATAAACACAATTACAGACTTCATCAAGCAATCCCTTTGAAAAAGACAACGCCAAAGCTCACTCAACCGGGTAATTCTTCGATTCCCCCAACGTCACCCCGAGAATGGATGAGACTCCGCATTTGCCGCAAGTTCTAAGAGACTAGAGAGGAAAGAAGCCCGACAAACCGCATTGGGCTCGATTTCTTTTTTGGCCCGCCATCCCCGAGGAGGTGACTTCCGCATTGTCAAGGCCATCCATAAGGTTATAGGCAGAATGTCGCGGGCGACTGCACTTGAAAGACCCTTTGCCTTGACGATGTGCTTAGAGATGCAAGGTCAGGCCAGGGCGACGCCGCTCCGCCATGGACGTGGAGGAAGAGGGGACACGCCCCGTATTTCGAGCCTCTACTGTGGGCTGCGATGCCCTCTCCTGCTCCCGGCCAGAGAAGAAAAGGAGACACCCCCAACTTCGAACCTTGGCCTAACCGGCCTAGCCCTTTCGAGGAGTCCAGCCTTTACTCACTCCGGGGCTTCCGAGAAGTCGCCCCTAAATGAACTAAAATCTCTCCCCTGGTGGGAGCGACAGCAGTAGGCCCAAAGGAAAAAACTCCAAGGGTAGAAAGAGCGGGGCCCCAAACAAGAACGCGGCAGTAACAAATGAGAGGAACGCAGAGCTGTCTGATTTTGATCACTCGATGGGAATTGCAGCAGCATTCCTCCAACGCTTAGAGCCACAACAAAGATCTTCAAGCCGAGGTCACAGCAGATCTCGGAAGTATATAAAAGCTTAAGGTCGTAAGTATTCGACGTTTTAGATAAATCAAACCAAAAGTAATGCAAACACTACTAAGGTTATCGTGGGCTCTCCACGCCCCGGCACCCCTGTGGCATCATCCCTGTCACGTAGAGTCATACTCCCAGCTTGGAACCACTAATCTAAGAACATCGTCCTTTCCATGACCTGGCATGGCAAATAAGGTCCGAGATCGCCGCAGGAGACCCAGAATCTGGAAAATAAATAAAACCCTCAGAGAGCTTAATGACCGAAAAAGATGGAGGAACAGAGCCACATTGGGACGCCAAACCCCGGTCCTGAAAAGACCAATAAACCAACTAAAATACCCCAACCACTGGGAGCCAACCTGGAAAGGGCAGATGTTGAAATGCAAGAACTTTCAGAAGGGATGCAAAGAAAGCCGAAGGTCGTTATTAAAAGCAACTTCAAAAGCAGCATCATACCAGTGTGGAGGCGCGTGTAAAAGGTCAAACATCTCTGGGGATCACATCTATTACACGTGAGAGGCCATAACGCTCACAAAGGTACACTCATGAAGGACCAACCCTACTAAATATTCACCTTCGCATGCCGAATCCACATCCCGAGAAGTCCGACCCCAGATATTCGATCGTGTTTATCTTCTTGCACTTTACCTAAGGGAAGGGAGGCTTCGTGCATATGTTGGAGGCCACACGACCGTCAAACAAACTGAACGCCCCCACCGCCTCGGACCTGCATCACTGTAAGAGCCACCATACGCAAAGAGGAAGAACGACTGGGACCCATGACGAAGCAAACAAAAGAGATAAACGAAATCCGCACGATCAACCCTAGAGCCTCATCAGATCAATCGAAAGAAACACGACAGACAGACGCTGCAACAGGAATGAGAGTGATAGAATAAAAGAGGAACCAACACTAAATGCATACGAGAAAAATCCAGAACGAAATACAGGAACGCCAAGAAGTATAAAGACAAAAGTGGGCTATGAGGCCAAAGGAAGCCGAATCAAAGGTCATGGCAAAACAAGGAAAACAGCGTAGCAAAACAAGCAAACTCAAGAGCCACTGGCTTAACGCACTACCGATGACTGGCGGTCGTGCACAATCATCCAAGGCACTGCAGGAAATAAATAACCGGCCGCAGATTAATCATGCCGCCCACTAAACCGCATTAATAAGGCAATGGGGCACCGATAAAGATTACGTAACTCCGCCAGGCATCTCACCGCTGCAACCAAAAGAGTGGTGGAGACCATGTTACGTCATATGTCCCATAACAACAACAGCGCCCCAAAATTCATAAAGCCCGTAATATGGATTTGAAGAACAGGAAGGCTCCATACACTACTACCAAACCATATCTTCACAAATAAATGGCATAGAATATTCCTTAAAAGACGTCTGTCGCCTCTAAATCAAGTCCTATTATAAAGGGAAGGAAAAGCAAATGTAAGACCGCAGTTGGATACCCCCTATCAAGGAAGGAGATTACTCCAAATAAACCTTCGACTAATCCATTGCTAAATCTATATCAATTACATGAGGAAACCTATCCTCCCCAAAGTGGGAAGAACCCTTAATCATCGTCCAAATTGATGAATATCCATTATAAATACAAGGCTCGCCCAACACTGTGCTGCAACAATACTAAGCAACCAAAATATTCTCTCTTTCTTTCAGAAGACCGACTTAGTGATCGAGCGGCTCCGCGGCCCCTCGCCTACCTCTCTTCGGCTCGGGTTCTTCAGGAACTGCCACAGATCCGTGAGCTCAGAGATCAAGACAGAACAATCCTACCCTGCCCTAACGCGGTCCGTGATCCTTCATTGCCTCTCATCAGCCTTGGCCGAGCCTAACGACCCAACACGCCTGCCCCGCCCGGCTGAAAAGGCATCACGCAGATATGAGCCATATAAGGTTAGTAGAAGTGGTGTCAGTTCCTGCACCGATCATGGTCTGTAGTTTTAAATTTCAGAAAATAACAAAGGGGCAAGAGATCAATGTATCAAGAAAGTAGCTAGGATTTTTGCATTTGAACGTGATAATATATGGGAATAATGCCATTCAAACCACGAATACACATATATTAATGATAATCAAGAAAGGGAAAGGCTACAAATAATGTTATTTCAAGTTTAGTTAAAATCCCAAGACAAGACAATAGAGTAAAAAAAAAAAGATTTTGGTAACTAAGACTGACACATAGTAGACTCATAATCTTCTGAAATGAAGATTTCAAACCATTGAAATCTAATTTTTCTAAAAAATAAAAAAATAAAAAGAACTTCCAAACCAAAATTACATTATTTGTAAACACACTTTTCCCTCATGAAAAAAACATGGTTTGAAAATTTTTCTACTTGTCGCCATAAAATTAACATCAATCAATTACGTTTGGCGTAGAAAATTAAAAGATTTTCATCCAAGGAGTTTTAGAAAATTAATATAAAAATTAAAAATAAATCTAATAAAAGCATGGTTTGAAAAATAATCTCATCTTTAGTGTAGTTTCACATAGGATGTAGATTTAAAAGTAAAGGTGTCTTTCAAAAACACCTTAAGTCTAAATCCAAATTATTTCTAAAGTTTTAGAAATTTTGAGGGTCATGTCCTACCTCTAGATAAGCCCCTACAATTAATTGGAAATGAGAATACAAATCCTTGTTGGAGCAAAGATTGAATAATGGTAGTAAACTAAAGTTTCACTACCACAACCCGTCTAAAAGATTTTCCTCTTGCTTCAATGTCTAAATTCAAATATGGTTGGTATAATTTTCTCGGTCCTTTCCACTCCCTTCAATTTTCACTTGTCACTCGTAGGTTCAACATCAATCAAATCAATTACGCTTAGCTCCATCTTCCGCAAAGATCTTTGATAATCAAAGCCGTAAGCACTCATTCCGTATGGTGACAAGTAAATGAGCCAGCCCAGACTCTGTGCATCTACAACTTGATTCAACTTCCTACTCTTATGATTAATTGAAAAGGTGTATTTTTTGATGGTAGACAACCAATGGTCATGCATCCGATTCACCTTAGCTGAAGTATGCAAGTATTTCAAAGCGTGATTATCCGTTTTGACGACAAATGGATGATGAACAAGGTAAGTATGCCACTGTTTTAATGCTTGAACAAGATCAATCAACCCTACCATAAGCGGACCATTTTTCTAGCATTAGAATTCTTCTCACCTGTAGTAAATCACTGACTACCATCTTGAGAGATTAAAAATAGCAGTTGTATGCCAATAACGGAAGCATCACAATCAATCTCAAATGGTTTGTCAAACCCAGGCATTGCAAGAACTAGAGCACTACACAACTTCACTTTAAGAGCATTAAAACTCTTATCTGCTTCTTCGGTCCATATAAATTTCTCATACTTTAAACAATCCGTAAGACTTGCAGCAACACACAAAGCTTCAATAGAAAGACGCCAATCCATGAAAAATCCTTACATCTCGAGTGCAAGTAGGGGTAGGCCATTATGAAATGTTTTACCTTAGAACGGCCCACCTAAATGCCTTTATTTTATTTACTAAATATAACCCAAGAAGACAACCTTGTTTGAGAGAAAGGTATACTTTAAATTCATACAAAGAGCATTATCAATGCACCTTAAACACCGTTGAAAGATGCAAAGATGGACCATCGTCACCAGACCAAGATTAAAACAACAGAAAATAAATACAACTAACCTACTAAGGAAAGGTTGTAAACCTAGTTCGTGAGGCGCATGAACGCGTTAGGGGTATTTAACAATCCAAACACAACACGCTCATTCCAAAACCTCCTATGTCTTGAACGCTATTTTGCATTCACACCTTCTTTAAGACAGACGGCGATAAATCACCACGAAGATCAAGTTTGCGGAAATTTTGGACCTGATGAACAACTTAATCATATCATCAATCCTCGGGATAGAAATCACAAGCAGTCTTTCTTCCTCTTTTTTTCTTCACTTCCGGATTCTATTCAAAGCCCGCACTAATGCACTTTCTCCATCCTCTATCTTTCTTTCTACCAAAAGGTTAATTAGCACAAGGGCTTTGCTCTTTCTAACCAAGCCTTTTCTCTAACAAATCATTAACCCGGTCTCAGAGAATCTCAAGGTTCAGCCGGGACTTATAAATATCATCCGATTCATCATTATCACCATCATCTTCTCGAGGCCGCTTCGCCTGTTAGAGGATCACTAATAAGACCAATAACCAATGCATACCACTAGAGGTATGGCCGAGTTGTTGACATCTGCCAGACTTTTTCCTCTTGGTTTGCATGAGACTGAGGCTTTTTTTTTGTTTTTGTGGTGGGAAAGATGAAGTGGTCTTATTAGTGAAACTGTTATAGGTATTGGTTGTTTGGTGAGAAGGTGGTGCTGAGGTAAGTAATGATTTAATTTCGAGGGGTGGACATAATAGGAGAATTCTTGCTAGGGGTGGGGAATCGTGAAATTAGTGAAGTTAGAAACGTATTGGACGGAGAAATTGTGAGTAGGTTCTCTTGCATGAGACTGAGATTAGACAAATAAGGAGAAGTATGTTTGATAGAACCGTTGTATGAGGGACGGCCGAAAGGAAAAGTGTTCTAGAAGTGACAGTCACAGGTGGTGGTGTTTGTGAAGAACGAAAAAAACACACTGCCTGGGAATGGGAGAGTTTGTCGAATTGCCTCTACCATAGTAAATGCCAAAATATTTATCCCATATCAATCAAACTTATTCAATCCTTCCGTGAACCTTGACAACAATTGCTCCCTCCATCTATTAAGTGACATGTTAACTAAATTCAGAACTTCTAAACATAGTCCTCCATAATCGACATCGCACCGGTTGACAACTTTGACGCTTGCAAAAAGTTGGTGGTTATAGTCTCTAGGCAAAACTTTTCTTTATCAAACTTTCATTCTCCTATGTGAATAGGTGGTTTTTCTTATACTTAGAGCGACCTTAATGGCCTGTTCTCTACCACAAACAGATCTTCTTTTTTTCTCAACTTTTTCTTTCAAAAGTCTCACCGCGAGCCTGGGTCAAACATAACCCTAAAAACCAATGGTCACAAATCAACATAAGTTAACCATTAAGGTTTATAAATTTTATAAATTATTTTTACTTTTTTTTTAAATAGATAAATTTATTGATTCAAGTTAGTAATACATTAAAAGAAACATGAAATTAAAAATGATACAACCTTTAGAGCACATGACGCGCAGATCTATGTTAAATAAAAATTAACGATTCAAGCTCGCTATACGGCAGAATCAAAACGCCTGTAATAATTCTAAAATTCCATATCCTCGAGTATATTGATGGGCAGGATTTGAGAGGACTCGTTGAATCAAAACTTGTCATCTCTAAAAGCCAATGTAAAACCTATGAAGAAACGAATCGATAAATGACCTTTACTTATCATAAATTGTTTTACACTTTTAATTATTTATTAGAAATTGTGAGTGTCTAGGCCAATTTTCACAACAACTAAGAAAACTCTTTCATAATCCTGAAAGGACTTGAACCACTAATCATTGCTTTTGAGTAAACACAAACAACTCAACCTGGAGTTAACCATTAAGATTTATAAACCTTTAATCGAAAAGTGCATTCTCAACCCTTTCACTTTCATGCCTTTACATTAACCTCATGCACTTTAAAATGTTTAAACTAAACCTTGTGACATTTACCCATTATACTTCAGCATAAAATTAACCCTTTATATTATAGAAAACATGAAAAGTGACCCTTGCACTTTTTACATTTACCCCTTATACTTTAAAATGTTAAAATTAGCCACTTAAATTATAGAAAACATTAAAACTAACCCCTTCCATGCGTATTTTCAAATTTTTATTTAAAATTTATTTTCTCAAATATATATTTTTATAGATAATATATGAATTTTGAGGATTTGAATTTTCTATAGTATTATTATTTTTTTTTAAATAAATTAAAAAAAATTATCTATCATACTAATTTTTTATTTTTATAAATTTATTAAAAGTTATACAAATATTATATAAATATTGATAAATTAAAATATTGATTTTTTTAAATGTCAGGGGTAGATAGGATAATTATATTTATTTAAAGATTAATTTTCCCAACATTTAAATAAAAATGTATTTTTTATAAATACATAAGGAATTTAACATTCATAATGGTCCATCATACCTAGCTCATGTAATAGAGCCCTCAATGTTTGAAAAAGGTAAGGGCATAGGGAGGGAAGGAGTCCCTAATTCGATTCCCAATGAGGACAATATACTACATTGTAACTAAAGGGGTTAGTTTTTATGTTCTTGATAATGTAAGTCGTTAATTTTAACATTTCAAAATGTAAGAGGTAAATGTTAGAAAAAAAGAAAGTCAAGTAAATGTTTTTTTTTTAAGTCAGGTAAATGTTAGAAAAAATGAAAGTGCAGAGGTCACTTATATTTATAAAGATAATAATATTTTTCATCACCATGCAAGCTGCATAGGCTATATATGATGCTAGTCGTGGCACTACAAGAAGAAGACTTTTTTTGAACAAAGACCACAGGCTTGGACTAGAGAGTGGGGCAGCTCTCACTACATTATATGGTTGCATGGTTTGACCGTTGTTGAGTGTGGCCATACCCCATAGTTACGTTTCGTTACACTTACCATTTCTATTGTCAGATATTGTTGAAGCATGTTACTATGCTGTACACACTTCATCAGGTGAGAAGCTCTCAAGTGGTGCTTCTAGAACATCATGCTCAAGTCCCGCTCTCCTCACCTGTTGTCAGCCTACTGAGACTTATGATACACCCAAAGTACTGAAACTTTCTCTTGTAACTGACTGATTTCACATAAATTCTTTTTGTTTCTCTTTGTTGTTCAATGAAAAAATTCCAGAAGCTTCAAGATCTGGTTTCATCTCTTTTCCATGCCCTCTGCTTGATCTCAACACATATGTACACCACTGATTTGAAGTCCAATTTAGTTTTTTTCTAAACTGTGACAAAGAAAATATCGATCATTTGATAGAACAAAAGAAGCAATGAACAGAAACGAAAGTCTTAAAATTTGTCGAGTTTTCATATCTTAACCTAAGTAGCACCAGTTTTTTATTCTGTTTTTCATGATTTCGTCATCTTGTTACTAAAACGGTTATTCCTTATGGCTCATTATTTTATTCTGTTTTTTGTGATTTCATCGTCTTGTTATAGTGTTTGGTTTTCTATCATTGTCTTGTTATAGTGTTTGGTTTTCTATCATTGTCTTGTTACGATGTTTTGTTTTTCGCTGCCTCATTTATTGATGATTTATTTATGCTTGAGTTTAAATTCCCATATGGGAAAGAAAATAGGAATTGATCAAATAGAGCACATCAAATCAGATTATTAAGCCAGCTAGTATGTTACAAAACTATAGTCATATGTATTCTAATCGCAAGAGTATTATCAAAATTTTAAGTTTTGAGTCGATTTATTATGTTATTAACCCGGATACTGTTTCATTTTCTATGATTTTTAGCAATTTGGTATATGTGTTTTTCATCAATGTATCGCTAATTTTACTCAATAAAATGATTTTCTTTTCAGAAAAAACTTACAAGCTGTGGAGTACTAGAAATGTTCCCACTTGAATAAGTCGTTTGGAGAAATTAATAAATGTATAAAATACAGTTTAAAATTGTTTGATCCCTTAGACTAGAGAATCAAAATTGTAGAAAGTTTGCTTTGATGTTCCATTTATAAATAATGAGAAAACCAAAAAGGAAATCAGCTTTAACATCTCCACTCATTCCAAAAATATCAATTTTTATACAAATAGGAATTTTATTCTAAAAAAATTTCTCACTAAGGTATTATCTTAATTAATCTTAAACACTACCTAAATTAGTGAATTTTAGATATTATATTAATTAGCCTTAAATAAAAACTTAGAGAAGGACATTATATAAATAACATTTTAACTTCTAAAATATTTTACGAATGAACAGCTGTTAAGCTAATTTTCCCATTTTGGATTATTGTTTTCCTAATTTACGTGAGATAACACAAAACATACTTTTCCCCATGAGAATTTATATTTATAGACCCCAGTGAACTTCTTTACTATATCTTTATTTTATGAAGTGGACAAATCCAGTAGCTGCACCGAGGTCTTGGAGATTATGGCGATGGCCCATACACAGTTCAAACTTAAAAATTAAAGTAAGGTCTACAGCTTCAATGATGATGATATTAGTAGTTCCTTCACTTTTTTATCATAATTGTAACTCAAATATCCTGGAACCGATGGATACATTCATACCTGCAATCAGGGAGAGAGCTAAATTTTGATTTTAGGGGGATGTATATGTTGTATAAGTTTAGCAAAAAAATAATAAATGAGGGTTATAGCTCAATAGTGTATTATTACTCATGAATTTTTATGTATAGTCTTTGTTGTCATATTTGAATCTCCTTAGACGTAGGCCTGGCAAATTCTCTCTCCCTGACGCAACTCACTAACATACATTACTTTTTTGTGGGTTTGAGTTGAGTACGATTAAGGTTTGAGTCAAATTTATGTCGACTCAGATAATTCGTTTTCTTAATAAAAAAGTTATATTCGTGCCAATCCGTATAACACATTTAATATAGATTAACACATTTAATAAGTTATTTGTGTTAAATATTGATGAGTTAATTATAATTAATATTATTTTACCTAAATATTGATTGGGTCATGTTTGAATCTGTTAATGTCATTTTGGGTTAGTGAATACAATGAATAATCTTATATTGACATGACACACCGACACGAATTGTGATCCCTTCTTGGACATAAGGGAAAAATTTTCAGGTGCCCGCCCCCTCATCCTCGCCCCTTGTGAAAAAATAATAAAAAATAATAATAATAAAAGCGTTCAGCCATTGTTTAAAGAAATTGTACAAGCAAAATTTGACTTAAATATGGTGATGACTGATGAGTCCAGGTTATCACAATCTAGCACAATTTACTCATCACGGCTCTCTAATTATTTATTCTAATGATCTTGATTTTACCCTAAGATAGAGAGAAAAGAAACGTGTTTGCCTTTTTTGTTTCTTTATTGGCCATTTGTTCTATTTTAAATTGGGTAGCCACTCATCTTCCTTAGGCAAGGAATTGTGATTTTCGGTCATTTTTGACTTAAAATCATCCATCTACACCTCTTTTTTCAATCTATCTCTAAGTAGTTATTCCACAAATATTTAGGTATTTTCTTGTTTTTCGTGTCATTTGACGCCTTATCAGAAATATTGGTTTGTCTTTAGTTTGTTACGACATGGTGTTTTTCATCGCCTTGTTGGCGAATGCTTTATTTGTGTGAAGCCATTCAGATGTTGAAACGGATTTTGATCAATTCTCAGTTAATAAATTACACACAAGACGTTGAAGAACTAGAGTTGTACATCGATATCTAAATAATTATATTATCAAATTTGTAGGCTTTATACCGATTTATTATACTATTAACCTAGATATTGTTTCATTCTTTAGGTTTTTAGCAATTTCTCCCAATTGCTATCTTTCCCCAGCATGTACAAATCTTTGATCCCAGCTGGATCCAATTCGGATACCTTTAGCTTAAGTAGCTTGCGCCAAAAAGGTCCATGAGGAGGAATGCGGCATTGTTATAGCCTATGATCTTGGCGGCAGCAGAATTTTGGCGGAAAGCGAAAACCTTGTCGTTGGTGGTGAATCATTAATTCTTTAACAGCCTCATGATTACTCATCCCAAGTGTTCGTAAATTCTGAGGAGGATTATAAACTGTTGCAAAATAAACAGCAAATAGAAAGAGAATAAACAAGAAAATAATAACAATAGACATTTACATTGTCTGGTCAATCTATATATATATATATATATATATATATATATATATATATATATGTATATATAAACCCTAGATCAAACCAAGTCACTTCAATCGAGTCGAGTCTATATTGCAGGAGGTGTTGCCCCACGCACGCCCACAAGACGAGTGTTGCGCCTCCGGGTAAACCCTAGATCAAACTAGGTTGCTTCAATGGAGTCGGTCATACTCAGAGGTGTTGCCCCACGCACCCCCCACAAGATGGGTGTTGTGCCTCCGGGTTTGGGCCTTGCGGCCCTCACCCCCCCTTCACCACCATAGATGTTACAAAAAATCCCTTTCAAATCAAGCTCCTAAAATATTTCGGATCGAATCATAATTCTGGTCATTTAACATAAACACGGGACCAACCTTATCAGCCATGGCGGAAAGGGTCCTTAAATTCAGGAATTTGCCTTTTTGTAGGTGGAGATGGTCGATAATTTGCCAGGCACTGGACGGCTCCGGGACTGATCATTTCCCTACTCTTGTGACCTCTCCGGTGAATATATTTATACCAATTGCCAGGAAATGAGAAGGCAAATCCATGTTGGAGGAGTAGAAGAGATTGGAGAATGGTACTGCTCAAGTTAAGATTCACTACCAAGTATTTATGCAGATTTTTCCTTGCGATCAACTTTTAGGATCCGATTTGGAACTCAGAAATTAAGTACTAAGGAAAAGAAAAATAATACTAACGAAAATGATTTTTCATGTATGTTTGGTTTCACGGTGGAAGATATAAATGAAAATCAAATATAATCAAAGTTCCTCAAAAAATATTAAATGTTTTTAAATTTCTTAGTCTTTATATAATAAAGTTAAACAAATGAAATGAGTTTGAATAAACATATAGAATTTATTTATTTAATTTAAACTTATTTTTTATATTTTTCCAAATTTTTCCTTCCATTTTTTCTTTATATTTTCTTTCCTTAGTACTTTTTGGGTTCCATTTTTTTCCCTCTCTTGTATTTTTAGGTTCTCTTTAAAATACTAGGGAAAAGAAAAAAATGTTAGAAAAATCATTTCCTAAGTTTGATGACATCCCTTTCATGTGAATTTCAACTTTTTCTAAACCCTAGCTTCTTTTTTCTTTCAAACTTTTCAAATTTCCTTTGCTGAGGGTGATTTTTTTGTTCTTGTTAAAACCTCTATACCTCTTTCCATCTTTTATTTCTCAATAAAGCTTGCTATTCCATACAACTTAGTTTTATTGTTTTTTGGGCATTTGGGCCATCGCCATGCATTACGCGATTGTCGCCCCTTTATGCGCACGTGGGTTGTCAGTTGCCTTATTACGATGCTTCAGTTTTCACGTCGTTACGCTGTTTATTTGTGTTTGTGATTTATCTGCAGATGAGCAAAGATATACCACTTCTAAACAAGAAATCAAATCAATGGTTGTCAATATGCTGTAGAAATGGAGTCATATGTATTCTAGTCACAATAGTAATATCAAATGTCTAGGCTCAACTATCAAATTTATAGGCTTGAGTCAATTAATTATGCTATTAACCTGAATGTTGTTTCATCCTTTATGGTTTTTAGTAATTTTGATTCTATGTTCTAGTTTGACTCAATGAAATTATTTTTCTTCAAAAGAAAAAGAAAAAGTTTGGATCGTATTCCTTTCAAAAAAGTTTCGATGACATGGAAAATATGAATATTTTCCTACTACTTTCCTTAAAAATTGATGAGGAAAATAAGTGGGTAAGGGAAAAGAAGAGTTGATTTGCACTATATTTTTGTAATATTTGCTTCTCAATCCTGTATATGTATTTTTTATATTTTTATACCCTTATGAAATATGAAATAAGAAAAAAATTTTTGTCATGGAAAGGAAAATCTATAAAATAGATCTCTTGATATTTTCTTAAGTTTTTTCATGAATAAATATATATATATATATATATATATATATATATATATATATATATATATATATATATATATATATAAACATAATTTTATATTCATTTCCTTTACTTTTTTTCTTTTCTTTCCATTTTTCTTAATTTTTCGAGCATTTTCCAAGAACCAAACATAGCCTTAAATTCCAACATGCCGGCAACTACAGAATTGGAATAATTGTCTTGATATGCAGAGTTTTCCTCTCACAGCTGTTCATTTCTTCAATTTTCCATTTGCCATTTCAGAAAATCAACATTAATCAATTATGTCTTAGAGACCCAAAGCACACTTTTTAATGCATGTTTTGATTTCTGGAAACTTAAAAATGGGATCACTTTCAGTTGCATCAGCCAAAGAATTTGTAAGACCCGAGAAATTCCAATTTCGGGAAAAAGGGTAAAATCGTAATTTCGGTTACAAAATTGTTATTTCGGTTAAAAATCCGGAATTTATTCTCTAGATCTCAGATGGTGAAACGGATTTTTACCGGTTGGAATCGTCTTCACAAATTCAAAGCAAGACGCCAAATTTCGTCGAATTCCAGATAATGGAAAGCTGACATTTTTCGGCATCGCTGCTCGCAGCCGTAACGATTTTCGGCTTACGAAAAGTTATTATAACAAGTACTCATGTCCCATAAGAGGCATGAGTAGAGAAACGAGCGAAATCTGACGTCGCAGATAATGCCGAACGTAGTAACCGTGGGGCACAAGGACAAAATAGTCATTTTGGAAATTGTTTTAATTTAGGAAAAAGACAAGATAATGAATAGTACTCTTCTTCTCAAATTAAAAAGGGGAGAAAACGTGGGAAACGGCAGGAAGGAGATGCAGAAGACAGAAATGGTGATTTTTAGTGAGAGAATGTCCGCCTTCTCTCTAGAATACCGGGAGATCCGATCGTCGAAATCCGTCGGGATAAGAAGCAAAGCTGCTCTACGCATCGAGGCCTACGCGTGGACACCGGATTTGAGGAGTTTTGACAAACTCCGTGAGCAAAAAGTGCCGCTAGCTTCTCCTTACTTCTGGGTTTTACACTCATTTAAGTACTTTACAATGTTCTGGGTTGGTTTGAGGCCTGAATGGTTGGCTTGACCTGCCCCAAAGCTGGAACCGAGGTGGAAAAATGTTAGAGACTATGGACAGCCGTGACCGTCTACTCTTGATTTCGGGGTCATTATTGTGCAATTATGTGATAAATCATGTATTGATTGGAATGGGGCCAAAAATGGCCGTGAAATTCGGGTTCACAAAGTGAACCGATGATTGGTGATTTTCTGGGAATAGTAACCGAGGGTTTCACTATTCCCGAGAATAGTGTTCACAAAATATATTTTGTATAAAATGTGTTCGGGTCAGAAAGTGATTCAAGTTTACCGCTTCTTATTTGATAATTGTACTTCAAGCTTAGCTAATTTTGGTGTACGAAATGTGAAATTATAAGACATGATTGTGTGATTAATTTTATGTGAATATATGCATGTTTATATATTTGCATATGTTATGCATCGTAATGGAATTGACATCATGTATTCCATATGCACCTGAAAGACCCTGCGACGATATATGAGTGCATGAAAGTAGTCTGTGAGAAACGGTTCGAGTATTGCTCAAAATGATAATTATCTGAGAGTCCATACTAAAAATATCAATCGTCTGAGACTACCCAACTGATATACACACTCCGAGGGTAGTCCATAACACTATCAATCGTCTGAGACGGCCCAATTGATATATATATACATCTGAGGGTTGTCCACAAAATAAACATAATAATTCTCATAATGAGGCTTAGGCAAGTGTAAGGAGCTCATGAGACTCTGGGTATGAGATGACTGCTAGGATATTCAAGTAGATCATGCATTTGTTTGAATGTGTGTTTATTTTGGAGCATTGCATTGCACTTGGGGTGCAGAGAGTAGCCCACTTTAGGTGATTCTACCATCGAGCATTAGCTCACCTCGTCGAGGGATAGTATTTTACGTGTGTACAGGAGCGTGCGAGGAGACTGCATCATTCTAGAGGTCGAGTTTTAGAAGAAAGCCGGGATGTGGCTTTGGTGGTTTTACATGTATTAGAATTTAATAGAGTTTTAATATATGTGTTGTATAAGAGTAGATCATTAACTCTTGTAACTATGATATATAGTTGGTATGTTTTATGAGTATTGTTTATGGGGCTAAGTGACTCATGCGATGGATTATATTGGATATATGTTGAGAGTAAAATGCAAGGGCGCAAGAGGTCATTTTACTCGGTATAGTTGTATATGAGACCCCTCGTGGTCATCAGGTATCAGGGACAGCTATATAATAAGCTTATTTAGCCCCGCACAAAGCGAGACTCGCCCGATTTTCGTGAAAATGTCCGGTCACCCGACATTCACGAGTATTCATGAGCTGACTCGCAGTCAATCTGACCCCCAAAGCCCTGAGGCTTCAAGATAATTTAGGTTTGTTTTTGTGACCAGTAGCATGCATAGTTTCTATTTTTTTTTTTCCTCATGTTTATGGGAAAAAAAAATCAAGGAAATATTGATGGCAAATAGATTTTGTCATTATCAGGAAAATTGAGTCTCAAGAACACTTGTGTACTAGACATTTGCTTAGCAGAAGAAATGTAATGGTAATGCCTGAGTACAAATACCCTTATCTAAAATTGAAGAGGCCTTTTTGTGGATAAATGAAGATTTTATTTTTTATAAAAGTCTCATCACATTCTAAAACCCTCTTTAGAAAAAAAAATGAACTTGTTCCATTAACTTTTAAGTGTCATTGAGAAACAAATGGTGTTTTTCCATTTTTTATATTTCTCTTGTATAATCAATTTAATTCCAATTAGACTTTATTGATAAATAAATAAAGTTATATACCATATCGCTATTCTAAATTAATTATTTATTTTAATATAAATAATTAATGTTTGAAATCACAAAATCGTAGGAGGTTTTTTATGAGAAGTAAAAATTAGGTAAATAATTGATGTTTATTAGCTAAAACTATTTTATATACACATTCAAAATTTGGATTACTTTTTATATTTGCATAATAGGAGGAAAACTAATAGTATTAATTAAGGTTCTCACATAACATAAAAAAAATAATAATAATAATTAAGGTTCTCACATGGTAACAAAATTTCTATTTTTTATAATCAATTTAATCTCAAATACTAATTGAATTTTTCTATCTATCTATCTATCTATCTATATATATAAATATATAAACAAAGCTATGTTTGGCAAAAGACATTTAGCTCTAATTTTCCATCTTTTGCATTTTAGTCCTCCATGGTTATTTCATTTGCACATCTAATTATCAAAATTCCTACAATAGCATACAATCTTCTAGCTTAATGTCCTTTGAGTCCTTAAGTTGATACTTTACCACTTATCCTTGGTACTTCTTTAAAAATTATGATTATATCCTTTTGCACACTTAACCTGGAAATTTTCGAAAAACACAATTTGACTTCCATTTTACTTTAAACATGTCATGAAACTATTAGGGTATAATTTGGGATGTTACAATTCTCCCCATCTTAAAATAATTTCGTTCTCGAAACTCATACCTGAATAAAAAAGATGTGGGTAATGAGTCCTCATTGTCGCTTCTGATTCCCATGTTGTTTCTTCCATACCATAGTGTCACAGTTATTTTAATACTCAATAGTACCCGCTTATTCCAAGAATCGTTTAATTTCGAGCTAATATAGCTTTTGGTCCTCATCATAGGAATAATCTTGATGCACTTGCACCCTTGCATGAGTGGGATACGATTCATTCGACTAGACTTCAATGAAGATGCATTAATACGAAATACATCATGCACTTTACTTAACTCTGTAGGAGAGCAAAACAATATACATCGGACCTGCCTCTCAAACCTCATATGGGCTAAAGAACTCCTGACTCAACTTTCATTTCTTCCCAAATCTTAGCTGTGAGACCCGAGAAATTCCACCTCCGGAAAGGGCAAAAGCGCACTTTGTTGCACTGTAATTTATTCTCTGTATCTCTGGATGATGAAACTGATTTCACCGTTGGAATCAGATCGCAAAATTTAGCTAGCACGTAGGCTCTCGTCGACCCGAGATGTCGCACTTACATATCGCTTTTCTCGAGGCATCAGGTTTCGGTGTTATAAACGATTCGATGCGAATTTAAAAATCTGATATAACACGTATCATGTGCCATAACTAAGTATGAGTAGAGAAATGATGAAAATGGACGGCCGAGGTAGAGCCGAATGTCAAACTGGGAAAAGAGGGACAAAATCGCATTATAGAACTGGATTTAAGTCATCAAATGCCAAAATGAATAGCGGTCGCTCTTTAAAGGGGCAGCCGGCCGATAAGACCTGGGAGCGAGGTAGCTAGGTTTTTCCGAAGTTTTTAGAGAGAGAAAGACTTTCTAAAATACGCGCGATCCGACACGGCAGCCTTTCGACAAGAAGAACCGCCACGCGAGAGGCTTCGTGGGTACCTGATTGTGAGTTTTCGATTAAACTCCGAGAGGTGGGTTCCTACTCTGGCGTTTTATTCCCATTTTAAGTACTTTACAAATGTTTGAGTCGAATGAGGCCGTTAGGGGCCGTTTGATCGGTCCCAAACCTTGGGACCGAATTGATATGAATTTTTTGAAACCAAAATGTTGAGCCCAGAACTGGGAGGGCTGCTCGGGGTGTTTCATTTCACCAAATTTGTAATAAATCATGTATTGATTGGAATGAGGTCGTGAAATGGCCAGAAAGGCACCACGAAGGAACCGATGATTTAGGATTTTTCTGAATAGTAACCTAAGGTTTCACTATTCCCCCGAAACAAAGGTTCTCAAAATATATTTTTTGTGAAAATATGTGTTTGGTCTAATGATTTAAATTAAATTGCTCGTGTTTGATCATTAGCCAAAGTGAGCTAATTTTAATGTGTGAAATGAGAATGTACATGACATGATTGTGTGAATTGATTGTTTTGTAAATATATGCATGTTTATATATTTACATGTGAATTGGGATCAGAGTTGAATTGCATACATGCATTCCATATGCACCGGAACACCCTAAGACTATAGGAGTGAGTGCATGAGACGAGCCCAGAGAAACGGTTCTGAGGGTTGTCTAAAAAAATATTAATTATCTGGGAGGGTAGTCCAAATTAAAAATATCAACGTCTGAGCGCCAATTGATAGACCACCTGAGGGTAGTCCACAACAAATAATATATCAATCGCTCTGAGCGGTCCGATTGATATATACACATCTAGGTTTGTCCACAAACAAACAACACAATTTTCATACGAGGCTTAGGCGAGTGTGATGGAGCTCTGGTGAGGACTCCTGGGATCTAAGTTGGTCATGTAGACATTCAAGCAGGATCATGCATTTGTTTGAACGTGTTTTCATTGGAACATTGCACTCCGCACTTAGATGGTGAGTAGCCCACTTGGGGCGATTCCACTCATCGAGCATTAGCTCACCTCACAAGGGATATTATTTTATTGCACAGGAGCGTGCGAGGGACTAGCTTCGCTCTAGAGACCGAAAGCATTAGAAGAAAGCCAAGCTGTGGCTTTGATGTATACATGTATTAGAACTTTTAAGTTTAATGTATGTATTGTATAAGAGTAAAACATATGAACTCTTGTAACTACTGGTATATAGTTGGATTCATAGTCAGGCATGTATATCGAGTATTGCTTATGAGCCTAAGTGGCCGCTTTAAATCATAAACTCGTTATATTGACTATTTGGGACAGTTTATGTGTTCCCCAGATTGGTGTAGCTCCCTCGTACAAATGAGACTTTGCCCGATTTTTCGTGAAATGCTCCGTCACCCTGACATTCACGAAAGTATTCCCGCGGGTTGACGGCAGTCAACGAACCCCCGGGATTTGGGGCGTCACATTAGCACTTTCCTCCATGGGGATAACTTTAGGAACACTTTATCACCTACTTCATATTCAATGTCCTTCCTTTTCAAATCAGCATATGATTTATGTCAATCACTAGCAAATTTTAACCTTTACCGAATAACCAGAACTTTCTCTTTGTATCTTTACTAAGTGTCCGACCAATCACTTTCTGCTCATTCAATTATGTTCAACATATAAGAGTTCTACATCTCTGGCCATACAGAGCCTCATATGGTGTCATGCCAATGCTTGATTGATAATCATGTTATAGGAAAATCTCCATCAACTAACATACCTATCTCAACTTCCCAGAATTCATTACACATCCCCAAAGCATATCTTTCGAAAGCACTTGAATCAACCTCTGGACCGCCCATCCGTCTTACTAGTGGCAAGTCAGACCAAATTCGAGACGAGTACCTAATGCTGACTGTAACTCATTCCAAAATCTTGATGTAAATCTTAGGTCTCGATCTGACACAATTGACAATGGAACACCATGCAATTGGACAATCGCATCCACATATAGCTCAACTAGTCGATCCATATAGTTGTCCATCCGGACTGGTACAAAATGGGCCGATTTCGTGAGTCTATCAATTATCACCCAACAGCATCATGCTTCCTCTTCTTAAGGGAGCCGATACAAAATCCATAGTTATATTATCCCATTCCATCGTGGAATCGAACGGATTCAACAAGCCCGATGGCACCTCGTGTTCACTTTGACTACGACACGCCAAACAATTCTTAGACACATAATGTAATAATCAAAATATACCCTAATCGCTTTATAACAAGTTAAGGGTATAATATCCGTTAAATTTGAAGTTTTTTCTAATTTATAATTGCTAAGTGTGAAAATGATAACAACTCGAAATAAACAACAAGGGTAAAGGGTAAATTGTAAAATAATATCTGAAGGGCATAAGACAAGAAGTTTTGGTGCCAAAATAGAATAATGAGATAATTTGAAATGCAAATGAAGAGAAATGAAGGGCTGAGCAAAATGGAAAACTAACCAAAAATGCAAGGCCAAACAAGGCCTTAGACCAACATTAGGGATAAGACCAAAATGGTCTATTGAATGAGCATTTGCTCATGTGGAGAAAAAAGAGAGTGTGAAAGAGAGACACTGAAGAGAGAAGTCATCTTTGGGTTTTATTTGTTCAAGCAAACAGAAGGAATGTCAGTTTACATAAAAGACTTTGAAGCCTCCTAAGACAGGCCGGGCTGCAGGCTCGAGAGATGGAAATGACTTAAAATGTTGTCAAAGACTGCAAATTTGACAACCATGTAGACAAGAGAGAAGCCCATAGATTAGATTATTGAGGCTATATGCCCGTTTCATTCCAAGGCAAGGCTAAATATGTCCGTTTTATTTCAATACTGAACATCGTCTTTGATTATTACGAGCCCTATTCTCCGTGAGACAAGTTTCCCGGCGAAAGAGACACTTTAGACCACGCACGCTTGTTTAAGATCAAAGGGAGAAAAGGTTTCCTAAGAGCCCAACCAAACGCATCAACATTACATTACTAAAAGATTGTTCAAAATGAAACAAAAAACATTATAGTAGCTTGACCTTAAATAAAAGAAGAGAAAAAGTTCACTCGATTCCTACCAACCGGTGTCACGCCCTCAAACCCGGTCTAGGGCCATGATTGTCATTTCACACCCAAAGCCTAAAGGCTTGAAGTGCGAAACAACACAAACCTTCATTTCTTGTAACTGGATCGTGTCCAATTACCAAACACCTGTTTAAAGTAATGTGCAACTTTCTAAATTTATAAAATCTCCAAATCTCGTAATTTCATATCATAATAAATTATTTATAAATCTCCAAATATCAAATTTACATCTCAAATAGAGTTTAGTTCAATTCTCAAATTCCAACTCGAACTAAGAAAATGAATGTTATTATCTATGTAACTTTCAATTATCCATATAAACATTAACTTATTAATTCAACAAAGTCCAACATAAAACTTTTAATCAAATCCTAATGATGACAAATCCCCAATCTAGCCATCACTCATCGCAAAAACTAAAAGTACTTGAAAACATGTCAACGAATGAGAGTAAGCTTAAAGCCCAATAAGAAATACTAGTTGGAACATTCGAAATTTTCCTTCAAAAATTTTCAAATCCATTTCAAGTCAATTTCATATCAAATGTGATCCAAACAATTTCATATCAACTTTCGATTCAAACACTTTCATATCAAAGTCCAAAATCAAATACATTTCAAATATATTTTTCTTTGGTCATCAAATATCAAATGGTGCCCAACCATGTAGGACTTTCAAATAGGTGGCTAGCCACAAATTGTTCCTTTTAAGGTGGACAGAATCAAACACTACTAGTACTAGTAACTTCTAACCAAAACCCTTAGAGACTGAGGTTCAAATTAATTACATTCGCCACCAAGGAATGTAAAGGTCAACTATTATTCCCGTTGACAAAGGCTGAATAGTGTGAACTATTATTCTTGTTAACAAGGCCGAACTAACCAGAGTAAAATATTTCATTCAAAAATTTTAATCACAAAACATCATATCTCCACTTTTTTTTCATAAACAAAACAATTCTCAAAATACTTTCATGCAAAATCTTTATTTGATCCAAGAACAATCGAAGGAATAAAACAAATCAAACATTTTCTCATTCAAATCACATAAAAAACCAAATAAATATATTTTTAGAAAAAAACTATATAAGATAATCTTTACACAAAACATATAAATATTTTTTTGCAAAAGTTGTATTAATATTCTTTATCTCAAATGAGTACTCTAAAGCCTTGAAATAGCTAATCAGAATAATCTCGAAAGAATATTTCACCTCTAGCATAATAAGTAAAGCTAATATCATTAATTATTCACCTAAAATTATAGGTTTGAGAATTTCTTAATAATGTCATAATGTCAATACTATTAATCCTAATAATATTTTAAACATCCTAACTATTAATAATTTAATTCATAAGTTTCAAAACTTCTATAAAAATTAAATTCCTTCCAAATATGATTTCAAATATTTATTTATTTATTTTATATTCTTTATTAATTCACTTACTCTACTAAAAATAATTATTATAGTATATTTTATATCATATTATCCCTTAATATTTATCTTTTTTTTTTAAATGACTCAATAATTATCTTGATCACAAAATTATTTAAATAAATTTTCAAATCATAAAAAATATCTATTTACTAAAAATATATCCTCAATTACTTATCAAATACATATATTTATAAAACTTTAGCTTTCAAACTTGTCATATCCCTTAATATTTACCTCTTTTGTTTTTTTTTTCTAAAATAAATGGAATATCTATAATTTTTTTTCCAATATCAATAATTACCTAGACTTTAAGTTTTCTAGACTCTATTTTGTGAAAGACTTTAAACCTAATTTCTTTAATATTAAATGATATTAATCAGAATAATATGTCACTTTTTGGCTTTACTAAATGTTCATTTTTGTCTTTTAAATTCTTCCAACCAAAAATCATGACAAGATTCCCTATTAACTTTTCAACTTACTTGTCACATACATATGTTTCATTCCTACAATTCTCACTTCTTTTTTTTCTTGTATTGATTTACGATCTCAAAGTATGTGGTCCCTTACTATATATATATAATTTTTTTTTTCTTCTTTTATTTTTTCTATACTTACACATGGTGGTCCCCTATTATTATTTTTTTTCACAAACTCAAAGCATATGATGGTCACTTACTACCTTTATTTCTTTCTTTTTTTTTCATTCTCATTCTTAAAACAATTCAGTCTGACACCACCAATTAGTATTTTATTTTATTTTTAAAAGAAAGATAGTGAAATCTAAATATGATTTCTTCATAATTGACCTAAACTTATAGAAAATTAGACAAGCTATACCAAAGAATTATAGGAAAATAAATAAGGAAAATATCTTACCTTTCGAATTACTTCTTCAACCCTAGATCCACATCCTAGGCCTTTTCTAGGATTCTATGAACAAGAAAACACTTAGTGAAGAACAAAATAATATATATATATATAGGCAGGAGAGCATATATATATATATATATATATATATATATATATATATATATATATATATATATATATATATATTCAATTCATTGTAGTGTAAGACGAGGAAAAATCTTACCTCTGAAAGCTTTTCTTCAAACCCTAACTTATGGAGTTCTACGAACAAGAGACAAAGGATCCAATGAATATGGAGTTCTACGACCAAGAGAGACTACATAGAGAGAAACGTAAGGATCCAATGAATAATAAAATATTTTATTATTTTTTTTCTATTTATACTCTTAAGGTTTCAGGAGAATTACCTCTTTATGCCATTCTCTTTTAATTTCCTTAATAGAATTATTTTTTTTATCCTTTTAAAATTACGAGGTGCTAAACCGGGTCTCAACTCAGCAACTTCACCTTCTACAACATCGTATCCTCAACCCCAACCTGATGTACTTCTATGTTGGCACGCCCGATGTGGTAGCCCTCCTCATACCCTTCCTTACACCCGGCGATAGCCCCCTCATATTCCCCCATACTCATGTACTCTCTCGCTGCCTTTGTAGCCTTTCGAATGATTCCTCTTATTTTGATCCTCCACTGTCTAAATAACAAATAATTATTTCTCTCGGCTCGACCACTTCCATCTCAACTCCTTTCCTTTAGTCAACTCCGCCAATGATCAATTGTGTCAAGTATGTCTTTTTCTCGAGAAACTTGTTCTGATGCATCTTTCCACTTTTGACAATGGGCTTAGCCTTGAACCCTCTACCTTAGAGATCGTGGTCACTGTGTTACGCCTACCACTAAGTTTCCGCTCCAATAGGAACATGAGTCGACTCTCTTAAACCATGTATACATGAATCTAGATAAATCTCGCACGACAACGTATCTCAACTCAGCCTCCATTTCGCCCAAAACGACTTCGCTCAACTTGAAAAATATACCCTTGCTCATAATATCGTATATCAACAAAAAAAAAGAAATAGTGGCTCAATATCACAATACAAAAGCTTATCAGCCATGGTCAGACTCTACCACCGAATCGAGTCTCGACAAGTCTTGAACAGATTTCGTCATGCTAGTCACGCGTAGGCCCTCTTAGGTGTGCTCGAGTTCATCCTTCTTAAGCTTCGACACGCCTTCATCGTTGAATAACTTCAAATAAGATAACATAACCTCCAAAGGAATTTGACGAATTCAACAATCTTAGTAGACTCGTTGGGCCAACCTGACCGTCACCTCCTCCCGCAGTTAAACCCTTTTTCTGCTCGTATCAAAGGCACATCTTCTTCAATCAAAAATGGCTCTTCCTAGAGATGTTTGTAACCACTTTCCTATCTTTCCGACACGAGAGGTTCCTTCGTCCCGACTAGCTTCGTTTACAGATTGGTCATCTATCAAGAAGCTTAAATTTCCTCTTAATAGCAGAAGACTCCCCTTGAGAAGACATTTACCCTTCGATTGCCTCTTCGATAGTGGGTTTGACAATGAGGTCCTTCGCCCGCTTCTCTCTCTCGGGAAAGCAAAGGTAACAAAGAGGAAAACTCTGTGAGGGAAAGAAGAACGACCATCGAAAAGGCATAGAAAGAGCCCGAACGATAAACAATTGAGCACATTGCTAACTCCTATTTAAAGAGAGAAGTGAAACGTGAAAGGGGCCTCTATTTAAAGACCAAGCCCTATAATCATCATCATGACGCCTGCGCTCGAGTATCCAGAGAAGCCGCAAGACATACGAAGGGCACACGTCACCGATGAGACAATAGAAAGGACTCACATTTATCATGGAGAATGATTTTTCTGACATTTAATCCCATAATAAAAGGGTAGGTCTCAAACGGGTCCAATGACTGAAATGTCTCGGTTCCATCAAATGAGGTCTACTACACCTGCACACACATCTAGAGGCCATTTCCTGTTCATCATGCTCAATTGAACGGTCATTCTCGAGCCTTGGAAATGATAAATAGAATCACGTGCTCCAAACGATGCATCAAACACGTGACGATTCATTCCTAGCCAAGCCGATCTTGGACACGTCCAAGACAAAAAGAGCAATCGCTCCATGATCCCACTAACACCTAAGGCATAGAACGAATAGGAAGATGACACCTGTACATAAAAAACAAAGTTGGTGATAAACCCTAAGAATCATTTGTTAATTACCAGATCAAGTATCATATGTGTCTGTGATCAATCATTTGACCTCCGGCATCAACCCGTGATATAAACTTGCTATGTGGTCCAACTACGGCAGCCGACCGCCTCCGATGATTGCTAGCAAAAGGTGGAGAAGATAATGAAGGAGTTAGCGTACTGGGCTTCCTATCCAGACAATTTGATAGTCAATGCAGACGTCGTCTTCAAACACACAATATCCATTAACGACGAATAACTATAGAGACTTTTGAAAGCCTCCCTCCATAACTTCACCACCTTCGTCGGCCTATAGACGTGGGTGAAGGAAGAAATCACAGTAAGGAAAAGAGGCTTTGTGTAATAGAAGAGAAATCCATAGGCAACTTCATAGACTTTAGAAGGCTCAACCCCATATATATGGAGATGGAATGCACCATCGGGACACCACATGGCATTGATGCATTGGAACATGTGCACATTAATAATCTACAATTCTCCATACTTAGGGTCTCGAAACATAGTATTTTTCCCATACTGGCAGAGCATAATCCTCCAATTGAAGAAAATGGGGGGCATTGTGAATACCGTGGCCTTTGGGTTCAGACTTACTACTCAATAGGCCCAGCGCCTGAGCAGGCCCATCACTTGGCCCACCTCATGAAGTGGCGCAAGACGGCCCACTATATTAAACTTTACATGGAACCTACAAAACTAAGTGTAGTCTTAGAACCCATCCAGATCCCGAGTCCCCAACCTAGCCACCCTACCGCATATGGAAAGAGTGTTATGGATGACTATATTAGGAAAGAGATCACCCACAGGACATTTATCCACAGATCTCCCTATGTCCAAATCCCATACGCCTCAAAAGCATTAATCCTTAATAAGGTTGTTTCCCAAAGGATAATCCTTGATAAGAAAACACATATTTTATCCCTTATTTCTCAAAAGGATAATCCTAGCATTAATCCTTAATAAGGAGAAACTAGTCCTTGATAAGGAAAGAGAGATCTTATCACCAAAATCACAAGATTATCTTTCCTATAATCAAGGAGAAATTCGAGTATAAAATAAAGACTCCCCACGAGGGAAAGGTAGACAACTCCAACTGCGTTAACTCCTTCATTCTCTTCTCCACCCTTTTGTTGACTTAATCATCGGAGAGGCGGCTAGCACACCGCCTCCGGACCCTTTTTTTGCAAGTTTATATCATGTCGCTGATGCCCCGGAAGTTATGCGATCTAGGTAATCACAATTAGCGCCGTCTCGTGGAATCGAATAAACATCGACGACGTGCGAGGACTCGTCTGACAACCTATCCAAAGAGCCCTTCGCCACCCGCAGCCTGGACCCGCTCCCATACCAACATTTGATTTCTCTGACATGGGTGCAATGACCAACAACCCGGTGATCCAGTCGCTCGAAGACCAATTTCTTCATTAGCGTTAAGACATGGAGAATAAACAAGAAGAGCAAGCAAGACATATGAGGGAATCACAGATCATAATAACATCAACAAGTGGGAAAACGACCGCTTAGGCCCAGCTGAAAAAGGTGCGATTCAAAAAAAAGACGCGTAAGATAGCAACTAAGCAAAACACTCGACCAATTCACAAAGGAAAGATTCCATCTGCTCCTAACAACATAGATACCCCATCGGATGACGAGTTATCCTCAAGTAGCTCGCCAGACCTCTCCCCAACAAAAAATAGCATGGCCCGATTTCGCCAAAGACGTCGTGACGCCCAAAGATTCGGGCCACGAAATTATGGTACATTCTACTAAGTGAGAAAAGAAATAGGTCAAGGATAGAACCAACCAAACGGAATGCCCTGGGAAAGTGTATGCATTACACGCGGGAGTGATGTCGCTCATGCCCCCAATGTAATTTCTCCTTCGAGATGTGGCTTCGCGCTCTACATACCACCTCGCAGCATGATTCAAGTCTCAACGACATGCTCTCTTCTCTCCTAGGGCAACACATCCTCGAGTACGAGCCACCACGAGGGTTCGTCATGCAAACCAACCTTCGCTATGTTCGATGGTTCTGACAACCCTTATGATCACATGCTCCATTACAACTAAGCAATGACTCTGAATGCCGAAAACGACCACCTGGTATGCAAAGTCTTCTCGACCAAATCTCCGCTGGCCTCAATAGCTCTAGTTCCACAAGCCCCACATAATTCGATAAATCTGCTCAATCCTGCCTTGCATCATATATTCTGTTTCAAGACTTTGTTCCTCAGATCGACAAAGGAGGAATATTAGTTCTTTGCAAACTGTTGTAAAGCAAGAGGAGGAAACCATACAGGACTTCACCAGGAGGTTCGAGCAAGCCATCCAGTAGGTAAAGGTTTACAACATGGACGCAGTCCTTCAGAACTTTAGGAGAAGCTTCGCGCCAACTACCCCTTTCTTCTATTCATTGTCTCTAGACTCGCTGGCTACGATGGAAGAATTGTATAGGCGGGTAGATAGATATTCAATGTTGGAAGACAACATCCGTGCTGCAACTCAGACTATCATGATAGCAAGCAAACTAGCTGGAAGCAGTAAGCCAGAGGGGAAGAAGTCGCTTGAGCCCAAGAAAGGCCAGGGCAAGAACCAAAAGTGACCTTGTCACCTACGAGAGGTTGCTACCCCTCATTCGCGACTAGCCATATTTTAAATAGCTCACGCTAATCTAGATGAACCCCTCTTAGAGAAACCCGTTCATACGATGCGATTATCATAGAGATCACGGGCATGACACCAACAGGTGCTGGAGCCTTAAATTCATGGTGAAAAGACTGATTAAATCGGGGCACCTTAGAAGTTATATCAGGGAAGTTGATCGCGGGGAAGAATTTGCACCTTTAGTTGACAGAACCACGGTCTAAGAGATACTCTGTAACTCGTCCGAGTCTAGATCGACTATAAACTATATGATCGATGGACCGAAGTGACGATCGCGATAAATCAAAATGCCAGCAGAAGAAGCTTTTGAGAGCAACCACGGTCAAAGCCCAGGTAAACACTATCCATGCAAGGGGTAGCCAGGAAGAGATAAAGCCGATAGACGACCCCACATCCTTTCCCCCAATAAACCTAAACATGATCATTGTGCCCCATCATGATGCGCTCAGGCTCACCCAGATAAACTATTTGATGTGCATAGTAGCCGGTAGATCCCGCGCCGCAAAGAGATTTGTTTGTAGCTACCCGCCTTCAACCAGATGAAGCTTTCCTCATAAATTTTGAACTCGGCTAGATGAATCCTCTCTAGATTTAACGGTGCAACAACCATGACACTAGGAGACATCATACTTACTATACAAGTAGGGCCAGTCACCTAGTAGGTTTTGTTCTCAGACGTCGAAGACCTGGGGCCCACTGTATTAGTAGTCGAGCCTGGATGTACTCGATGAAGGTCATCCCTTCGACATATCATCAGATGGTTAGTTATTTGACCAATGCAGGCGGTGCTGACTCTTTATAGCCACTTAGGCCAAGACGACAAGGTTACTCGCTATCCATAATGTTTGCAAAAGAGAAAAGTTGCTCGTGATACCACCCTCGAGGACAACATTCCCACATAACAATCACAGTTCGCCACCTAAGTTTAGGCAGAAGAAAAAGATTCATCAGCTATGGATCCTCTGGAGACAATAGCATAGGACGGGCCGAAGAAGTTCACATATGTCAATACTCTATTATCCAGCAAAGAGAAAAAGTAACTACAACACATATTGTTAGGAAATGCATACGTATTCACTTGGAGTCACTCAGACATGGCCTGAATCGACCCGACATTGGCTTCTCATAAACTGAACATCATCGCCTACAAAAACCCTGCGAAACATCATCGCCTAGGTGAAACCCAAGAGACGTAAGATAAGGCGTTTTCAATTCCGCATCGCCACCATTATTCCCGGCTGCAGGTGCACAATCTGAGCGTGTTTTATTAGAGAAGCAAAGTATCCTGAATGACTTGCCAATGTGGTGGTCGTCCCGAAGAAGGGCGGTAATTAGAGAGTATGCGTGGACTAAACAGACCTCAATGAAGTGTGCCCGAAGGATAGCTTCCCCCTACCGCGAATAGATCAAATCGTCGATGCCTCGGCCATACATGGGATGCTGTCATTTCTAGACGCCTTCTCCGGCTACCACAAAATTCTTATGCATCTGCCCGATGCGTAAAAAACGACCTTCATCACACCACACACGCATCAGATCGCACAATGTGATGCCTTTGCTCAAGAACGCCAGGACAACCTACAAGAGACTAGTGACAAAGATATTCCAGCCACTGATGGGCAAGACAATGGAAGTCTATATCGATGATATGCTTGTCAAATCTAAAGAACGCTTCCTGTCCATACGTAAGCAATCTACAAGAAGCTTTTGAGCTTACCGACACTCCACCTGGGAGGAACCCAACCCTTGAAGTGTGCATTCGAAGTCGGCTTTGAGTCTTTAGCCTTTTATGGCGATAGGGATTGAGGCCAATCTTGTTCAACTCAGGGCTATTATGGAGTCTCAGACATCTACCCCGTAAAAGGAGTAAACCGACCGGTCAGCTGGCGGCTCTAGGCGGTCTATCTCTCGCTTTATAAACCAATTGAAATCGTTCTTTACCCCTCTAAAAGGGACCTAGCAAACTGGTTGGAATATGGAATGAGACCAAGCCCTCTCAGCAATCAAGCAGTATCTTACCGAACCACCAATTCTAGCTAGCCCCGAGATAGGTGAGACGCTCTATCTTTACATAGTTATTTCTAATTTTTCAATAACTGCAGCTTTATTCAAATAAGATGAACACCTAAAGTAGAGGCGTATCTTCTTTATAAGCAAGTCCTTGTTCGAGGCAGAAACCCGATATACCCGTCTCAAGCAGTTGGCACTAGCCCTCAAGGTAGTTGCTAAAAATCTTCGTCCTTACTTCCAAGCGCATCCTATCATTGTACTCACCAACCTCCCTCTGAAAAGCACTATGCATAAGCCAAACTTGTTAGGATGAATGTCTCGGTGGGCAATTGAACTGAGTGAGTTCGGTATTTAATACAAACCCGCTTGGCATCGGGCGGCAGTACCCGGGTCGCAGCGCCTTACAAAAATCCCCTAAAATAACCAAAACTAATATAGGAGAAAAAGTAGTTCCGGCTTCTTTCGCGATGACCTTCAACTCCGCATTCTTTTCCGTTTTAACTAGATGTACTCCACAAACTGCTTCGATGGTCACGTAAAATAGGCACCCTAGATTAGCAAAAACTTTGAAGAAGTGGGTCTAAGAAAGTCAGCATCCCATCCGGGAACTTGGTTTGGCCACCGGGTGGATGCCATGTTTGAAACCCATAACATCCGTGAGCTACGTTTAACCTACTCCAGGGCTTTCTGGTAGTCTCCCACCATGGCTTCCATGTCCTTGCCCACCTGGGAATGAAGAGCAGACACCTCATCTCTGGATGCCTCGAGCTCAAATAAGAGCGATGTTCACTCAACTGTCAGACGAGCAACCTCATCCTCTAACCCACATCCATCTTCCTCCCTAGCCGCCAAGGCATTCCTGACCCTGGGCCAGTCATCCTCTCGCTCTTTGCCTCGCCTCGCCTACCGCTACAACTTCCAAACGAGCCACCTTAGCCTCCTGCTGCCTCATCCCTTTCTTTCTCCGCCCGTTCAATCTTCTCCGCACCGGATTTGGCTTCTTACTTCCAACGCTAATTTTAGAATCGCTTGTCAAAGAAGGCCCAAGGCTTCGATGTTCGACACGGCCGACACATGCCGCACCAAGGCCATCTAGTCGGGACTGAAATTCCCTATGCTAAAGGGCCATATTCCGGATGGCCATCATTGCCTGTAAACGAGAAGTTAGAATGAAATTACTAAACAAAAATAGTAAACTAAGTAAAGCATAAAATTCTGCCTCGTTGGATCTGAAAATCATGGTTGCAAATGAACATCCCGTCCTCGGCCACCGATTGGAAAGCACCCTTATTCGTATAGACGAGGAACGGGATGGAATACTGCTCTATGCGAGTCAGCACCGGTACTTGAAAGTAATTAGGATAAAGGTCACACATATGCGCAACCAGAGGCTTCACCTGGTTAAAAGGGCTCTAGCGGTGAATGATCTCTCGAGCACCCTCTGGGACAGGGAAACCATGCCCGGGGGGGCAGATCCCTCTCATAAGGAGGAACGCACGTGCTCGGCCAAGAAAGACTGGGTCGTGCAGCCTCTCTGCTATATATGGTATATGTAGGCTTAGGCGGGGGTAGCAGAGCAGTAGCTACCCCTGAGAGGGACCCCTCCCCAATTTCGTCAACATTAGAAGGACCTCTATTTGGGATCCCCTCCTTTAAAGGTGTGCAGACCCTACTGGGGGCGCCTTCCAAAATTGTCTGATCATTGGTAGCTCTGTCGAGGGAGTCCATTGGAATTATTGCCCAGTCCTTCTGGGCCTCTTCATCTGGCGAAGACCTCCTTGGACGCTTCCCATTAGATATGGGGGTGGACTCATCCTCCAAGTCTACAACCCGCTTTCGCATCCGAGCAGCAAACCTAGTGGCAAGCATAGACATCTCCTATTTCTCGATAGACTCACTGGCAAGTATGTCCATCCAATCCACGTTGCCTTCCAACCCAGCGCCGGCTACTTTAGTTTGTCGAGCCCTCTTCCTATCTCGTTCCTTATTTTCAGGCCAAGGAGTAGGTCGTAGACTTTGGGGCTGGGTGACCTAGACAGACCACTATATTAAGTCACGCCGGATCCCGATCCGAATCTCGATTACGGATCCGAACCGAAGTTTGGGGCGTGAAACTATCTATACTATATACTGGGACTCTCATTAACCTGTTCTTTCTCAGAAATGGAACTCGCACTGCGGTATATAAACAATTTCTATAATAACAAAAAATCATTTACATATACAAAAACTACCACCGAGTGGTGTCCATCACACCATAAAGGTCATACGTAGTCCCATTTACTTATACATGTACAATTTATTACAAAACATCGTAGATTGCGGAAGGCCATTGGTGAGCACTCATCTCCGAGTCACCGCTTACGATGTGGAATGTCTGTCTTTCTAAATTCTACCTACACGATTGAACACTGCATAAGCTTTACGCCTTAGTGGGAACATAAGCATGGACAACCACCAATGGCAATCAAGCCATGTTTATACATATGCATTTGATATATCTATACATATTTCTATAACTTCTTAATTCCTATCATCTTATATTCCTATTGCATGTCAATCTTTTTCTGTTACATGTTCTATGTCTTTGGCATATCCTTTATCTATACTTTTTCTGCATTCCTATTTCTATACTTTACATATTCCTATACTTGTCATGTGTTCATCTTTCACGCTTGTCATATGTCTTTTCAATGTTCCTATTCTTTTTCAGGTTACATATCATGTCTCTAGTCTATGTCTTTTCATCTTCTGGCTCTAAGGGATTTATCATGATTCTATGTACTATTACATATATCATTTCTATCCTCAGACCTATATTATGTCTTTCTTCCATGTAGTGGCTACACGCCCATGCTATACTATTCATTTACATATTGTTTTATCATATATTTTCTTATACATCTTGTATTGTTACATACTTGCATTTGCTGCTTACTCTAACTATAGAATTGACATTCATGACATTCGAGAGGGAACTCGTCTGCTTCACATTCAATAGCAATGTGATTTCAGATTTAACATTATGATTCACTTTAATTATAGAATTGACATTCACTCATATACCGAGAGGGAACTGCGGAGACCCCGGAAAATCCATATTTCCTAAGGAAGGATAAAATGGTACTGGTAAAACTGCACTGGTTTGCATCTCGATGACTAAACTGACTTCCTCCGTCAAATCGCCTCAGCGGGGGTCTAGCTACCACGCTGAATTTCAAGTTGGATTCCAAGGTGGTCGGAAATTCAATGCCGAGGCGTGGAGGCGTCTGATGACACATGGCAAGGTAAGGGGATGCCAAGCGGGCAGGATTAGAGGGTCGCCACGGAGGAGACCAAATGCCAACCATCTGCGACAAGTTCTCAAGGAGGACACATGGCACCAAGAGGAGAGATCCATGGCTCACATTGAGCCATGTAAGAGCATGATGTCATAAAGAAGAAATTATGAAATTAAAAGAAAAAGATGGAAATTCTGATAGCTACACAATTGTCTTCAAAGAGGAGGTTTTCCTCCTTCTTCGACTCCATACGTTGAATGCTCCAAAAGCGAGAGAAATCTTATAAAATGAAAAGGAAATGAGTAAGAGATGAGAAAGAAAGAAACCAAATGGGGAAATGAAATAAGAAAAGGAAAAAAAAGAAAACGTGGGGAGAAGAAAAGCAAAATATCCAACGGCCATTTTGCTCGTTTGTAGAGAAAGCCTGGCTTCTCTCTAAGATCTACGACGACGGATCATTACTTCGCTTCAAATCAAGAGAAAGAAAAGCTTGGTCTACACGTCGAGGGCTACGTGTGAGTACCGGATTTGGGGAGTTTCGACAAACCCGAGGCTGTAGGGTTTTCTCCTACTTGTTTTACTTTTCGCTTAAGGGTCTCTCAGAATGGGCGGGATTTGTCGAGGCCGGACGGCCGTGATTTCTGCCCAAAAAGATTTTGGATCAACGACAAATCCTTGGTGGTTTGACAGTCCACGGATCGCTTGTGTGATTTGTGTGATGTGTTGTCGCTTATGGGTGAATAACATGTTGATTGTGAAATTTGGTGGGCTGTTCCAAGACGAATCATTGATTGTGCCTAAATTTCATGTGAGCTAAGTTTATGTTATTATTATAAACTAATAAATATGATGTATGAGATTTAAAATTGTTAATATATGCATGAGTGATATATTAGCATGAGTTGTATGTTTGAAAGCATTACATGCACTAGGTGGCAACTATAGGAAAATTCTACCTGGCTTTGCTCACCCCGTCGTGGGACTATTTTTTTAGGTAATCAAAACGCGGCTGGGATGGAACGATTGGGACCTTAGGAAGCGTAAGAATGGCCAAATCGGGCCTTTATCTTGTATTTTGTTTTTTGTAAAATTTCTGGGCAAGAGACCCAAGTTTGTATAAATGTACTAAATACAATTGTAAATAAATGCTTGTATAAAATATTACATTTTACGAGCATGACGATAGCCCAAGTACTATTTTTGCACATGTACGTGGTCTCATGACATGAGACATGTAGATTCGCGGTTACCGGAGTTATCAACCCGACACCTTGATCAGCGTCACTAACTTCGTCATGTTTGTCATTCAGTAGCAATGTGATTTCACATTTAATAGTATGAGTCACTTTGACTATAGAATTGACATTCACGACAGATTCGAGAGGGAATCTCGTCATGTTTGTCATTCAGTAGCAATGTGATTTCATGTACTTGCATATTTTGTCATATAATTTCATTTCATCTTATACTGTCATATTGTACTTCCCTATATTTTCATCTTGTACTTTTCATATACTATACTTTCCTATGATTTTCATATAATGTGCTTTTCATATACTGTACTTTTAAATTCCTTCCACATAATTTCAGCAAATGCCATATTCTAGCCATCATATACTTTCAGGCTTTCGTATCCTTTCATTACTTTCTCTGGTTCACACTACTTATCAATTTATACCGTACTTCTTTGTTCTTTTGTAATCGTATATTTTCATCGTATAGCAAGGCTATGCTTCTCATATCATATCATATCATATACTATATACATTTCCTTTGTGTATAATTTCTTTTCCTTTTCTTTATATTCATGCCTCAGAAATACCTTTTGTAGCGGATTCGAAATAACTAGGTAAAAATTCAAGGTACTATCACCGGCATCGAGATGTTGATCTCGCCTATCCGGTAATCGAAGGTACTATCACTATATGAGACGTGATCTCGCCTATCAGGCACTCTTTCGTGGGCCACGTTGATCCAAACGGATCTATGTCATCGACCCAAATCCGGGCCTCGAGATCTGTCTATGTATCTCACGCAAAGAATCGTATATTCTATAGGCATGCCTACCCCATCCTCTACTGTGTTCTGCGCATAATCAACTTTATTACGTTTTCTATACATATCTCATAAGCATGAATAACTATCTAATATAATTGTTATGCAATATATACTATCATGACTTTACTCTGTATTCATATAGTCATATATATCTTTATCTATTCATATCCCTTTATATCATTTATGCATCATATCCTTTTTATAATGCTTCATCATGATTTAGCTATTCTTGTACTTCTATATTCCTATCATGTATGTTTTTACTCATTCATATATTCATATATGTATCTATCATTCGTAATTTGTACTCACATCGTGTTTTATCATCTTTTACTTTCTCTATCGTTTCTTAGTATTTTTACGCATTTCTATCATTTTGTTTCCTTAGCATGTTCTATCTATTCTATTTAGGTATGTCTACTCAGTATATTCATATCATATAATCCTATATTCATATCATATTCATGTATTCTTATTCCTCTATGAATCTACTTTACTTAGAAATTGGAATCATTCCAATTGACTCATCCAAATTTTGCTATGGCATTTTCTCATGCCAATCAGTCATTTTACCGATTTTACACTCGGGACTGCTTAAAATACCCATTTTTCCAAAAGGTCTTGCCCATAATTTGACACACACTGGTTCTTTTGTACCCTTTAAAGCTAAGGTGCTAAGGGTTCTTCTCCAACTAGAATCACCTAATTCGGAGCACCGAAACTCAAGATATAACCTAAACACCCGGGACTACTCTATGTTCAAAACAGAACCAAAATTTGGCTTGAACATATCCCCACTTTGAGTGAATTTTTGGGTCACCTAGAGTCAGAATTAGAAGGTATCTATTTCATGATGTTTGGTTCTCCTTGAAGTCTATTTTAAGTAGCAAATTGAATCACTCAAATCGGATCAGTAATGAGCAAGTTATGGCCAAAATACGAACACTGGTCAAAATAGAGCAAGGTGTATCAAGATTGCTCCGCACCAGACGGCACTGTGTTCGGTTCTCGAGGGTCAGACGGTACAAGTCCAAAGGTGTACTGCATGTGTCTCCAAAATGTCCATAATGTGTATTTTTTTCCATTTTTTCCTTATATTTTGCTACCCAAATCAACTCTATACTTATCTTACACCAAAAAACCTATCATGAATTCTCCCAAAACAACTATAATATGGGTTATAACCTCATACATAAACCAATTATAACTCTTATTACTTGCTATTTAACTATGAATCCTCCTCCTCAAGTTTATGATTCCATACTTTTCGTGCTATTTAGAGTTTTACCATCCCTACTTTTAATATTACATCTTGGTTGGGATGAAATCCTAACAAACCCTAGGTTTGGGGCAAGCCATTAACCATACAAAACCAAAGATCCATACTCATAGTCATAGTTCCATACCTTTTTAGCCTTGCTTGAACTTCTCTTCTTCTTCTCTTCCTCTTCCTCTTCTCTCTTTTCTCTTCGCTTATCTACGCTTTGTTCTCCCTAAATGAGACCAAAATTTGGTCTTCTTATCCACTTCCATAAGCCACGTTTGGAAAGCCATTTTTGGCTTTATTTTCTCATTTTGCTACTTAGCCCTTTAACTCATTATTATTTCTATTCCATCTTTTCTAATTGCCTTGAATCCCATAACTTCTTCTATTTACATTTCATTTTTAAAAACATTTCATATTAACCCTAGTCTTTTCCTTTTATGAATTACTCAGTTCTCATGTAATGACCACTTTACCCTTGTCTCTACATTCATTTCCGGGGTCTCTTATTTTATTTTCGAAAATTCCCATTTAGCGAGACATACCCCAAATAAGTCCAAAAACTACTATGGTACATTTCGGGTGTTACAGTCTGTGTTAGCCTCCGCTATCTTCCCAGTAGCAACTCATTGAGAAAAGCAATTCCTGCCGATCTTTATAAAAAGTCATGAGAACAAAGTGCTCTCCCTTAATGAGTTGTAACACCCCAAAATATACCCCATAGCTTTATACATTGTTTAGGGATATAAAATAAGTAAAATTTATTTTTTTTAATCTTATATTGCTAAGAATGAAAAATGATAAACCAAAATTAATGCAAGAGTTTATGGTAGTTAGTAAAATGTCGTATTAAGGACTCAAGTGTTTGGCAGATAATAAGTTTACATGCCAAAATAGAATATTGAGTAGTTGAATTGCAAAAGAAAGAAAATGAAGGACTAAAAATGCAAAAGGGGAAAAAAGCTAAAAATAGCTTACAACAAGGCTCTTGTGAAGGAAAAGAGATAAGACCAAATTTTTATCTTGAATGAGATATTTTCATTTTATGAAATAAAGGAGCTAGGGCCAGAGAAATTATGGTGGTGGAGGAAGAGACGGCTCTGTTTTTATGCAATCCAGATATTTTGGTTCTCGTTGCTTGTAAGAAAGAAGAGGAAAGTTTGTTTTAAAAGAAGAAAACTAGATTTGAAACCTCAAACTCCTTCTTGTTTATAAGCTTAAGTTAGAAACCCAACTCTTTCTAAAATGTGTGTTCTATGACACTGAGTTGGTTGTGATCCTCAATTGAGGAACACAAATAAAGGAATGTCAGTTTGTGAGATGATGTTTCATAACTTAGCCATCACTCATCTAAATCGAGTGATTCAAATTTTTGGTAAACTGACTTCTAGGATAACAATTCCAGAAATAAGTGGCCCAAATTTGACCCCATTGAACCTAGAAAATTTGTCAAAGTGAGGCTCTGATTGGTATTTGAAGCTATAAGCTGAGCTTTCCTCACCATCCAAATTGAGCGATTCAAATTGGGTAAACTAGACTCTAGGAACAAACTCCCTGAAATGAATATTCAAACTTTAATTCATCAACCCAGAAAATTCACAGCGAGGCCTCGTTTTCAGGTCAATTCTAGTCTGGGCTTCGAAGATAGTTTCGTATTTAGGCCATAGGTTGAGTTTCTTACCTAATCCAAATCAGAAAGTGATTCAAATCTTTGGGTAACCAGACTTCAGGAGAACACAAAGCTCCCTTAAATATGGATTCAAATTTTCAATCCCTGGGTCCGTAATATTCTAAAGTGAAGCGCTGCCTGTGGTGAAATATTTTATGTAAAACATTTGAAGTAAATAAATAAAAGAAGGGTTGATATATGAAATATGAACACATGAACGTAATACAAACATGTAAATGACTTAGATGATATCCCTAACTCCTGATAAAACCCACAAGCCTGATTTATATTCCAGTGGAAGGACAAGTAGCATTAACTATGAAGGATTACGTTATAAGTCAGTCCCGCTTGGGTCATTAAATGATCCCATTTGATCATTACACTGGCCCTGCTTGGGTTGCTATAATACGTGCATAGGTCAATTCTCAGATGTTGATACTTCAGTATATATGGCCCGCTTCAATGGTGTATGCAGATCACATAGGTCATCAAGTCAGATAGTGATGATACCTTCGAGTATATACAGTTATCTCCCATATCCACGTCTTCGGAATATACAGGCATAAAAAAAATGATACAAGATGATATCAGATAATATGAAACATGACACATTATGGCATGAATATAAATGATAATAAAGATGGATATGATATGTAAAAAAGATATATATTTATGTTATCAGATATGTATACCGAAATTAAGGATCACCGCAAGTGGTCATATATGTTATATATTTCCCACTAATCTATAAGCTTAAGATTTGGATGTTTCATCCGTAGGTACCGACGGTGACATTCACTAAGATTCCGCATCGATAAGGCCAACACAAAGAATAGAAGCTTCACCCTAAGTAGGTTTTGATTTGTTCAGATATGTAAATGTAGAGTTTTTTTGATAGTGAACAGATAAGAACCAAGAAATGAGACTCGGATATATGTACAGAATATATTGATTCAGGCCACGGTGATTCGAATCAACAAAATTTGCTCTATATTCCTCCTACTACCGTAGTCGCCTACCGTGAAGATAAATGGGTTCAGTGGTCTAACACGGATGGGTTTTCATCCCACGAATGATTCTCAAAAGATCATGTTTGAAAATGGTGAGACTTTTATCTGGATTTTGGACTCAGAAAATCAGAGATCGTTGTTCACCCGTTTGACCCGAAATGGCTTAAAGTGAAGTGTGAAATGGTGACCAAGGCTTAGGGTCACTAGCTTTTGATAGAATGGTGTTATTAAGATGTCCTCTGGTTATATCCTCGCATTGGGGCAAATGACATATAGTCAAAGCCAAAACCGGATCTTCGTCAATTATATAAAACCTAACCCTAAAAACACTTATTTGAGTCCAATCAAATACCGAGCATTCAATGTTCCAATCGCTTTGAAAACCTTAGCATTTAACCTCATTTCAATGGCCTTAAATGACATTTAAAGAATGTCAAGGCATCTACCTATTAATGCAATCGAACCCTAAAGCATGACAAGTATTGACTAAAGGAAAGACCTTAAATAGCATTAAACCCTAGTTGGAAAATTTGGAACCATAAATGCAGTACTCAGATCATTAAAGGCATGAGGACACTGCTGAAACCACTAAACCAAACTAGCAACCCTCTCTTCAGTTTTGAGGTTTAGTTAAGCATCCCTTGAGTTGTCATCCTCAAGGGTGTGTTTGCGCCCAAGAAAATGTGAGAAAGAGGAGAGAGAAGAGAGCAAAATATAACCTAAAAACTAAAGTCATGGAGCTTGCATAAAAATGAAAGTTAGGTTACAAAAGTTGTGTGGGAGCTTATATAAATAACCCCAATGTGTGAAATGACAAAAATGCCTAAAATATGAGATTACAATAGGGACAAAATGGTAATTAATCAAAACATGCTCGTTTGGAATCAAAAACATCAAAAACACAGGGGCAACAATTTCGCTATGTAGTGAATTTCGCTATCATAGCGAAAATTTCGCTATGATAGCGAAATTTCGCTATCATAGCGAAAAAAAACAGGCATAGCGAAATTCAAATTTTCGCTATGCACAGTAATTTTTGCTATGATAGCGGAATTTTGCTATCGAAAATTTGTGTATGTTAAAAATTCTCAAGAATCCTGCGAAATTTCGCAATGGCAGCTAGTTCCCCGTTTGCCCCGCGCCTCCGCTTGCTAATGATCTTCTTTTTCATCAATTCCACTTCACATTTCTTCATTTTTGGTTGATGAAATCACCGTGAATCCTCAGCATTCAACACCCACTCGACATCAAACTTGATATTATTGGTTGAGGCTCGCAAAAACCTGCAAAATTAACAAAAACAAACTCGAAATGGAATCAGTGGTACTAAGTGGACCTGCACATGTCAATCGCTCAATCTGATGGATTAGTGCGCAAAAGCAATTCAAACCTATCTTAAATGTGGTTCAAAATGTAACTTTTTGGACACTAATCACACCCCAACCGACACGCTTGCTAACTCCTTTAGCACACGGAAAACAATAGCGTATGCATGCCGTGCTTTTACAAAAGTGTATATTGTTTGAAAAGAGGTACGTGATGCTTACCTTTAGTATGAACAATTTGTAATCAATCCAAAAGCCGTCATAAGAGAACAATGCCATATGAGAACAAGTTTTGGTAAGGCAACATCGTTCCAAGGAAGTCAACTCCAACTTCCACTAAAATCTAATTGTTCCTAAGGCAACCGCTTAAGCCAATAAGATGCAAAGCTATTTCTCCCCCAACCTAGCTACTACCATGGCCTTAAACCGTCGACCAACCCAAATTGTGACCAGCTACACTTTTTATTTCTTTTCTTTGATTACATCAGAGGTGCAATGCTAAAAACTCGACTTCATCAAACCATGTAACGGGGTCCACCGATGACTCCCAACCACTAAGGTTTAGTGGCATCGCTTCTCAAAAGGGATCACGACCATTAAACTCTACAAGCCAATCTCGTGAATCCTCGAATGACTTAGAGAATTAAGCACCTACAACTCGCTAAACTCTACTCTATCCACCCGTAGCGAACACTAAGTCGAATGACTCCCAAAACCAATTAAGGCTTGTAGTGGCATCGGGCTTTAAAGGCTTTCGCCATATACTCCCTGACCGTGTTCTGTGTTTCAAGGCAAGCGCCACGGCTTTTATTCTTCTTTTTCTTTCTTTTTTCTTTTTGCTTTTTCTTTTCTTTTTCATTTGAAGACTACATTTGTCTTCATCTCACGTGGGTAACACAAACTCATTATGAGTCGTCAACGTATCTACATTAGCTTGCCAAGTGGAAAGAGGTATATAGCTTCTCAACCTATTGGTACAATCCGGTAAAAGTAATCGTGGTGTGAATTCAGCCAGCCAGGGATGTACCAGTTGAATACATCGAAACTTCAGACGACCAAAACTTAATCATGCATGGAACTGTTCTAGCATCATGGTAACACACAGGGCTTCAATTTTTCAACTCAAGGCAAGAGTGGAAACACAAAATGTAGGTACAAAAGCAACTTGCAAAAGTTACGAAAAACAAAGTTTAGGCATTGCAGGGCATGTATAACCAGTAAAACTAAACTCCAAATGTATGAAAATTACCTCGACCAATCCCGCGATCATGGGGAATGAAAAAGCTAGAGTATGGAACGGTACCTCAAACATCAGGGCGCTGGTGTTTATCCCTCGCGTTAATGCTACTGCAGTTGTTAACACAAAGCAAAGTCAAATGCCAAACTCTGACTACTACCAAAAATTTTAAACAAAAAGAATTTTACTCAAAACTAAGCAATGAAATTAGTGGCTCCTGAGACAAAGCAGGAGCCACCCTTAAATGTGTGGACTGTGGAACTCAAGGAGGGTCCGAAGGAGAATTTCCCGACTCAAGCCATTGCAGACAACATGTATTTCACCTCCGTCTATCGACTTTGATCACCCTTTATCATTCGGGGCTGAAAAAGTCCATCGAACCATTGGGGTGCGCCTGCTGATTTATGAATGGACCCATCCATCGCAACTTGAGTTTTCTGTCTCTAAATGGGATGGAGCTTGAATCATACAGAGGACTTCCGTCCCCTCATTGAAATTCTTGCTGCTTATCATTTGATCATGCCATTTTTTTATCTTTCCTTGCAATTCGAATTTGGCAGTATCATTTTATATTTCTTCCAACTCGTTGAGGTCAAGGAATCTTGACTCCGCCATACTTAGATCCATGTTCGCCTTCGACGCTTCCACCATGCTTTATATTCGATCTCCACCGGGAAGCGATATGCCTACCATGTACTAACCGAGAAGCAAAGACATTCCAAGGATTGTCTTGAAAGCTGCTCTGCAGGGGCCCACGTTGAATCAAGCAGCTGATGGACCATCTTTTTGTTACCGCTTACCACCTTCATTAGAATGGTCTTACTGCTAGTTCTACTTGACCACTTGCTCGAGGATGGTAATTAAGGGGCACACTGGTGTTTCACACCATATTTAGCCACAGAGGTTAGCAATAAGAGAAATGTGAACCTCCATCACTAATAATGGTTTTCGGTACCCCAAACCTAGAAAATATGTCATTATCAATTTAAGCACTAACCCGTGGTCATCGGGTTTTGCAGGATTGCTTCCAACCCACTCGACACATAAATTCCACTCCCACCAATATGTAAGTATGACCATAAGATGTAGGGAAAGGTCCTATGAAATCGATGCCCCAAACATCGAATATCTCGACCACTAAAATTGGGTTCAGGGGCATCATATGACGGCGAGACAATTTCTCGAGTCTTTGGCACGACATACACTCCGCACACTGGGTATACTTTTTAAACAAAGAAGGCCGCAGAGAAACCGTAATTACAACACCTTCATTGTCAGTTTTCTAGGAAGCAAAGTGACCACTACACTCGCTGGCAATGGCTCGTAATTCCTCGTCGTTTTTCCTCGCACACTTCCCGATTATCCATCTCGCACGCATTTTTTAAACAAGAAGGGCTCTTCCCAATAATAGGAATGGATCTTCGCAAAGAAATATTTCCTATCCTATTCTTTCCAATCAGATGGGATTACTCCTGTTGCGAGGAAATTGGCAATGTGAGCATACCAGGGAGCTTTTTCCACCGTACTAGTGATTCTTCGCAAATTCATCATCGAAGGGTGGGCCATGAGGCCGCTGGCCATCTAACCTCAAAGATGGTCTGCCACAACATTCTCTACCCTTTTTGTCTTTAACGGTGTTAAATTCTCAAGGTAAGAACCCATTTGATAAGTCTCGCTGGCGCTTGCTTGGTCGTAAGATATTTCAAAGCGGAATGATTCAGGAAATGATTATATCGCACTCCAATCAGTATGTCAAATTTGTCTAATGCGAGACTACCGCCAACAATTCCTTCTCTCTAAAGGGTATAGTTCCTTTGTGCTTCATTCAAGGTTTTGCTCATATAGTAGACTACATGAGGTTTTCCATCTTCTTGGCCAGCACGCTCCAATAGCAAGATCGCTTGCATCACACATCACTTCAAAAGGCAACTGCCAATTAGGTGCTCGTACTATTGGTGTAGTGGTCAAATGGGACTTCATCTCTTCAAAGCTGTCATGGCATTCTTTTTCCCACACAAATTTGGCATCTTTCTCTAGAAGCTTGTAGAGGGGTTTAGCAATCTTTGAGAAGTCTTTAATGAATCTTCTATAGAAGCCTCGCATTTAATTGCGAATCGCTTAACCTGCTTTTTAAGCATTCATTGGAGATGCGCTGAATAGTGTCGAATTTTGGTTAATGAATTTCATTCCCCTACTGGAAATACTGTGCCCCAGCACAATTCCTTGGTTAACCATAAAATGGCACTCTCCCAAGCCAGAGCACTGTGTTCTCTCTATTCACCTCGCAGATTTGTTTCAAGATTAGTCGACATTCAAAATCACCTCCGATATCGGTGATATCATCCATGTATATTCTTCCATTATGCGCTCCACCATATCGCTAAACATACTAAGCATACATCTCTCAAAAGTGGTCAGCGTTGCAGACCAAAAGGCATCCTCCCTGTGAAGCATATGTGCCAAATGACAAGTAAAGGTGGTCTTTCCCCGATCCTCGTTCAATCTCTATCTCAGTGACTCAATACCCATCCAAAAGCAATAGAATGGTGTCCGTAGACTCTCTCAAGGAGCCGATCGATGAATGGCAACGGAAGTGATCTTTTCTTGTTACTTCATTGAGCCTCCTATATCTGATGCACACCCTCCAACCTAGTGTGTAAGCTCCAGACAATTCTTCACCTTTTTCATTTTTTACAATATCAGCCCCGACTTCACACCACCCGGATTGGCCACCTGGGCAAGCATCGTAAATGGGGTAAATGATACCCGCTTGGAGCAATTTCGTGGACTCACGCGAACTACTCTCGCTAGGGGATTCAACTCTCCGTGGTCGCCTAACAAACACTTCGCACTCTTCTTCTAAATAAATGTGACGGGTGCGCATTGTCAGGTTTATGCCTTTAACCGAAATTTTCCACCCCAATGCCTACTTTGTTCCTTTTGAGGAGGTGCGCAGGTTATGCTCTCAGAAGTGGCCAACAAAGTGATGAAATTACAACTGACATTGCCCATTTTCTTTCCAGAATGCATATTTTAACTCAACTGGAGGGATTGAGCTCTAACTGCTGAGAGGTTCCTGTTCGTCACCGGGCCGAAGAGAGGTAGTGGGATTTCATTTTCTCCCTCCGCACTTCGCACTAAGCTCATGCATTGAGGTTCTTGCGGTTTCCAAGGCACTCGATAACTCGTTAACACATTATCTTGCACTTGCCGCCATTAGCCTGCTCTTCAAGAATTGTATCAACATGCAGACTTCTTCGCCGTTCCTCCTCGAGTGCATATGCCTTTACTCAAATGGATATTTAGTTCTAAGGTCATATTCTCAAACGTGAGTTGCATAACCCCATTCCGACAATTTATTATGGTGACGAAGTAGCCAAAATGGCCTTCCCAATATGATGGGTACATGATTAGCTCCCACTGCAACCGGCTCTGTGTCAAGTACAACAAAATCCACTGGATAGTAGAATTTGTCCACTTGTATTAAAACATCCTCAATGGTCCCCTTCGGTATTTTAATAGACCTATCGGCTAGTGACAGTGTGATGGAGGTGGGTTTCAGTTCTCCCAAACCAAGCTGCTTGTACATGGAATATGGCAAAAGGTTCACACTAGCTCCCAAGTCTAATAAAGGTTTCTCACACCAATGCCTCCAATATTAACCTGAGATTTGGGTTGACATCCCGAAGCTCCTTTATATTTTGATCGAGTCTTGCACTCAATGATAACACTTTACTTTGTTCGGGCTTAAAAAGGCCTTTTGTTTACATTGAGGCCTCTTTTTACCGTACATAAGTCCTTCAAGAACTTTGCATAGGTGGGGAATTGTTTGATCATGTCAAGGAGAGGAATGTTAACTTTCACTTGCCGTAAAACCTCCAACATTTCAGTTTGGTTAACATAATTTTTCTTTTTTCGGAGAGCCTGTGGGAATGGAAGGGGTACACTAGTCTTCACCTCTTCCCTCTTTGCTGACTGTTCTTCCTCTGGTGGATCGCCATCGCTGAGCCGTATCGGGCAGAACTGACCGCCGGTCCGCCTTACCACTTCAAAGTCAACACGCCCGACTTCATCAATTTACATTTGATCATTGGTTGCCTATTTCATGCACTCCCTTCTGATTTTGCAAAGGTTCGGGAAAGATTTTTCGTAACCCCGCACCGCCGGGCCGGACAACCTCGAAATCTCGAGTGCATCGTCATTTCCCGTTGAGTGAGCTCTCGACTGCCTCAATTTTCTGATTAGTCTGAACATTCAACACCTTCTGTTCTTCCACAAACGTGCCTACCACTTTGCTTAAATTCAGGATTGCCTGCTCAACAAGAGAAGAAGGAGGAGGCGGCCGCCAAAGTCAAGTGGAGCCAAAACTCGCCGCCGTGCTCCCGTAGGATATATGCAGGTTTTGGCTTCCATGACGTTTGATGATTTCTCCAATTGTGGTTATAAAGTACATATGGAGTATTTCAGGGGTGGTTTATTTTAACCCAAGACATGGGCATGCTCTGATGTTAGTTCCCTGTGATGACTATTTAACTCGACAATTAAACAAGATGGTCAGATGCAAGTAACTCATTTAACGCTTGCATTGTGCTGACTTCATTTCCAGCTCCAACCTTGAGTCAAAGTGGTCAATTTTGCTTTCATCCGTGTCTCGTAAAGTGCATAACCTCCTTCTCGGTGGTGGTTCAAGCCTCGATCTTTCTATTTCCTCGATTCGTTCATCCCATGCCTTAGAGGTTTCGCCACATAGTTCAAAAAGTCCATGGCCTCTATCCGGTGTTTTCTCAAAAAGTCACCTCCGCACATGGTTTCTAAAAGTTGCTTCATGGCTGGAGACATACCATCATAAAAATGATTCACTAGCATCCATGTATCAAAACCATGGTGTGGGCATGCATTGATGGTCTCCATGAATCTTTCCCAACACTGATAAAACTTCTCATCATCATAGACTGAGTAGGTAGATCTGTCTCTTCAAACTGTTGGTCTTGGTTGTACTGAAGAACTTCTTCAAAAACTCAGCTTGAAGTTCGGCCCAATTCCTAATTGTCCTTGGCCTCAATGAATTGAGCCAAATTTTGGCCTTATCTTTCAGTGTCAGTGGGAATGCTTTCAGCTTGAGCAAATCCATGTCGGGCACTCCTTCCTTAAAAGTTGTGCATACTTCTTCGATTCCTGATATGAGTATAAGGATTCTCATTCCTCCATTCCATGGAATGTAAAGTAGGGCACCAAATAAGGTTCTACCACCACGTCATCGCCAGTGGTATGATGCAGAAGGTGCACTCACCCTAGAGGGTGTATGTGGTCCTCATCACTCCATATGTTGTCGATTCATGTAATGCTTGTCGACTGTCGCTCTCGTAGAGGATCCATTTGATCACCGTGGTACATCGATTGACAAGGCTCAAAAGTGCAATTTTGAACCCTATAATAGATAGGTTTTGAGTATTTTTGATCATTAATCATGCCCAGTATCCCAATTGAAGTGTTCAAGTCATCTTAGTAACACTTATACACCAGGGTGTTTTTGGTTGTTTTGTAGACTTTTGTACACATTTGAACTTCAACCTCAATGCAAATGATCAATCATGAGGTCGGAAATTTAGTCTCAACCATCAACAAGCCCAAAAATCAATGGAAAAACAAAGGAAAAGTGGAGGAAATGAGATGCGCTTGAAGACATGATCGAGAGGAAATGCGTAACAGCAAATGTGCAATTTCAACCCGTTGGCAACCACCGGCAATCTTAGCGAATTTCGCAAATAAACTCTCGCAAAACAGTCATAATTCAGCACAATACTGCGTAAATTCGCCAGCCAACCCAGAATCGCGCCATAAATTAAGCCATCGACACTCATTAGCTTAGCGAAGCTCGTTAGCTAGCTAAATTCGCAACCTTGCTAAATTCGCTACAACCTTGCCAATTTCGCTTAGACCCTTGCCACTCTCGCTATTATTGCCAAATTCGCTATCTGATTACAATTTCGCTAATTAGCTAAATTCTCCCTTGTAGCGAAAAATGCATGCCTCACATGCTTGTACTCACGCAACCGCCTTCCAAACTTGGTGAATTACTCTCCTATCCTATAACTTAGCTTAGTTATTAGGGTTTTTGGTATTTTCATACCTTGAGGAGGCCTATAAATACCCCTCATGTTTTGTAATAAAAAGGGGATCAGGATCAGAGGATAGAAGTGAATACAAGTTTTTTTGGTGATTTGTAAGTTCTTTTCTTTTACTGCTTTTGTAAATAAATTGTTTTTTTTAGCTTTGCTTTTATTTTCTCTCTTCTCTCTCTTATTTCTCTCTTCTTCTTTCTTCACTTTCCTTGGCCGCTAAACACACCTCGGGAGGATGACAACCTCAAGAGATGTTGGCTGTTTCCTAGAAGAGGAAGGAAGCTATTATGGTGGGGTTACATGTCAGTTCTTCTCGTACTAAAAGTCACGTAGTGTATTTATGGCCCTTATTTTCAAAATTCAGTTTCGCATAACATGGGATGTTATTGTCTTGGCCAATAACATGCTTTAGGACTAAGTGTCTCTTTAGATGGCCTTTACGAGCCTCCGAGGTAAGAATATATGGTAGGGTTCTTCAAATTAGGGTTAAATAACATTGACTTTTATTGTTTTGCCAATACTTCCATACTTCTTGTGGTTCAAAGGTTTCAGAGAGATGTGCACCATGACTCAGATGGTCTTTTACTAGCTTCCTAAAAATGATAGCGGAATGTTGTGGTTTTAAACAAAAAGAGGCCATAATCGATCCTCGTGTTGACTCACATAGAGGATAAAACCTGAGGACATGTGTTCGGGCCTTAGCTTGTCGTAAGTCAGTGACCCAAATCTCAAGTTTAATTTCTTCACTTTAAATTTCATTTACCATTTCCGCTTGCAATTCATTTAAACCATTTACAACTGACACAAATCCAAAAGTCCAAATAGAAAGCCTTACCTTTCAAAGCCTAATGCAAACCATTTCTAGGATGAAAACTCATCCCCGTGTTCGACCTACCACTATATCAAGCAAGAGCGCTTGACTTACTAGCAGGAGGAACTTAGGTATATAACATTGCTGATTCAGCTCAGCCCATCAGCACGACCAAATGGCGTCGCTGGTCGGATGGTGCCTCGACTACTAACGGTAAGTTGAAGAGTACTTGTGATCCACATCACAAGTGAAGGTAACCTTTTTTACCTTCTTTTGTATATCGGGTCATAGAACCGCCAGTTTCTAAAGACTTGACAAGACCGCACCGATTCAAATTTTCCGCTTTTTTTCATTCAGTCATTTTATTTATTTTTTGTTAGATTACTTAATTTTCTTTAGCACTTTGCTGGTTCTATTTGCTGTCTCTTTAATTGTGTAACAACCGTGGTATGCAACAAGTGGGATAGAGACACACGTAGATCGATAGTGATAAGTACACAACTTAACCTACCTAGTGAAGTTAGTGTACAAACGTATACCATGGATCCCATACCCGAGGAACAACAGAGCTAACCAGAACCTATGAATCCAAAATGCAAGAGAACCATGAGGGATCACATCCATTCTCCTAGAGTTAGTGCCCCATCCGTATCATCCCTCCCTATTTAAGATGAGCGCTGGAGGCCATATTTAGTGACCCTTACCGCCCCATTCATACCATGGTATGGAAAATGAAAATCCATACACTCATATAAGGGATTTTGAGGAGGTTTGCACTACCTTCAAGGAAGTTGTATGAGATGGACATGGATCCGCTGGAAACTAAAGGCATTTCCATTGACTCTAAAGGACAAGGCTAGAAACCATAAGAAGTGGTGTTGCAAGTGAATTCACGAAAGAAAGAAGTTTTCGGTACTCGTAAACTAATAATTTGAAAGGCAAATTTATACCTTTGCGGCTTCGGGATGGTGAGAGATTTTACGGTGTGGGAGAGATTTATGGGAAACCATCGGTGCATGCCCACATCATGGGTGCGACATATGTGGATGTTGTTGAACCACTTCTATGGTGAGTGTCTACACCGTGAGACAGCTGTAGAAACCATGTGTGGAGGAGATTTCCTAAGCAAACATCTGATAAAACCATGGATTTCTTAAATTACATTAGTAAACTTCTAAGGGTTGAGATGACGCCTTACTGAGAGCCCGATAGGATGAGACACGGTCGACTGAGCAGGAGGATGTATGCCTTTGCTGAAGAAATAGAGATGAGGCTAGAATTTTGGCACACTAAAGCAGAAAGTGGATGAAACTTAGTAAACGGCTCCAAGAAGGTCGCATCTGCGTGTGACAACACTGCTTGACCACAATCACACTGCAAATTTCCAATCACAGCACCAGTGAAACGAGTGTTCCCATGACCCTGCTGATGAAAGTTTGATGTCGAGAATATTGAAGGCTCTTTGTAGAGCCAATCTAACCACAACAATAATGCTCCATATGGTAATACCTACGAATTCAATTGGAGGAATCACTAATCTTGCATGAGACCCAACCCTGTATGTACCCCAGTGCCAAGCCTCGATTTAGTTTCCCCACTCCATGATCCACAACAACCACCATCTCTTCTCGATGAAACAAGCCATAGTGGGTGAAGTAGAGTGGTGAGCCTTTTGTTGAGGAACAAGAAGAAGAGTGGTATGCGGCGCGCGAAAGGGGTGATGCTGCAGCCAGAGAAACACATTAATAAAATTTGATAACCTACGGTATTCAGTACAAACATGCTGGTGCTGAAGACGAGAAAGGAGGGATCTTTCCCATCACAAGCAGTTCCAAATCTAAATTCATGAAGTAGGATCATCCTGCTGGTCGAGAATGGATGAGGTTAAGAGCCATAATCATACTGAGAAGTGGAAAGGAGTTGATCAGTGTGCAAACTGTTGAAGAACCACAGGCGGGGCGAATGCGAGCTTTGAGCATATTCTCTGAAGGGAGGATTCAAGTAAATGCGAGTGTACCACCCTTTTCACAAGCATTAAGAGGAAGAAGGAAGGCATCTCAACAGCGGGCTGTTCTTGAGGGTTTTAGGCAAGTAGAGGTTAACCTTGCCTTTCTTGTTTAATCAAACAGTTCTGGCATGTGAAATTTTTTGAAGAAAGATCTTTGCACGATCAAGAAGAGATTAGGCATTGAAGGAAAGCATTTCTCATAGTAGTATGGGTCTGCCTTAATTTAAAACAAATACCACCATTAAAATCTGAGATCTGGTTCTCCCATGATACCGATCAATATTGGTGGGTGTTGCGTAAATAAGGCATTTACTGGAGTGCAGGAGCCGATTAATGAATCTTATGCCATTTTAGGTATACATGCAGTTAGGTTTAGTGAGCGACTGCTTCTACCTCGATCACACTCTCATTGGCCGATAGATCAGTGGAAAATCCCTGAGGAGATGGACCGGATGTCCTGGTCAAAGATAGTGAGGTGCTGCAGTGAGATTTTGTGGTACCGACGCGAACGATTGCTAGTGAACCCGATCATGTGCCCGATCTGTCTTGGAAGACCATTTCAGCCCTTTGCCAGCATGCGATCATCAATTGTGAATAAAGTCATGCAATTAACTTTGTTAACATAGTATGGAATTGAATATCTTCCATTTGAACAACAAACATGAGTTGCTAAATTGAAAATCAAATTTCTAATGAGGTTGTTCAGTTGATCGATTAATGCAGTGAAAGGTCTTTAGGAAAAAGCGAGGTGATCAACCTTGGAGATAAAGAAGAATTGGTCTTGCCAGCATATCTGCTCTGGCCAATTGCTCAATTCGACGGCCATCAACGAGGAACGATCAACAATTGGGCACCCTGACATCATGTGGAGCCGGCCGGACCAGCTAGCGTGGTGAGGAGATCATTCTCCTTGACCCCCTTCAGTGGCGAACTTGGGCGGTTGGTGTTTCAAAAACCGGATTGCAGTTCTAAAATTTTAATTGTCTTATATTGATTAATTACGTTAGTCTTAATAATTTTCAAAATTACTAATTTATGATTTTCCTTTCATTATAATTTGGTTGTATATGAAATAGTATGTTTAAGTAGTAATCATAGTATTATAGTAAATTTAACTAATAATAATTTTTAGTTATATTATTATTTAATATTAGTAATTAATTTTAAAGATTTTTTGAATCTGAGAAAGTCCATCTGGGCAAAAAATTTATTTGGAAGTATGTATTATAATTATAGGATGTCTGTTAAGCACGGAGGGTTAGTAAATCACAATTTCACTTTCTCTCCCCCTCGACGTGCCACTGAGCTCCCCTTTGTCGAGCCATTTTCTCTGCGCATAATGGTGCCACAATCCCTGACCTTTATGGCGCGCCCTGATCCTGTGTTCCAGCCACTGTGGTTCGACGGTAGTGCCTCGACCACGTGAGCCCTCACGGCCGTCCTGCGTGAGCTGTGCCACTGTAGGCTGACCTTAACTTCATCGGTCGTCGGTTCGGCCTTGGCTAACCTATTGGTGTTCTTCCCAGCATTTGGTATTTTCTTGAATACGATTTCTTAGGTTCAGGCCATCTCGATGCGATCGATGAAGCCTTGGGCGATTAGCGGTCGAGGAGGTCGTGACCTTCGGCCGAAGAATTATTGACCCGGTCAAGAAATGCAGACCGAAATACGTATTCGATCAGTCTACGCATTTTCAGCGATTTATTTTATCATCACCGGATGTGGTCAAAATTACGAGAAATTGAGTCCGTGTTGACCTCGGTGGTAGCACCCCGAAACAGAGCGCACGATTACCAGCACGATGCCAACACGACCATCACGTCCCCGAGCCGTTACGGCGAGCCTCGGGGTCGAGCGTTGACGGCGGATGGGACACCGAGGCCCCATCCGCATGCCTCGAGAGGAAACTAGGAAGACGCGACCTTCCAGCGAGCCCGCCGCCGAACCCGGCGATCATCATCTTTACAAACGCCACCATCGAGTCGCATCAGCGACTTGAGCGACACCTTCGCCCAGCTATCAAACCACCATGAATCGAGCGAATGAGACACGTTCGGGGAATGCAGATATCACGTGGCGAGCCATTTGTGAAGTCGTTCTACGGCGTTCTGAGACTAATGGCGACCCGGTCACGAGTCGATGCGATTGATAAAGTGTCGCTCCTCATTTGTAACTCCCGGCAGTTCTCTTGCAGTGGTCGGCCGGTTCTACCACTCCATGACCTCTCGGAATCGCGAATGGTCCATTAAATTCACGCCGGGATAGATGACCGCGGTGTACTCGGTCGGCGGTTGGCCGGCCGACCTTGAGTGCGCGCCACATGCGCAATACTAAGGATTCTGAGAATTAGGCCACCCTCGCGAGAGCGATGGTTGAATCAGCGGGGATATTCTGGTGGTCGATCCTTTGTCGGAGCGACTTCGCCTCATATGCTGATCATCCGACCATCTGCTGCGCTTTGCATTCCCTGCGGCGTTATGTGCGGAGGGAGGGTTTCTCTTGGGAGGCTGTCTTAGGATCTCGAAGCGATTTTGGTTTTAACCATCAAGTGATGATGACCAGCTGCTACGGTTTGAGGAGAAGGTCATCAGGAGAATCCTCTATGACGAAGAAACATACCACTTCTTATCTTAGAGCTTCTTTACGTGTTCTTGAGCGGATCGGTTTCGAGGAGCACAGGATAGAGATGCCGAGCGGATGCCTGCAATGTGTAGCGGTGGGTGGGTTATGACTATGCCGAGTCCATTTCCATATCTGTGTGAACGAGTGTTGGTGAGAAGTGGGATACACACGAGATGATCCACACGCTCCGCACGAGTACGGGCGACATCCACTCCTATTTAGATCGTTTCCATCTCCTCACCCACTACTTGTTGCGACCCTACGGTCTCGGGCCTTCCTTATTCGGCACACCGATCCTGCCCGAAATATCATATCGGCCTTCGAGGAGATGTTTGGAGTGATGGATCGATGCACCGCTAGCGACCACTTTCGAGGCTGACCGGCATCGCGACACGTGACCCGAGATTGGCTCGGCATTTAGAAGGCCACTTTGGAACGATGCCGTTCCATGCTTGCGAGATCGCTGACCGCTGGGTCTTCCTCCATGATCACCGAGAGGAGCGCCAGCGATGCGGCCTGTCTTGGATATCTGGCGGTACGGTAACCCCATATACCACCACCCGCGGCGGTGAGGTGGTTGGGTCTCTTTTGATTTATGTATAGTTTCAGCTTTATCCAGCCCATACACTAATTTTGATTATGATTTTTATTACTTCGCAATGAGTAGTGATATGTTTTTTGTGCTTTGTTATGCATGTATTAAGCCATTTTGGCTGCATATCAAAAGCTACTCGGATTATATATATATATATTAAACTTTTTGCATGTGTTCTGTGTCCCCCTAACCTTTAAGTATGTGTTCTTTCAAACTACATAATTAAATTGCTTAATTGAACAATAGAATTGCTTAGTGAGTGATTGAATTAACTTTAAATTGAATAGTGAATCATCATATTTGTCACCTATATGCTAGAACAAATGCCACATGCTTGAAATAATTTGTGTTCGATCCTTTACATTCGACGTATTCAACTTGGAAATTCCCCCTTTATGCTATGTCTACACAGCACTCCAGTTGTTCTTATGAAATTTGTAAAGTGTGTGCCTTCTTTACTTTGCATAAGCGATGACCTTGAAGTATGATCAAACTAGGATAGGTTGAGATTACCATTTGAAGACCAATGTTGTCTTCGAAAAGGAAAAAGAAAGAAAGAAAAGCAGAAGAAAAGAAAAAGAAGAAGAAAAAAAGAAAAATAAAGTCGTGAAGTTTTGCTTTGGCAGAGCCACGGTCAGGGGTGTATGGCAACCTTTGAAGCAGATGCCTAAGCCTTAATTGGTGAGAGTCATCGATTAGTGTTCGTTGCATGGGTGGATAGGTGGTTCTGGCGACATGGATGCTTAATTACCCAGAGATCGTTGGATCAGAGTGGCTGCTTTAGAGTTAGTGGTCATTGATCCTTTTGACGATGCCCCCAAACATGGTGGTTGAAGTCATCCGGTGCTGGACCACGTTATACGGACTGGTGAAGTCGGTTTTAAGCATTGCACCTACGATGTGAATGAATAAGAAAGAAAAGTGGCAACTGGCCTATCTGGGATTTGTTCAACAACAACTTAAGGCCGTAATAGGTGCTGGGATTGAAGTGATGGTAATTGCGGTTTATTGGCTCGATGGATACAAAATGAACCATTAGACTTAGGTGGAAGTAAATCGAGTTGAAAATCATGGAAACGGTGTTCTAAAAATTGTTCTCTTATGGATTTATTCTTGTATATGGAGTTTTCAAATGTTGATTTCAATTGTTCACTTTAAAGTAATGTTAGTTGTATATAAGTGCAGCCTTTTGAAACACAACCTTTGAAAATCACCGCATGCATCTCGATTCTTATTTTGCCATTGCTAAAGGACTATTCAGTTTCGGTTGAAGGTGTGATTAGTGTCAAAGGTGCAATTTTGAACCTATATTAGATAGGTTTTGAACACTTTTTGATCATTAATCATGTCATATATCCCAATTGAAGTGTTCAAATCATCATATTGCTGCCATGTCAATTGAGGTGTTCAGTTTGTTTGTAGACTTTTGTACACATTTGAACTTCAGCCTCAATGCAAATGATCAATCGAGTCGGTAGTCTCAGCCATCAACTTGAAGCCCAAATCAATAAACAAAGGAAAAGTGGAGAAATGGTGCGGTTGAAACATGGCGAAGAATGTGGCTGTGATAAAAGCAGACGGTCTCACCATTACATTGTGATTCGCAATCTTAGCGAATTCGCGACAAACTTCATAAAGCCGGTTCGCGTCCTTCGACACGCATTCGCGAAATTAAGCTAGCCAACTTGCCTTGTGCGATTGCAAAATTAAGCTTCTCGCGACAATTTATTGTAAGCGAAATTCGCTAGCTTAAGTGAAATTGCTGCTATGAAATTACAGCTATGTGAAGTCGTAACACTGTAAATCGCTACAACCTTGCCAATTCGCTAGACCCTTGCCAATTTAAGCTGCCATTGCCAAATTCGCTAACCATTGCCAATTTAAGCTAATTAATGAAAATTCTCCCATATGGCGAAAATGCGTACCGTCGTGCTTTGTGATGTCTGTGCCTTCAAACTTGGTGAATTACTCTCCTATCCTATAATAGCTTAGTTGATAGGGTTTTATTATTATAATACCTTGAGGAGATACTATAAATACCTCATGTTTTGTAATAAAAGGGGATGAGGATCAGAGGATAAAGTAGATACAAGTTTTTGGTGATTTGTAAGTTCTTTTCTTTTCTTTGCTTTTGTAAATAAATTGTTTTTTAGCTTTGCTGTTTTCTCTTCTCTCTCTTCTTTCTCTCTTCTTTCTTTCACTTTCGGCGCAAACACACCTCTTGAGGATAATGACTCAGGATGCTTAGCTAATACTCCCTTCACTTTGAAGAAGGCAGAGCTAGCTCAGTGGTGGGATTAAGCATGTTGTCTCTTGTACTAAAAGTCTGAGTGATGTATTTATATTACCATTTTCAAAGTCGATTGCATAACATGGGATGATTTGTCTTGGCCAATGCTCTCCATGCTTTGGGATTTGTTGTTCTTTAGATGGTCTTTTCTACGAGCCTCGGTGCGTTACATGTTAGGGTTCTTAATTAAGGAGTTAAACATGGCACATTGACTTTTTATTGTTTGGCTTGTCTCTCCGTACTTTAGGGTTGGTGCTGGATGAGAGATGCCTTGTGATTCTTTAGATGGTCTTTACTAGCCTACAAAAATGATAATGGAATGTTGGGGTTTTAACAAAGGCCATAGCGCATCTTTGTGTTGACTCACATGGGAGGATACGGCGAGGACATGTGTTTGCCACAGCAGTCGAGTTGGTGACCTAAATCTTCAAAGTTTAATTTCTTCACTTTAAATTTAGGTTTTACCATTTCCAGTTTGCAATTTCGATTTAAACCATTTGACTTTTGACACAAATCGAGTCGAATAAGCCTTTACCTTCATGCCCTAATGCGAACCATTTCTGGGATGAACCCGTCCACAGGTGTTCGACCACAGACATATGCTGCGGTAACTTGACTACGGCGTGGACTGGGTATATAAATATTGTTGATTGAGCTCGACTGCGTACCCAGTCAATTTCACGACCTTGCTTCCAGGTGCACTCACTCTTTCTGATCTACGATATCCCTCTATCCCGAGTGCTGCGCTTTTTGTAGCACAAAATTGGTTCCTATGAAAGAACACAAATGAAGCTTGCGAAAAGGGTGAAGTGTTAGCTAAAGCGTGGCAGAAACAAAACGGTGCGATAGCGCTAGAAAACTTGAGTTCAAACAAATGAAATTCAAAAAGTTAAAAAGTCGCACTTGTAATGTGGATTAAGTACATATCAACTCATCATCAGTAGTTTGGCACCATCCCGAAACGGCGCCATTTTGATTAAATGTACGGTAGGGTGATCAGGAATCAACAAAATTTGTTTCCTGTATTTCACTCTCTGTATAGTGATCATTCGCTGAGCTATAGCGATCTAGGGTCAAACCGGAGATGGGTTTTCATCCCACGAATAATTATCATGTTTGAAAATGGTGAACTTTATGCGGATTTTGGACTTATGGGGTGGCAACAGGGGGGTGGTTGTTCCGCTGTTTGAAGGCCCAGAAATGGCTTAAAGTGAAGTGTAGAATGGTGACTATCAGAAGGCTTGGGTTAACTAACTTGATAGAATGGTGTTATTAAGATGTCCTGGTTATATCTGGCATTAGGGCAAATAACTATATATCAGTCAAACCAAGCAGGATCTTCGTTTGACTATATAACCTAACCACAAAAACACTCTGTTGAGTCCCGATCAAATCTTGAGGCATTCAATGTTCAATGGGTTGAAAACCACAGCATTTAACCTCATTTAATGGCACCAAATAAATGACATCTAAAAATAGGTCATCTACCACATTAAGTACCCAGCGAACCACAAAAACATGACAAATGGATTATTAAAAGGAAAGACCTTTAATAGCATTAAACCTAGTTTGAAGAAATTTGGAACCATAATGCGTGCACGTATCATTAAAGGCATGAGGACCTTGCGAGCACGAAACCACCCAGCAGCAACCCTTCTCTCTTCAAGGCTTTGAGAACAGCTAAAGCATCCCTTGAGTTGTCATCCTCAGGGGTGTGTTGGCGACAATGAGAGAAAGGAGCGAAGGAAACTAAAAATATAACCTAAAAACTAAAGAGCTATGAAAGCTTGCATAAAAATTTGTTAGGTTACAAAAGTTGTGGGAGCTATAGAAGCCAACCCCAATGTGTGAAATGACAAACCGCTCTAAAATATGACATAATAGGGACGAATGGTACCACCAAAACGTACGCTTGGAATCAAAACATCAAAATCATAGCGTCAATTTCGACATGTAGTGATTTCGCATGATAGCCAAAATTTCGCCATCATAGAGAAAAAAATGTGCATAGCTTAATTAAATTTTCTTTATGCACGTTAATTTTCTATGATAGCGAATTTCGCTAGCCTAGAGAAATGGTGCATAGCGAAAATTTACTCAGGATTGCTAATTATATTACATACCTTCGCATCCTCGCGAAATTTTCAAGCAATGTACAGCCGGAAATTCCCGGTTTGCCTCCCGTCGCTCTACTTTGCTAATGCATCTTCTTTCACTTCAATTCCACTCACATTTCTTCATTTTTGGTTGATGAAATCACCGTGAATTCTCAGCATTCAGCACCCACTCGACATCAAACTTGATATTATTGGTAGAGGCCTGCAAAAACTCCAAAATTGTCGAAACAAACTCGAAATGGAATCTCGGTACTCCATGGACCCACACCACTGGGCTCACCATATGATTAGCGCAAAAGCACTCAAAACTCATTCCTAAATAGGTTCAACAGCACTTTGGACACTAATCAATTATGAACACTCACTACACAAGGATGTTTTATATGTATATGTTATAAGTTTTATTTCTTTATGAAAATATATAGACTGCCCACCACTACCGTAAAAAACAAGTTAAAGAGTCCCACTATAATCCCCCATTCTTCAATTTAGGCTAGGGTAGGGGCTAAATACGAGCTCCTAATGGCAAAACGAGAGGGAACGACAGGATGATAAGGAAAGGCGTTAACCAGCTAGCCTCTCAGTTCTCTTGCCATCAAGAGAAGCCTCATGATTTGCGCTCTACCTTTTATCTCCGCAGTAGTCATCTGATGCCTTAGGCCAACTTCTTTATCCGCATGACTGAGCTCACCCCGCCCAGGCTTACTTAGATACCAAGAGAAAATAGATTTGTGTCAAAAACACAACCATTCAGCAAAGCATGATTCGCAACCTAACCAAGACCAACTTGGGAACGCGGAGAGATTGATCTACATCAAAAAGGGGAGCCCCCAGAGCCGGCGTCTGCACGACGGGGCCCCTAATTCAGGACAACCCCTTCTCCGTCTGGGGGAGTCAGAGCCTGTTATTTAATTGGAAGCCGGGGACCAGGCCAACATAGACACGCCTGTCTCGCCTTCAACGTATAGATAAAATCATACTCCTTACCATCGAAATATCCAACTCGTAGAAAAAGTTAAGTACACCAAACCCACAAAATATGAAAAATCGGATGAATAAGGTCAGAGGAGCCTGGGTGACGTAAGAATTGTTTCACTACCGATGAAACCAGAAGCTAAGACTAATGACCGCTCCCTATCGAAGTAGAAGGCGCTGATCCGGTCGACCTATAGGCAGCTCACTCGTCCGACAAGTCTAAGCTAAAGTCGTTAGGGACTCTGCATAAGGACCTTAGTTCTCCATAGACATAGAAGACATAAGGCACTCGCATAGGCGACCTTGCCAGACCCCTTCTTTGCTCTTCAACCGACCGGGGTGGAAGTCTTATCTTAACCTCTCTAACATTCTACACAAGCAAACAAAGAACGAGGATCAACTCGAGAATCTCTTGACAAAACGATAAGCATGACCAATACCCTAGACTGAGGAGCTTCCCGAAAACTCGTGGGACTCACCCAGGAATGGGTATGTCCCAAAACGCTATGTACAATTTCATCACCAAAACCTTACCGACGACTTAAAAGTGCGCATTCAAAACAATCCTTACAAACGAAATCGAAAGTAAAAACCCACCAAGAGAGTGAAAATGGAATCCAAACTCCTTCTGCAGGCCCTTCACCAAAATCTTTAGAGGGTCAGACGCCAAGAATTTTCGCTTGGAAAGCTTCTAAATAACGATAAAGAAAATAAAGCCCTATCCCTATCCCTATAGGCAAGAAGCAAATCAGTGCATTAAATGTACTGACTGTGTCACCACAATATCGTGAGACATGTGCCTTCTTCGCCTATGCCTAATATTTACAACATCATATCTTCAGACATCAAAGCGCTTCACTTTCTTCGGATCTATCAACCACTAAAAGCTCAAGCTTATGGGCCTAGGTTTGCCCGGATGTCATCTCACATTTGCCTTTCAAGACAGCCTTAGCTCCATCACTGCGCGAACAACAAAGCCGAGAAATCTAAAAATGCATTCACAACTAGTAAAGGCTTCCTTTGAGTCATCTAAGGACAAATCGCCTCCTTAGCGCAAGATACACAAAAAGAATGAAAGATAGAAAGTTTGTCACAGCAAGTGTGCCAAAACTAAATCTTATTAAAATGTGCCCATAGGCATCAGTGGTTAAAAAAACACCCAAACAATCATGATAGACACATTACAACACATCCATAACCCTACCGTGACTTATTGAAAAAAAGAAGAAAAAGTGGAAGAAAAATGGTCCTGAAACGCTTGTTTGAAGGCTTCCTTCTCAAACGATGCACTGACCGGGTCAGACTCCAAAGGGCGCCAACACAAAGCACTCAGCCCTAGCACAAAACCCCGAAAGAAGGCATTACGACAGATGTTGTCCCGCCTCCCACAACCTCGACCGATCTACACAAGGACTCCTCGTAAGGAGTCTCAAAAGGGAAAGAAGATAAGCAGGCTTCTCCCATCCAAGACACCCGGGATAGGTCAACACAAGACGCCGTCACCAAAAAACAATAACATCCACAACTACCTAATAGTTGTAGAGACTTCTGAAAGCCTCCCTCTATAACTTCTCCACCTTTGTCGGTCTATAGACGCGGTAGGGGAAGAAATCACAATAAGGAAAAGAGGCTTTGTGTAACAAAAGATGAATCCATAGGCAACTTCATAGACTTCTGGCGGTCAACCCTATATATGTAGGGAACCCCATAAGGCGCATTGAATGCACCATCGACACCACATAGCATCGATTTATTGGAACATATGCACATTAATAATCTATAATTCTCCATACTTAGGGTCTCAAACACGCATTTTCTCCGATCAAGTGAGCATAATCCTCCAAAGAGAATAAAAATGGGAAGCATTGTGAGTACTGCAAGGCTTAGGCCTGTGGACTCCACTACTCAATAGGTTCTCAAGACTAGCTAGGCCCCACCATCATTCGCCTACGTAGTTTTACTCAAGATACCCCACTCACATTAAAACCATACATCAGAACCTACTAGACAAGGCAGCCTTAGAACCCGTCGAGATCCCGAGTCCTTAACTGCCACTGCATCAGCATATGGAAAGGGTGTTATGGATGATTATATTAGGTAAGAGATCTTCCTACGTGATATTTATCCACGTATCTCCCATGTCCAAACCCATACGCCTGGCAAGCATTAATCTTAATAAGGTTGTTTCAAAGGATAACTTTCGGAGCAGGAAAACAGATTTGATTCTTTATTTCTCAAAGATAATCTCAGCATTAATCCTTATCAAGGAAAAACTAGTCTTTGATAAGGAAAAAGAAATCTTATCACCAAAGTCATGAGATCATCTTCCTATAATCGAAGGAGAAATTCGAAAGTATAAAATAAAGACTCCCACGAGGGAAAGCAGAAGAACCCACTCCACGCTTAACTCGCTCTATCTCTCTTCTCCACTCTGGTCGACTTAATCATTGAGAGGGATCCCACACACCCGCCTCCTGGACGCTCTTTTTGCGTGTGTTTATATTACACCGCTTAATGCCCCTGAGGTCGACGATCTGTACCAACACAAGCGAGTTAATAGTGAAGATTGGTCGGCTTTTTGTTGGAAGAGATACGTAGATACAAGATTGTTCTCTGTTTTCGTTAAGAGGTCAGACCTGGATCAAGATGCCTATTTACTTGCTAGCACTGGATTTCTCCTATTATTATTTATGTGAACACTCTCAATACAATATGTTTTTCTTTGTCCAAAACTACATTTAAAGGTCACTTTAACTTAAAATGATGTTATGGTTTATCAATCTAATTCCTATTTTTAAAAAGCACAGTGTTAAAAGGTCTGGTATTTTTTTGTTTTGTTAAACTTTTGTTTTGAGGGAAAAACTAAAAGGTGTTAAAACATTTAAGAACAATTCATATTAGATATTTTGTTTTGAGGGAAAAATAGAAACAATTTTTTTAATAACAGATTTTGAATATTCTATTAAGGATTAGTTTCCTTAATCCATCCTTTGTTTATTTTTTTAATTAATTTAGAATCTTTTCAGTAAATAAATTAAAAAAAAAAATCTCAAATCACAAGAGATAAATAATAAACAAGAATTCAATAAAACTCCATAAAATTCCTTTCTTAGATTCTAATAATAATTCAAAATTTGAAAACTCAATGTAGTATATAATACTTTAATGCAACAAACTCATACAATTTTTTTAGTATCATTAACAACAAACTTTCAAGACTCCAAATTTTCAACACTTGGAACAAAATCAAGAACCTATATATGAAAATAAATATTTTTTAAAAAATGGAAATTTATGTTATGGTTTATCAAATTATATTTTAAAAAAAGTTTACGATGAATGATAAACCAAGACAAGTTAAATCATTTAAAAATATTTCATATTAGGTATTTGTTTTCGTGGAAAAAATATATTTTTTAAATAACAGATTTTGTAACAAATATTTTATTAAGGATTAGTTTCCCAATCCAACTTTATTTCTTCTTCTTTCTTCTTTTATTAATTTAGAATCTTAGCAGATTAAAAAATTTATGGAAAATACAACAAGAATTCATCAAAACATATACTCTCTTAGATTCTCCTAACAATAATTTAGAATTTAAAACGACGTAGCATATAATACTTTACTGCAAGAAACTCATATAATTTTTTTTAGTATCATTAACAACAAACCTAAAAGGCTCCAAATTTTCAATAATTGGAATAAAATCAAGAATCCATATTTGAAAATAAAGATTTTTTTTTAAAAAAATCTACTCGAAAATGTCTTGAGCAAATTTGAGAAAAATCTAGACAAATTGAAAAATAAATAATTGGTAATAAAACGGAGCACAATCTCTTTCAACATTTTTTCGCCGTCGTCACTGTCACTCTTCATCCCTCTCTTTCTCTTTCTAACCCCTTTTCCCTCCGCCAAATAAACAAGCATTATGAATTATTTTTAATCGAGTTAACTTGTTTGCCTACGGTTTTTTATTCCTCGTACACTTTTCTTTTTAAATAGAATCATATTGCATAATTTTTCCAAAATTATAAATATTAAATTTTGTAAAAAAAAAAATGAACAAGTAAAATATATTGTAAAAGTGTAGAAGGTTTGGACATATATCCGTCGGTAGAAGAAAAATTGAAAAGGTTGTTAGGGGCAAGAAAGTCGGGGTGGATGGATTCTTTGATATCCAAGGGTTACACTGACCAAACCATGCACGTGGCCACATAATAGTAATACCCCAAATGACTAATACCCTTGGTCACAAGGGGTTAATGACTATAACACCCTCTGCCAACTTCAAAACAGAACATAACAGAGAACGCCAGTTCTACATTTTGAAGACCAAAATAAAGGTGGTTAGTTATAAATTTTAGTTGAGGCATGAGAAAATGTGAGTTTGTTTTGTTTCAAAAAAAAAAAAGAAAGCACAATTTTGTTCCAGGAGGGACAGAGCGGTGAGTATTGAGAGGGAGAAGTGAGACCACTCGTTTTTGAGTTGAAGGAAGGGAGTCTGATGATATTGACGAGACCCTGGAAACTTTGGAGAGTTGCTGGGGCCTTTGGCTTTTAAAATTATGTGTCACTTCGGTTGCAAAAATGGAGAGGACAACACAACACATTGAAACCGAGAATCCAAGTGATGATGTATGGACATGTTATACTTACTGAACTTGAACATCTGGCGCTTCCTTCGCCCATGAACACGTGGTGGGCGACTATTCCGAAGTGACACACACCTGCAAAGCCAGCGTCCCAGCAACTCTAAAGTTTCCAGAGTCTCCGTCAATACCATGGACTTCCACTTCCTCCAGCCTCCCTCAAAGGTGCAGTCTCCTTCTCCGCCTCCTACGCCGCCCTTCGTCACTTTCCACAGCTCTGATGACTGATCCGACTGTTGCTATTAATAGTAGTCTAGTCCCGCCATATTATAAGATTCTCTGTCTTCCTCACGCAAGTCATTGGCGAACAAGAACTGTGACTGGTTAAAGCTCACTACACAGTACTTTTATTTTTATAATCTCATTTCCAAAAGATGTACCAGCATATCATAATAAATACTTCCAAACAAAAAATTCAATCTAACATAGTGAATAGTAGCTGTGAGTCATTTAGAATCCACCTTAAATCACATGCCTAATAAACATCAAACATCAAGGTTGTTGGAAGTGCTTAATTGCAAAGATAAATAGATAAGATATTGGATGAATTCAAAATTAGTTATCGTTCTTTTTCTAATTAAAGTAATTACTGTTTTTGCTTTCTTCAGAATTTATTTATGACTGGCATCTAAAAGTCAACACAAATGTTAATTATCATCTCATAAGACAGTCCAAACAAAGAAAGATCTCTAACATAAATTAGGAGTAATCTAAAAAGATAAGATCCCAGTGCCATGACATATTGATACAAAAGATATTGTTTCCTTACCATTGAAATGAGGTATCCTTCCTTGACAGGAAAACAACCACTTCTACATAGGGGGAAAGGAACATTTCCAGAGTAAAATGAATCTCTACAAATGGTCATTTTCAAATAACAACATCACAAGTTCTATTTTGGAAGGATAGCCAGCTCCACACTATTATTGGTATTAAGACCAGCCAACTGCGTGATGTTTTCCAACCCTTTAACCACCCCATGATCCATTGTAGGCCCATCAGCCCCCCTGATCTTCAACACATCTCAGTGCTACATCCACAAACTTGTTGAAACCTCCTAGTGTTGGGCTCCATGAAGTTTGAAGGTTGGTCTTATCCATTAGTTACCTTCACTTCTTTTACAAATGTATTTCTTGCTCTATATATTAGTTTTCTTGCTGAGATTATCTCTCAACATCAGCACTCCAAAACTGCATCCCTCTTTTCGGTCAAACTGTTGGGACATGTACGCATCTATGATCCAAATACTCTGCAACAATTAAGCAGCCTGGCTTGATACACAGTTGAATTTTGATGAAATCAAACTTAAAATCTTGAGGTACATGCTGTTGTTACCATTGTCCTCGATTCTGAGTGGCAACATGATCCTTCACCGCCAACCAAAGGCTTGCAGAGACCAAAATCAGCGACTTTTGCATTTAAGCCGCTCATCCAACATAATGTTGTTTGATTTGATATCCTAATGGATGATGGGAGGATCTGCAAGCTCAGCAGATATAAGATGCAGTCCTCTGCTGAACTAAGTTACTCTTGAGTCTTCCTCCAAAGTCCAACTCCTCATTCCCTGATCTCCTGCATGGAATAATGAAAGTGACTCATCAATTGTTCTCATAGACGGTTGAGGCTATATATGCCCAAGTTTCTATCCCAATATCAAGATTTGCCTTTGATTATTGACGGTTTATTCGTCGTGATATTAAATGACTAATGTGATCGCTGTTTAAGATCAAAAGGAGAAAAGGTTTCCTAAGAGCCCAACCAACAGACGCCATTACATTACTAAAGATTGTTCAAATGAAACAAAGAACATTATTATTCACCTTCAATCAAAGAAGAGAAAAAGTTCACTCATTCCTATCAACTATCATGCCCTAAAACTCGTGATAGGGCATTGTCATTTCACACCTCAAGCCCAAAGGCTTGAAGTGCGAAACAACACAAACCTTCATTTCTTATAACTGGATCGTGTCCAATTATCAAACACTTGATCAGAGTAATGCGTAACTTTCTAAATTTATAAATTCTTCAATCTGTAATTTCATTGACAAAAATTATTTATAAATCTCCAAATATCAAATATAATCTCAAATGTAGTTATTCATACTTTCAAATTCCAACTCGAACTAATAAAACAATGTTATTATCTAAGTAATCTTTCAATTATCCATATAAACATGAACTTATTAATTTAAGAAAGTCTAACATAAACTTTAATCAAATCCTAATGATGACCAAATCCCCAACCTAAACATCACTCATTGCAAAACTAAAAATACTTGAAAAGATATCAACAAAGTCGAGAGTGAGCTTAAAGCCCAATAAAAAAAATACTAATATTTATGGATCAAAAGTTTTCAATCATATAATAACAGAGATGTTTTTTCATCAAGACCTTCGATTAAAAAATAACCTAGAACATTCGAAATTTTCCTTCAAAACATTCTCATATCCATTTCAAGTCAGTTTCATATCATATGTGATCAAAACAATTTCAAATACATTTCAAATATATTTTTCTTTGGTCATCAAATATCAAATGGTGCTCAGCTACGTAGGATTTCTAAATATACTTCCCTTTACCTCAAAAGAGTACCCTAAAGTTTTTGGTGTTAATAAGAAGAATTTCAAAGAATATTTCACCCCCTAGTATAATAAGGAGGAGCTAATATCATTAATTATTCACCTAAATTATAGGTTTGAAAATCGTAATAATGTCATTATATCAATACTATTAATCCAATAATATTTTAAATATCCTAACTATTAATAATAATTTAATTAATAAGTTTTGATAGTGCCTAAAAGCAAATTTACTCGCCCAAACACGTGCCTAGGAACAAGCTCAAGCCGGGTCAGACAACTGTGGGAATATGAAAAGCCTCAATGGGGAACTCGACCATAACACGTCTGACCCCAGCTTGGGGCCTAGGGGTCGAAAACTCAGCCTAGTGGACCGAACTGGTGACGAGGGAAATCCGTTGACCTCCTAATGAGTCGTAAGAAAGGAAAGCACTCCATATTTATGATCCGGTACCCATTAAGGAAAGAAGGATCCCCCATGATTACGACCTTCTAATTATCCTCCAAATATTATGTCAAGGAGCAGGAAGAAAAGATCCCACCCAATGGGAGACGTTTATCACCATCCAATAAGGAAAGTCTCCATGATCATCCACTATAAATATCGAGCAACCACACCAACAAAAAAGACGCAATCATAGCGTCATCAATAGTTGAATTCTTTCCTTTCCATAAGAGAGAAACTGACTTAGGCATCGATATTTCCAAGCAGCTACACCTCCTCGTTGGACCATCCGTTTCCATTAAGGTGCCAGGTTATTGGCCGATCCATTCCAGCGTAACCGACCCCGCTACTCCCGCAGCCCTGCACCCCACCTCTGGTTAGAAAAGCACCATCAAGTTTCAAAACTTCTATAAAAGTTTAATTCCTTCCGAATATGATTTCAAATACTTATTTATTTTATATTCTTAATTAATTCACATATTCTACTAAAATAATTATAGTATATTTTATATCATATTATCCTTAATATTTATCTTTTTTTAAAGGACTCAATATCTATCTTGACTACAATATTATCTAAATAAACTCAAATCATCAAAATATTTACTCCAAAAACAAGTTAGACATCCTCAATTACTTATCACATACATATATTTATAAAAACTTTAGTTTTCCAAACTTGTCATATTTGTTTATTATTATACTCTATGAATTTATCATCAGATCTTTATCTTTTTTTTTGTTTTTTTTTTCTAAAATAATTGAATATCTATAATTTTTTTTAATATCACTATTACTCGTATTTTTAATGATAGCCTATTTTGTGAAAGATCAAACTTAATTTCTTTTAATATTAAATGATATTAAACTATAATAATATGTCACTTTTGGTTTACTAAATGTTCATTTTTTGCCTTAAATTTTCCAACAAAAATAATGACAAGATTCTTTATTGACTTTTCAACTTGTTTAATTACATACCCATACATTCATTCCTACGCCACTTTTTTCTTCTCAGATTGACTTACAATTTAAAGCATGTGGTCCTTTACTATATTTATTTATTTATTTTTCTTATTTTTTATACTCCCATAATGCAATGATGGTCCCCTACTACTTTTTTTTCTTCTTTACAACTTCAGTAAACATACATGGTCCTTTTACCACCTTTTATTTATTTAATTTTTTTTATTCTCATTCTTAAAACAATTCACATTTATTAATTCACCAATTAGTATTTTATTTTATTTTTAAAATAAAGATAGTGAAATCGAAATATGATTTTTCTTCAATGGTTGGACTCCAACTTAAAGAAAATTAAAGAATTTATACCAAAGAATGCAGGGAAAATAAATAAGTAAGATCTTTTACATTTCCGACTACTTATTCAACCTTATATATGACATCATAGGTTTTTTCGGGATTCTACGAACAAGAAAACCATTCTTATATATATATTCGATCTGTATTGCAGTAAGATGTAAGGAAAATCTTACTTCTGAAACCTTTCTTCAATCCTAGCTTATGAGTTCTACTTAATCAGAGAGTAATTTAGAGAGAAACTGAGATCCAATGAATAATACAAAAATATTTTATTATTATTTTTATTTATACGTAAGGTTTCATAGAGAATTACTCTTATATCATTCTTTCATTTTTAAAAGAATTATTTTTTTTTTCACCTTTGTAGTGAACCCCACCCTCGAGTGTAAATGCTATCCCCTCAAATTCCGACCAAGTACTTATGATGCATATCGCGACATGGTAGCTGTGGATACCCCAACCTACCACCTGTGTTAGGGAAAAGGTGTCACGAACCGTAGACTTTAAGCTTGACTAACTGAGCATTTTCTAACATTCCTTGGAAATATAATCAGATACTTTAACATATATTATAAAACTATACTATCATACCCCAATGTTTGAGGTATTCAATGAAGACCTCGAAATTCCAATTTCTCGTAATAAGGGAAAAATCGTAATTTCAATTACAAAATTGTTATTTCAAGTAATCAAGAATTTATTCTCTAGATTCTGATGACGAAACGGATTTTCACCGTTGGAATTGTCTTGCACCCAGCTAGCACGTAAAATTTCGCTGAATTCGAGACAATGTAATTTACACGCCGAGGCATCGCGATTCAAAAGCCAGAAAATGACCATGTGACGAAAAGTCACATATAACACGACCATATGTCATGGCTGTACGATCAGATAACAATCTAAACGACTACGAGGTAGAGCCGACATCAAATCGAGAAAAAGAGAGACATAACGGTCATTATGGAATTTGAACAAGTCACTGTTATCAAAAAGACAGTGGTTGCTCCTCCCATAACCAAAAGCAAAAACGGGAGAGGACGGCAAAGAAGTGGCGTAAGCAAAAATGGAGGTTTTGTAGTGAGAGAAGGTCTCACTTTCTAAAATGGTGATCCGACCGCCTTAGTCTTCGACAAGAAGGGAAAGCCGCTTTTACGCCGGAGAGAGCTTCACGTAAGGGCCTCAGATGCATGAAGCTTAGACAACTCTCGCAGAAGTCTACTGGTTTTATTCCTTCTTAAGTACTTTTTCGATGTTTGAGCTCGAATGAGTCGAGGGGGTCGGCTTTTTGATTCATCTCCAAAATCCTGGGACCTAATTGTTGGAAATTTTAATTTTTTACCCGTGGACTCCGTTTCTGGGTCGTTTATGGGTGCTAAATTCATAAATTATGAAATGAATTGTACAGATATGCATAGGGTAGAAATGGTCAGAAACCCGGGTTCACTATGAACCGACATGATTTGTGAATTTCCGGAATAGTAACCGAGGGTTTCTACTATTCTCGAAACCAGGTTTCAAATTAATTTTTAATTAATATGTTTTAACGAGTACTCAAGTAGAATTGCCTGTTTGACCATTTGCCCAAGTGAGCTAATTTTGATGTATGAATTGATTAATTACATGACATGATTAGCATTGATATATGGATATGTGTGCATGTTTACATATTTGCATGTGATTAGATCAGATAAATTGGCATACATGCATTCCATATGTGCATGAACACCCTAGACTAGGAGGAGTGCATGAGATGAGTCTAGAGAAAATGGTTCTGGAGGGTTGTCTAAAAAATATTAATTATCTGAGGTAGTCCAAATTAAAATATCAATCGCTGAGACGGCCCAATTGATAGTTCATCGGAGTGGCAGTCCATTAAACACAGATCAATCATCGAGATCAATTCAATTGATATATATACATCTGGAGAGTTGTCCACTAAGAAAACAATAATTCTCACACGAGGCTTAAAGGAAAGTAGAGAGGCCTGAGGACTCGGGATCTGAGTTGGTCATGTAGACATTCAAGTAGGATCATGCATTTGCTTGAATGTATGTTTATTTTGGAACATTGCACTGCACTTAGGTGGAGAGCAGCCCACTTAGGGCGATTCCACTGATCGAGCATTAGCTCACCCTGTCGAGGGATATTATTTGCTGTGTACAAGGAGCGTGCAGAGGTAATGCATGCTAGTCCTAGGGATTGAGGATTAGAAGAAAGCCAATGTGCCTTTGTTGATGATATATACATTGAAATGTCTAATTTTAATATATGGTTGTATAAGAGTGAAACTATTGTAAATTCTTGTAAACTATTTGGTATATAGTTGATTCATAATAGTATGTGGATATGAGTATTTCGTTTGTGGGTATTCAAGTGGTCAGATATCATGTGATTGGATATATTGGATATATTGGATATATTGCACTATTTGGGACAGGTATATGCAGGTTTTGTATTTGAGAGAGGCTCCTCGTGCAAAAGGAGACTCGCCCGATTATGAGAGCATGCTCGGTCACCCGACATTCAATGAGTGTTTCCGCGGCCGACCTGCAGTCAACTGACCCCGGCCTGGGGGCCGCCTGGCATCGAGCCAGGCATACACACCTAGGAGCTCGGGTTTGGGTAGCCATCACCACTCTGGGGTGGTTTGATGTCTCGGTTTAGGTATGAGATTACCTAGAAATCACTGAATAGAACATTTACGCATGGTGTCTGATGTGATCGCGTGTATAACATGAATCAGAGGTTATGTGAATGATGCTTATAACATGGTTTGTGATATGTTATGATGTTTGGGTGCTTAGGTGATTAGCACTTCATTATGTTGGAAAATAACCTTAGGAGTTTACGTGTGTAATCGAAATGAAAAATAAATTGTAATCAATTTATTCGTTCAGAGATAAATATGATTTTAATAAAATTTTAAGGTTGGAACACTAGGTTTAGTGTTGGATCAAGAGGTTTGGGGAAGATTTTAGACAAATGTCCAAAGTTAAAGGAAAAAACAACAGGTAAGATAATAATTTTCTAAGGTTTTACAAGTGGGTAAAATCAAGAAAATCGACAAATAAATTTTTAAAAATTTATTCGAGTATTCGAAAATGAAAAACATGGATATGTTGGTATTTCAATAGCTGGAAAAAAAAAGAAAAAATTAAATATTTAATTAAATAAAATAAAATCAAATAAAATTAGACAAATTCTTTCGAAAATAAAATTTTTCAAAATATACTTTCGTTGAAACAATGTTTTAATATGACTAATTGTCTCAGACATTTGTAAAATGTAAGATTAATATGCCAATCGATTTATGTGTATGAATAGTATCTTGTAATGTGTTCAGCCAAGAAGAGATATCAGATTGAGATTTAACTTGTCATTTAAACTCGTAGATGGCTAGTTGGAGGACGAGGACGAGAGGACGTCCACTGTGGGTACTGTCAGCACCATCGGCAACGACCAACCACCAAGATTGAACACAGCTCAGAGGCTGTAGGTATTACGGCTGGCCGCTATCGCACGTGTGCCAGTGTAGCGGTGTAGTTAGGAGATCCTAGTAACCTCTGGGAGGTTTAGGCGACATCCTCCGACATTCACTGTGGGAAGAGGTCCACAGAGACCATTGGGGTTCATACAAGACAGAAGGTGTTAGAGGTTGCGAGGTACCACCCTAACACTACCAGGATTTAGACTAGCCATGGTTCCAACCTAGAGAGTGAGGCTCAACATGGTGGAATGCAGTGGTATGACTCTAGAGACCTAGAGGAGCCTTGCAAGAAAGCCTCAGAGTAGGGGCGAGAATAAGGATGATATGTCTGAGGTTACAGCCTGAGATCTCAGACTCTACTCAAAGGGACCCCGAGGATCATGGATTGTCAAAGTCTCTATGTCATCCTCGGGATGGATCAGACCGATAGCCATGTGGTCGTTATCGACAGAGTGTAGGCAAGCACCGCCACACGCAGGACGGTACTCTCGTGTGGTATTTTAGGAGACAAGCATGACATTTTTTCCCGCACAAGATACGCAGTCTGTGTCAATGATGCTAGCTGGTTGGCTAGCTTGCAGCCTTACCTCCTAGAGGGATCAGGAGAGACCTAGATTTAGATCTACCTCGGTAGTAAAAAGAATGTGGATGTTTTTCCGTATGATCAACCGGGACAACCTCCACAGGGCTGTAGACTCTCAAGCATTGGAGAAATTACACTCCCCGCACTTACACCCATCTCTATGACTCAAAAGACAGATGGGCACCAGTCGAGCTGCGTGAACCTCGCAGCCCAGTTACGAGCTATTGGATGGGTGTAGCTCATTAGACCGAGATTTCACCATGCTCGGTTCCGCTTTACGGAAAGAAGCACGTAAGATCCTTCGACCGTGTATTGATTATGCAGCGCTTGAACAGGTTACTAACAAGAATCAAAATTCATTGCTGAGGATCGATGATTTGTTTGATCACTGAGAGGAGCGAGTCTACTCCAAGATGGACTTTCGCACTGGTTACCATCAGCTGAGGCCTGGGAGACGATATCTCCAAGACAAATGCGTAGGATCACACATGGGGTACTTTGAGTTTACTTGTGATGCTCCTTTGGATTGATGAATGCGTTTAACAACATTCATAGATCTCATGCATAGATACTAACCCTATTTAGACTGGGCTTGTCGAAGTCTTCGTAGATGACATTTTCAATTCACTTCCCAATCAGAGTGGGAGCATGACATCACTTGAGGATCGCGGTTACGCCTGTTGAGAGACCATCAATCAGAGCACTAAGTTCAAGAAGTTTAGTTTTGGCTTTCATCGAGGTGAGATTTTTGGGCACGTGGTGTCAGACGGGAGGCCACTACCTGTAATATCGAGGCAATGATGAGTCGAGAGATCAACGTCAATCTTCAAGACACAGTTTCTGGGATTGGCTGGGTATCGCAGAGATTCGAATAATTGGTTGTTCATTCGGGGCAGATCGTAGGATTTAGCCACGGGACATGATCTGCGGTCAGGGACGACCTTTAACATGGAGAGAGAGAGATCGAGGATACTCTGAGCACTCGGGATGCGGGTGTTGGTAGCAAGAGGGAGGATCAAAGCTCTCTTCTATGTCTGGGAAGAGGAAGAAGACTGTCACACAGTTTCGTGACTAGGGCCATGATTGGGCATGTGAGACGGATTGCCCTTACATGTGATCCTGTATTTTGGGACAGCGCAGCCCCAGCTTAGTCGAGAACAGAGAGAGCATTTTGCCTCTGCACTTACGGGTCGAGGAACCACTCTCAGTTTCGTGTTATACACCCCAGCAGCACGATAGGCCGAGGGGCCAGGTGGGTCGAAGTCGTGACAGATCAGAGTTGGGTGCAATGGGAAGCGTGGTGGACCTTAAGGTGAATTTTATTGGTTGTTGATGTCGTTTGATATGGATGAGTCGGTATGTACCATCTAAGTTATTAGTAATTTGGGACTTTAAGTCGGGTTGTCATAATTCCGATACGCACCTTGGATTTGGGCTTAGAGGTTAGCGCCTTTAGAGAAGCCAGGTATGGATGTTCTTCCCTAGGTGTGGGGTGAGTTGGGCCTGATAGGTCGGAATATGAGTGAGTGATTCCCGAGATTCTGGTCATGTGGACCCCGTATCGTGTCACGCATGTGGCATTATTATGCTCGTGTGCACGGTAACATCGCGCCGAGTCGGTGGGTGCACGGTATTGTCATTCACCACTCTGGTGAGTGTGGGCTGGCTTGCCTTTAGATTACGTCCAATGAAGACTATAGTTCGATTCGTGAAATGAAGAGTAATTGCAGTGTGTCATGAAGCAAAAATGATAATCCCCTAAGGTGTGAAGCCCGGGAGTTGTGGTGTGAGAGACCCGGGGTGATATCCCAAATCTCTATGTGTGAATGTAATAGCTCAATCAGCTGAAGAATCTTATGTTGCCTGAGATGAAAATACACCTGACAGTTATCATGTAGACTTGTGTTGAATGATGGGAGCCTGACCTGACTGAGATTCGATACCCCTTTGGAAATTGAATCGTGTTGTCGAAATGGCAAAAGCTCGCATATCGATGTCATATACGACTTGACTAGGTTGATGGTCCATTGATTATCAATATTGTGACCTTTGGAAGGTCGCCGCTTACACAATAAAAGCAGGCTGCGGTAGGTTACACTGGTGGTGATTATATATGTGCTGCTAGAGGACACGCCGCGAGCACGCCCCGGGTCATAAGGGTAGAGGATCAATTGCCCTTAGTGGAATTCGGCCACAACAATGGGGCTTATTGGGGCGAGTATACCACGAAAATCATGAGGCATTGCACAGCCACGATCATCAGTTATTGCTGGACCGAGTGGGAGAGAGCCCATCATCGGTCCCGATTGATTAGGAGACACCCGAGAAGGTGAGCTTGATACGACAAACGCCTTCTCATGGATCGCAGCCAGCGTGTTGTTCGGCGTTGATGCACAACCGTCAATCTCTTAGAGTTAGAGGTTGGGGATCACGCCCTCTTGGCTACAGATGCCTAAGAGAGAGTGGTCGTTCCTAGTTTATGCTATCGCCGAGGTTTATTGGGCCTTTCGAGATACTCGAGAGGATAGGCGTTGTAGCTGCATCAAGTTGGCTTTATCGTCAAAGATGTCGTGTCCACTGGAGGTATTTCACGTCCCACGTTCTAAGTATACCCAGATTCAAACCATGTGGTGGATTGTGACGATTGAGGTCGATTAATCGATGGGACCTTCGGTGAGGGACCGTGCATTTTGATAGTCGTGATCGTGCTCTTACAAACACAAGACCGGTGGAGGCCAGTGTTGGTGCTATGGCGTCACTAAGGAGGAGGAGTCAACGGGGAGCGAGGATGACATATGGGCCACCTATCCCTTATTGTTTAAGGATGAAGGGTACGTGGTTTAGTCGTTTAAGATTTAAATGGATCAAGTACATGCATGGTAGAGTATCGCGCATATGGCATGTGAGTGATTGTGATCGCCCAATTTCTTCGGGACTAAAATTTTTGGCGAGGGGAGAATAAGACCCGAGAAATTCCAATTTCTGGAATATGGGCAAAATCGTAATTTCGATTACAAAATTATTATTTCGCTTGCACTGGAATTTACTTTCAGTTTTCGATGATCAAACAGATTTCACCGCTGGAATTGTCTCTTCAGAAAATCTAGCTAGCATATAAATTTTCGCTGAATTCCGAGACGCCTGTAATTTCTTAGCACGCTGAACATCGCGTTCGGGCATAAACACTTTCGATGCGACGGAAGTCATGATATAACACGTACTATGCCATGGCATGAGTAGATAAATGATAAAATGGATGGCCAGGTAGAGCCGAATATCAAAATCGAGAAAAGAGGGACATAACGTGTTATTATGGAATTTGAGTCAAGTCACTAAAAGAAAAGGAATAAGGGGTTGTCTCTCCCGCCAAATTCAAAAAGAAAACGCGGAGAGGACTCGGCAGTATACGTATGTAATGGAGGTTTCGGTAGTGAGAAAAGGTCCGATTTCTTCTAAAATACGGCGATCCAATCGTCTAATCTTCGACAAGAAGGAAAGGTGCTCTACGCGAGAGGGTCGTTGCAGTACCAAATTCTCCTCCTATGAATTTAGACAACCTCGAGGCAGTAAGCCCCTACTTGGGCTTTATTCCTTCTTAAGTACTTTCTCGATGTTTGAGTCAATGAGGCCGTGATGGGCCGTTTGATCTGTCTCAAAACTTGGGACCGAATTGTTGGATATTTTAGAAATTTACAGTCCGTGACTGTTGGCAGCAGGGTGCCACTACAAATTATGAAATGAATCAGACAGACATGCATAGGACCTGAAATGGCCAGAACCTGTTCACTAAGTGAACCGATGATTTGTGAATTTTCAGGAATAGTAATCGAGGGTTTCACTATTCCCGAAACCATGTTCTCAAAATAATTTTTGCGAATTAATATGTTTGGTCGAGTAATTCAAGTAGAATTGCTCGTGTTTGATCATTAGCCCAAGGAGCTTTAATTTTTGATGTATGAATTTGATTAATTATATGACATGATCAGGTGATTGGATATTATGGATATGTGCATATTTACATATTTGCATGTGATTAGACTCCATTGAATTGGCATACATGCATTCCATGCAATCGGAACACTTAGGACTATAGGAGGAGTGCATGAGATGAGTCTAGAGAAAATGGTTCTGAGGGTTGTCTAAAAATATTAATTATCTGAGTAAGAAGTCCAATTAAAAATATCAATCGGTTTGGGAACGCCCAATTGATATTCATCGAGGTAGTCCACAAACAAATAACATATCAATCATCTAGACTACCAATTGATATATATACATCGAGGTTGTTCCACTAACAAACAATAATTTCTATACGGTATGAAGTGAGTGAGAGAGGTGGTGAGAATTTGGGATCTGAGTTGGTCATGCAGATATCTGGCGAGATCATGCATTTGCTTGAGTGTATGTTTACTTTGGAACATTGCACTGCACTTAGGTGGGAGAGTAGCCCACTTAGTATTATCCCACCACTGAGCATAAGCTCACCTGCCGAGGGATACTATTTTATAGGTACAAGATGCATAGGACAGCTCGCCCTAGGGATTGAGGATTAGAAGAAAATGGGTTGTGGCTTTGGTTGATGATATAGTATGTATTGAAATGTCTAATTTTAATATATGTATTGTATAAGAGTGAAAATATTGTAACTCTTGTAACTATTTGGTATATGGTTGGATTCATAGTTAGTATGTATTATGAGTATCGTTTAGGGTTCCAAGGGCCGGAGATTACCATGATTGATATATTGATATATTTATATATCGTGACCGTTTGAGATAGGTATATGCAGGTTTTGTATTTGGGTAGAGCTCCCCGTACAAAGGAGACTTTGCTCAATTTTCGTGAGAAATGTCGGGTCACCCGACATTCATGAGTGTTTTCGCGGGTTGACGGGTAGTCAACGGACCGGGTTTGGGGCCACATTCAAATATCGCCTCTACATATTATTTAATGAAAGACTTGTTGATGTTGCAACCCACTACACCAACTGTCCCCTTTCCGTGGACCCACAATTAATTAAAATCGACATACTTTTTGCACGGGAGCTCTACCCAAAATACAACTTGTATAATAGTATATCCATGACCCATCTAGGGCCTCAAAAAAAGTAGTAATGATCACACATGGTCCATTTGTCCATATACCCAATATACAACTATATCACAATAGTCCATAAAGTTTATTACAACACCCTATATAGAACATATGTCTTAGAACAACCGGCACCACCACTGTGGACACCCGAGTTACTTGGCACCACATCGATCTGTTCCTTCACCGGGACCCATTCATTCATATTTAAGCTGGTGCCGTGATAATAATACACTTAACATGTTCGTAAGAGTCCGATCACGACCCTCTTACCATTATTACATACCCGACCATATTGGCAATAGTCCAAGAATTTAATTACAATTCTTTTATACAAAAATACATGCTATAACTAGTTTGTCCTAAGCATTTTTTACAAAAATATTTATCAAGGCCACATGTCGGCCTTCTTCGTAATCACAACCTTGTTTGAGAGCCGTCCATTTGTGTGTATCTTTACACTTGAAAATCCACGACTAAGTAGCAATGCCTGCAGAAAACACCCCACAAAGGCTACTCTCCACCTAAGTGCACATAATGCCATAATCACATCATATTACATTCCACATAGAATATGCAATCCTACCATGAAGGCCATACATGTCATGAATGAGATGAGACTCATCATGCCCCATGTCCCGAGTCCTAACCAACTCCCTCTCACATGCATATGCCAAGTGTGAAAAAAACCGCCATTGATGTTTAATCCAATGACCCTTTTCCAAAACTAAATCTTTTTATATAAATCAAAACCCATTGATAACCCTCCAATGTTCATTTATTTAGTAAAATTTGTGTGTTTATGCATTTAGGGCCACGACTCTGTGTTTTCACCCACAAGACAGACGCCTTCCTAACATTTTTATGAGCTTTTATTGCTCGTGATCATGTCTAACCGCAACTACCGGGGTTTTTCACCCGATGGGGTATCCATCCCTTCTTGCTATGCCTAACACACGTATTTTTCATACTATGCAACCATGAGATCTATTTCGGGACATTGTCCCATTGCCGAAGCTCACCACGCACATTCACCAGAATGTGATGAATGATGATAACCATGCACACACACCTCACTACAATGCGGTGTCCCCATGCATATGCAATAAAAATTCCAATGCATAAAATTTCTACAGCTACATGTATAAGGAACACTACATGAAACATTTACATTCCATACTTTATACTAAGTATCATGGATAATTATATCAAACACATAATTTTACATCCATTTATGGTAATATATTTAACACCCATATGTCAACATATTTTCACACACCTATATTGACATCTACAGTCACTACCAATCAAGCAACGACTTCATTTTATACTCTTAGGGTTTAATTGTGACACCATGTCCACAATTAGCCTACAACCAAGCCATGAAATAGCCTTGTTCATACACAAACAAATCACAAGCCAAACCATTAGAACACACAATTTGACTTTAACACAATTTCAACCAAGTATATCACTCAATTCAAGTAATGATATACTACAATCATATACCAATTGTGGCAAAAATTTGGACACAATCATTGAACAAAATTCTAAGCTATAGCAATTCGAAAACTGACCATAACATGAGTTATAGAGGTCCAATTTCTAGGTGATTCAAAAAGGCTAACATCAAGTTTTCTGGGTCAGATATAAGTTCTTGAAGGATATTAGTCCAAATTCTCCCTTTTCCTACTTAAATCTAGTCCCAAAACTGACAAGAGGGTTTGGCTAAACAGGGTACTCTGCGGGCGCTCCTGAAAACGAACCATAACTTGAGTTATAGATGTCCAATTTGGGTGATTCAAAAGCCTAACATCAAGTTCTCATATAGGGATACAATTTCCTTGAAGGATACTAGTCCAAATTATCCCTTTTTCTAACTAAAAATCAGCCCCAAAAACTGGACATCATATAAGGTCAAAACAGGGCACTATTCCCATAACCCATTATTTTGCCAAATAGCCCCTTAGGGCAAAAACAGCCAAACAGCCCCTTAGGGCATTAAAACTTAACCAAACAGTCCCTAGTGGAAAATAAAACCAAAGTAGGAAAAAACCCTACCTTTGGAGTTTAGAAGAAACTCTATAAAGTCTCAAGGACACTTCCTAATCAAGAAACCTTTGATTTCTCTAACTCCTCGCTTATTGAATCCTCCGTGAAATCCTTAAGGTTTTAGGTGTGTACCCACACGTGCCCTCACACGTAGGATGAACTTTCGTTCTGGCCCGACGTAATTCTGAACGACGAACTCCGTAGATCAAAAAAGATAAGTTTAAATTTTTTCTTCTTTTTTTTCTCTCGTTTCTACTTCAAACCAAAAGAAGAAATGATCTTTTTCCTTCTTTTTCTTCATTTCACCTTTTAACATATCTTGTTTTCACCGTCATTCCACGCTCAAGACGCGTCACAAATCGCTCGAGCCCATTTATGTCCTGAAACGATTTATTTCATCCCGATTTAAGTTCAAATTATTTTAAAATGAACTTAAATTATTTCTCAACTTTTGAAATTTTCCCAAAATCCCAGTTTTGGGCTGGTTGGACACTGTCACCTGAAAAAACGTGGAAAATTTCGATCGCTCCTTAATTTGATGAAAATTTTCCGGTAACTAGATTTCGCCATGAATCCAACGATGGAAGTCCTATTGTTACTCCATTTATCTAGAAAAATTTTCCAGGCTTCGAACCATTTCGGCAATTTTACTATTTTTAAGTATTTTCAAAATTAAAATTCTTTCTGGTTTTACATTACATATCCTTTTCATTGTACCCAAAAGTTTATATACAACATATTGATCACGTTAAATAGAAACACTACAGATGAGCACCTATCGCTAAGGTGGCCTTTGATGTTGATGTGGAATTTCCTATTCTCTAGCCGCCTTCTCGGTACCTCCACCCCTGTGACACCCCAACCTGACACCTCTGTGTTAGGAAAGGGTGTCACGAAATTGTAGATTTTAAACCTGATTAACTGAGCAGTTCTAAAACATTCATTGAAATATAATCATATAATTTAACATATATATTGGTAAAAGCCATACTATCATACCCCAATGTTTGAGGCATTCAAATATTATTTACATATTATTTACAAATCATTTTCATTGTACCCAAAAAGCTTGCACAAATATATTGCTCGTAATAAAACATTAAATAGAAACACTGCAGGTGAGCACCTATCACTAAGGTGGCCTTTGATGTTGAGGTGGAATGTCTTGTTCTTTAGCCACCTTCTCGGTATCTACACGGATAAACACCCGTGCTAAGCATAAAGCTTAGTGAGGATACTTACACATGAATGACCACTAACCATGATCATCACATTTCAATATCACAACTTCATGTTATGCACAGTATTAATCCAAACAAAGCTAACCTTCCATGTCATCTGGTCAATCATCATTTAGCTTCATAGTATTCAAGACTATTCATGTATTTGTATTTCATTATATATTAAAATTACTTCCTATGTTTATGATTCTTGTCTCATTTATATCCATCTCTTCATCTTTTTTTTACATGTGTCATGCCTCAGATTTAAAGAAGTGGATATCTGAAATGACTATATGTACCCGAGGGTACTATCACCGTATGTGACAATGATCTCTATCCGTATCATCGTATGACCCAAACGGATTACTGCAACACCCAAACGGGCTAACTATATCTGCATGTTGTGTAATTGTATCCCAATAGACAAAGCTCCACTTTATCCATCTACACGGGCCATGTGCAATCGGATTTATTACGTTTTCAAGATATATCTCATATGGGCTAAGGAATAACTAGTGTTACTCATGTATGCATATGAGATATTCATCATCCATTATTCTCATCTTCATAAAGAGGTACTTTCACATACTCCTTAGTCATCATATGAATATATTCTATGCATATTTTTATAACAACTATACATGTATTATCTTTTCTTCACATGGATAGAATTCATGTCATTTATTATTCCATTCTATTTATTCCATATTATTTAGCATTAAATCAAATAAATTTTAGGTCAATTTCTTTATCTCACTTTGCTAAGTTATACCAACTTATTTTCATACAAAACCATCACCACTAATCCTTTGGGAGTATATAAGAGACATTTGGATGTCTCAAAATCCTATAGGAGAGGACATGGCAAATCCTTTCAAAATAAATCCCAAATTCCTTAATGTCTGGATACAATGACTTCGAAATCTGAACATGTTTCCTTCATGCACTTTGTTCCTCTATGAATCTAATTTACTTATAAATTGGAACCACTCAATTTGAATAATCCAAACTCAAGTTATGACATTTTAATGTCAAACTGGTATGTTTGCCCGGTTTACACTAGTACCCGACTGTGAGACCTGATTTAAGAGATCTTAACTCCATAATTTGACACTATTTCCTTCTACGTATTTGAATCTATGGTTCTAAGGGTTCTTATCCAATTGGAATCATCCAATTCGGAGCACCAGAACTCCAGATATGTCCTAAATAACCGAGGCTACTCTGTTTTCAAAACAAAACAAGTAACCGGTCTTTAGACCCAAATTAGAGGGTCTTAAATTAATCTTAATACTTTAGGCTCGTTGGAAATGTAGTCACATGTCTTGTGTTTCTCTCCACCTCTGAAATTTCCTAACCGAAGCACCTGCACTGCTATGGCCAACAATTCACATAGGGTTTTAGGGAAATTTTTTACAGCATTTCCACTAAAACCCCAACATTTCCTTTATACTAAAATTTCCAATTGAGGACCACGGCCAAATAACAATCAAAACCAACTTTAAACCCAACTCAAACCAACAAAAACAACAAAATAAAGAGGGAGAAATTAGGGTAGTTTCCTAACCTTAATTTTTCAAAACCTTTCTTCTTTCTTTCTCTCTTTCTTTCTTCTTCCTTTCTTCCTTTCTTCTACTTTCTTCCTCTTTACTTGCAATATGGAGAGCATGGGAAATGGATTGAGCAATCCAATTTGGTCTCCTTCACACTACCACTCAGATGCCCTAGCTCTAAAGCCAAAATGGAAAATACTTTAGAGACAAATCTTTGGTCTTATCTCCACATATAATAAGGCCATGTTTGGCAAAAGGAATTTAGCTCTAATTTTCCATCTTTTGCATATTAGTCCTCCATGGTTATTTTATTTGCACATCTAATTATCAAAATTCCTACAATAGCATACATTCTTCTAGTTTAATAACCTTTGAGTCCTTAAGCTGATCCTTACCACTTATCCTTTCTACTTTTAAAAATTCGATTATATCATTTTTTAATACTTAACTTGGAAATTTTCGAAAGAACAATTTCTCTACTCCATTTTACTTTAAAATGCCATAAAACTAGGGTTATAATTTTGGAGGTTACAATTTCTCCCGCCCTCCTAAAAGATTTCATTCTCGAAATTCATAATTCAAGAAAAAGATGTGGGTATCGAGTCCTCATTGTCGCTTCGATTCTAAGGATGCTTCTTTCATACCGTGGTATTGCTGCAGCACTTTACCAATGGTACCCGCTTTTATTCCAAGAACTGCTTAATTTCTCGAGCTAATATAACTTGTGCTCTCATCATAGGAATAATCTTGATGCACTTCTTGACCTCTTGCATGGGCAGATATGCGATCTATCTTATCCGCTTCTCCGTAGCATAGACATCAAACACATCACGAATTTGGCTAACTCTAGAGGGAAAGCCAAACGATATCCCACTGGCCCGGTTCTCTCCAAAACCTCATATGGGTCAATGAACCTCGAACTCAGCTTCCCTTTCTTCCTAAATCTAAGCACCTTCCTCCATGGAGATACCTTTAGGAATACTTTATCACCCACTTCATATTCAATGTCCTTCCTTTTCAAATCGGCATATGATTTATGTCGATCACTAGCAACTTTTAGCCTTTGCCAAATAACCTGAACTTTCTCTTCTATATCTTTTACTATGTCTAGACCAATCACTTTATGCTCATTCAATTATGTCCAACATACAAGAGTTCTACATCTCCGGCCATACAGAGCCTCATATGGTGCCAAGCCAATGCTTGATTGATAACTATCATATGTGAAAATTCCATCAATGGAACATACCTTATCCTAACTTCCGTGGAAATTCCATTACACATCCTCGGCATATCTCTTCGAAAGCATTTGAATAAACCTCTCTTGACCGTCCATCCGTCTATTGGTGAAAGCCAGATCAAATTCTGAGACGCCGAGTGCCCAATGCTAATTGTGTAACTCATTTCAAAATCTTAATGTAAATACTGGTCTCGTCTGGCCACAATTGATAATAGAACACCATGCAATCGGACAACTTATCTACATATAGCCCAAATTTAGTCAATCCATAGAATTGTCTATCCTACTGCATAAAATGGGCCGACTCTCGTGAGTTTACCAATTATCACCCAAATAAAGATCATGCTTCCTCTGCGTAAGGGGGAGCCTGGATACAAAATCCATAACTATATTATCCCATTTTCTATCAGGAATCGAATAGATTCAACAAGCCTCGATGGCACCCGGTGTTCACCTTGACTTGTCGACACGCCAAACACTTCTAGACACATAATTCGCTACATCTTTTTCATAATTTTCTTCCCACCAATAGTTTCATTTCAAACTCGTACGCCTTGTTGCCTCTGTGATGCATGATAAACGCTTGAGTCATGAGTCATGTAACAACTCTTCTTCGCCACTATTACGACACAAGCAATTTTATCTCGAATACAAGTTCCATCATTTTTTAATTAAAACTCACTCTTGACTCCATCTTGATCACCGAATCTTTTCCCGTAACTCTTTATCATTCTTTTTGAGCATCTATAATCTATCTCGCTTAAGAGAAAACTGAGCTCTCCTGACCTGAGCTAGAGAGCTCACACCAAGCATTCTCCAATCACTGTGTTGAAGTTATAAAGCTGTCACTGTCTTTCTGCTTAAGGCATCAGCCACATTGGCTTCTTCCCAAGATGGTAACCTGATCATGCACATAGTCTTTAAACAACTCTCACCATCTCCGTTGCTCCCAAATTCAACTCTTTCCTGAGTCAACCTGTACTGCGAGTCTTCAGAGTCCGTGTAAACTCTACACTTTTCCCATATATGTGTCGCCATATTTTCAAAGCAAACACTATCGAACCAACTCTTGGTCATGAGTAGGATAATCGCTTATGGAGTTCTTAATCAGATACATAGGCCACAACTTTACCATCTTGAATTAGCACACATCCTAAACCTATCCTCAAGCATCACGATGGTATACTTTACACAGTGGTTACATTGCGTCAACACTGGAGCTTCAATTAGTAATTGCTTTAACTGCTTAAAGGTAGCTTGACACTTGTCATTCCACTCAAACTTCACATCTTTTTTGAGCAATTTGGTGAGTAGAGATTGTAACACCCCAAAACATACCCTAGTAGCTGACTGTTTAGGTATATATTATAAGCACATGAATTCGAAATAAAAATGATACCCGAATTTGTACAAGACTTAAGGACAATATTGTCATTTGTAAAAGGGGCTTAAAAGTCAGCACTAGCAGAATTATGGGCCAAAGAAGAAATACTAGAACTTGTCAGGTAATTCCTAGGAAGATTAGAGGCCAAAATACAATAAAAAGGAATGGAAATACAAATGGCTAAGAGTAGAAGGCCAAAAGCAAATAAAGGAAATTAACCCAAAAATGGGTTTGTTGAGGCCAAACAAGGCTCTGCAAGAGATGGGATTTTAAAAGACCAAATTTGGGTCTCAAATCGAGTGAGACCTCAGAGAGAAGAAAAGCAGAGAAGAAGAGAAAAGGAAGATGAAGAAGGAGAAGAAACAAAGAGAGGATTCGCCAAGATCAAGCTAAGGTATGGATGCTTGACTTGGTGGCGAAAACTGCTAATGTTTGGATGGAATTCTCACAGCTTTATGAAGGTTCATGCAATTGGATGGTTAGATCGCCTTCAAACCTAGAGTTGTTAGATTATATCTCAACCAAAGGTTTCTTTGAAAAAGTAGGTTGCCATAATCTCTAAAATAGCACAAGATTGCATGAACCCCATTTGAGTGAGGATCATGGAAATTGTGTTAGGTTTACAAACAAATTCTACATAACCTTATAATTGGTTTATGTAAGGGGTTATAACCTACAATATAGTTGTTTGTGGAGGTATTTAGTGATGTGTTTTTGATTCATGGATGATAAGTGTATGAAAGGGAGGAAAAGTCCCACTCTGGGCATTGGGATTTAGCACTGGCACAACTTGGAGTTTGCACTGGTACAATTTTTGTTCTGGTCATTTTTGTCAAGTTGTACCCCAGATAACTTGAGCTTGTACCTGTGACACAACCCGGCTCTAGTTTTCCTGCTTCGACTAGTTTTTATTTGGCAACTCACTCATTTCTTATCCGATTTGAGTGATTCAAGTGGCTACTAAAATATACTTCAAGGAGAACAAACATATTTACTGGGCATTCCAAATTATGAATCTAGATAGCCCAAAATTCACTCCAAGTGGGGCTATGCAAGCCCATTTCCCAAAAATTCACTTGATCATAGAGTAGTCCGCTGAGTTGTTTCGATCGTGACCCTGAGAGTTTCAAGTGTTCACGTGGGATTCCAGTTGGAATAGAACTCTTAGTAATCTTTTAAATTTAAAGGAGTACAAAGATCCAGTGTCAAATATCGAGACACAAGGCAATTGGAAAATAAATAATTCAAACTGTCCCTCGGTGTAATCCCAGAATCAATTAGTTGGCATGAAAATGCCATAACTTGAGTTTGGGAAGATCCAATTGGAATGATTCCAATTTCGAGTAAAGATGATTCATAGGAGGAAACAATAATATATGAAAGATATAAGGATCATATGACTACCTAGGACCAAAGAATGAATGAGCCGGACGCCCCATTAGTGCTAGGCACCCGATTAGTACTTCCTAAGATTCCCGACAAGGCTACAAGATTCTGTCCCGATTACACGGCACTCGCTCGCATTCGTACTCCCTGCTTGCGCTATGGCACCCCAAGACGTATCGCATCTTTCCGGGTACTTATTGAACAAGGTCCTACTCATTTCTTATAATTGGTCTAGATAGCCGATTGCATATGATAAGACACTCGAATAAAGAATAAGAGTAAAGATCCAACGATTGACCATTCCGTAGTACCTACTGGTACTCCCAGATTCGATAAGTCCCTGTAGTACCTACAGGTACTCCGTATCTAAATGTTCCAGTACCCCACGGGGTACTCCCGTCTCTCGGATTAAGCCCCGTAGTACCTACGGCACTCCCCGTATCCGAAAAATGTTCCTCAGAGTACCTACGGTACTCCCCGTATTCATTGCCCCGTAGTAACGACGTACCCCCAGATCGAATAAGTTCCTCAGAAGACGACGGGTACCCTGTCTCCTCGATTAAGCCTCGTAGTACCTACGGGTACCCTGTAGATTCAAAAATGTTCGTAGTACCTACGTACTCCCAGATTTCCTCATTAAGTCTCCGTAGTACTAATAAAGATTCCTCAGATCCGAATAAGTTCCGTCCGTGATCGAATAAGTCTCCTGGCCTTGTATCCGAACAAGTTCTTTCTCGTATTCCCTGATATGTCTCCTGTAGTACCTAATGGTACCCCGTATTAGATTAAGTTCTGCTTGCCTTGCTTAAGTCTCCGTAGTGTACCTACTGCAATTCCCAGACTCGACAAGTTCCAGAGTATCTATGGGCACTCTCAGAGTTTCATCAAGCCCCATAAGACTTCCAGGGGTACTCCCGCATTTGATTAAATTCGTGGTACCTACAGTACCCCAGAACCGACAAGTCCAAGAGTACCCACGGTACTCCCGCATCGCAACACCGCATAAGTCCAAAGAGTACCCACTGCAATTCCCGCACGATAACACAAGTATAAGTCCAAAGAGTACCTAAGGGTACTCTCGCATCAGTAAAATAAGTATAAGTTCCGTGAGTACCCACGGGTACTCCTCAGATCCGAAAATAAGTATAAGATCCGTAAGACAAGACAAGTCCCTTGCATTAATAACTATAAGTTCCAGAAGATAAACATAAGTTCCAAATATACATGTAAGATCCAATACATGTATAAGTTCCAGAACACACGATAAGATCCAAATACCGCACAGGTCCGTAAGACCAGTATAAGTTCCAGAAGACAAGTATATACCTCAGAATACATGTATAAAATCCAAATACATGTATAAGTTCAAGTATATGTATAAAAATCCGAAATACATGTATATGCTCCGTAATACCAGGATAAGATCCGAAATACCAGAATAAACTCTATAGTACAAGTAGAAGATCCTTAAGACAAGGATAAACTCCGTAGTACCTACGGGTACTCCCTTATAAGTCTAGGTATACGTTAACATAGGACTTGTTGGGATATGATACCAACACAAGTTAGTATCAGATCAGATATTTGATCAAGTAGTACTTACGAGTACTCCCGTATAAGATTAAGTTCCGCAAATCCAAAAGATACGCTCGTAACTTAATACCTACGGTACCCTCGAACAAGTGTAAACTCAGAGGATACCTGCGGAGTTCCTCAGAACTCCTACCGAGATCCGAGATAGACCCAACATCAATACGCGGTTTAAGTACCTCTCGTATACATAGGTTTTGTAACTCATATGGGAGATCGAAATAAGTTTATGTCTGATACAAACATAAGTATAATTATGTATCCTACGGGAGATAAGTATCAGCCTGATAGAAGTTCAAGTATATGTCCTTTCGGGACCGGACAAGTAGAAGATCCGAATAAGAATAAATCGCTTATAAGTATAAGATCCGACATATAAGTATAAGCTCCTGACAGGAATGAGTGCTATGGAGTATAAGATCCAAATAAGGATAAGTCCGCCATAAGTGTAATTCCCGATAAGTATAAGATCGAATGTGATAAGTATTAGTCCTGTATAAGCCTAAGTAATTGTATAAGTTCACATGTGAATGCCGAATATTCCGATACCAAGTATCGTTATTTGTATTAGTGTTTCAGATAAGAAAAGTTTCACTAAGCTGCAAATAGCACGGGTTTTTAACCGTGTAGGCACAGGAGAAGACATCTCAAGACTCCGCATACAAATTTCAGGCCAACACACTTGTAAGGTTCACTACATGTAGGTTCCGCGGCTCACTCAGAATGTAAAGTTCGCTTTGTATATGTAAATGGACTCGCTTATATGTGTCTAGATTTTGATGAACACCACTCGGTGGTGTTCTTGATTTATATATAATATTTTAATTTCATATAAGATGGCCATACCCACAGTACCGTGACGGTTTAAAAAAAAAAAAATCATCAGGTAAAGAGTCCCAGTCCTGAGTCTCGCACCCCGAACTCTGTTCGGATCCGCCAATCGGGTCGAACCGGGATTCGGGGCGTGACAGAGATGCTATGATAGAAAAGTCGTCCACAAATCTTCTATAATATTTGGCTAACCCCACAAAACTCCTAACTTCTGTCACATTTCAGGGTGGCTTCCAGTTCACAATAGCTTCAATCTTAGCTGGATCAACTTTAATTCCTTTAGCAGAGACAATGTGGCCTAGGAAGAAAACTTCCTTTAGCCAAAAATCACATTTACTCAGCTTGGCATACAACTGCTTTTCTCTCAAAGTCTGTAGAACTATCCTTAAATGTTATTCATGCTCTTCCTCATTCTTGGAATACACCAATATATCATCAATAAACACCACCACAAACTTATCTAAGTAGGGTTGAAACACCCTATCTATCAAATCCTTAAATGTCACCGGTACATTCGGGTTAACCCAAAAAAGGCATTACTAAAAACTCGTACGACCATATCAGGTCCTCACACTGCTCTTCTACACATCAACATCTTTACTCTCAACGGTAGTACCTGCATCGCGCATCTATCTTTAGAAAAGATACCTACCCGCTCAACCGATCAAATACAACCCAGCAGCCTGGGCAACGTTACTTATTCTTCACTGTTACTTTGATCCGTTTATAATCAATGCACATTCGTAATGTGTGCGATCCTTTTCTTCACAAATAAAACAGTGCACCCAAGGAGAAATTAGGTCTAATAAACCCTTTATCAAAAACTCCTATAACTGCAGCCTTTTTAATTCAGAATGAGCCATCCCTGTAGCAGCCCTAGGAATCGTGTCTGCTCGGGTACAATCTCTATGGGATGTCCACCTCCTCTCTAGTGGAATGCCAGGTAACTCTTCAGGGAATACATATGGAAATTCCCTTACTACTAGAATCTTTTCCACATCTACTTGACCTCTCTTAGAGTCAAGTATCAAGGCTAAAATTGTCTCTCATCCTTTCCTCATAAATCTCCTAGCCCGCATAACTAAGATCACATTAGACATCACGCTAGATCTAATGCCCTATACTATCACCTCTGACTGGTCAAAGCACCTCAACACTACTGTCTTCTTTTGACAATCTAGTATAGCTTTATGCTTAGACAAATCCACCCATACCTTAATCAAATCAAATTCCCAGGCGCGAAAGTGCAATCAAATCAGTTGAAAATTTTCTATCTTGGATAACTATGGGGCAATTTCTGTACATCCTATTCACATTGACACTATGCCCCAAAAGACTGGTTACATGCATATCATATGATAGCTGCTCCACTATTGTCACCTTATCGAACACATGTCGTATGCATACAAGGAATGAGGCAGATCCAAGGTCTATTAATACATGCATTTTAATACCATAAAGAGAAATTAATCCAGCAATTACTTCTGGTGCCTCCTGGTCCCCACGAGCCTTCATAGCATATGCTCGTGTTGGCGCTGAATTCATAGGACGATCTACCTGTCTTTGACACTGTGCCTCCTCGTCCTTTATGTTGGCTTTGGCTCCCTCGAATTCTACCTCTATCTCGAGTCAATAGTGGTGCCGCGACCTCCTCTCGTTATTACCTGAGGATTCCTATTATCCTTGACTCTTGGGACAATTTTCCATAAAATGTTCTGTACTTCCACATCAAAGCACTTCAAGCCAACAATCTAAACTCCCAAATGTCGTCGATGGCAATGAGGGCACTCTGGATTTTCTCCTAGTCCTGTTGAAGCACCTCTACTGGTACTAGGTACTATTGTATTTCCTTGTCTTCTTCCCCTTGTGGTAGAACTATGTACTGACTCAATTTGGGACTCTCTAGCCCTTTTACCGGAGGAGAAAGAAGCTCCTCTAGAAAGCTTCCTCTTCTGGAACCTTTATCCGCTACCTCGCATTTCCACTTCATCACGCCTCGCACCAACCGGAGCAAAATCTACCGTTGATAGAGTAACATGTCATGGCCTCGAGCCCGACCCGACGGTGAACTGGATTCAGAGACGAGGGCCGCATGAAACCATTTGTCAAAACACATTTCATATAAACATACATATATATGAATATATGATATCATTACTAATACATTCATTAATATGAGAAATATACATCATATCATTTCAAGATGGCCCATATCTATTCTTTAGTACAACTCATTGATACAAATGGAAGTTCATGCTCTTGCCAAACATTTACAAAACATTGAGATCACCCTACTATCCATGAAGACTTAAATATCTTGATTTCCACAAAATTAATCACCTCGATATCATGAAATGAAGTGGTATGCATGAAATGTGAGAATTTTGTATACTAACCGTATGACTAAGTGGACTCTATGTTTATGATCTTTAGTCTTGCCACTATCTACACGGTACTTGCAAGGTGAGAAATCAATGTGCTGCATTTTCGTGCTTAGTGGTTCTTTTACGCTTTCTATTCTCATGTCAAACAATCAACACAAATATGTAGAGATGTACATATAAATAATATTCGATATAAAAGTATTACATTACTCATCACAACTACATTCAACATATTTTCCAAACAACATTTCAGCATACTGCTCATGTGATCAATGCAATATTTATATATGTAACATTTTATATTAGTTTAACGTTCATTCATTTTACCTTGGTATATAAAAAACATGATAATTCACATCTTTCATACTCGTATATACTAGCATTTTTGTCACAACACAATTCACACGTTTATTAATAATTTGCCCTTAAAGCGAATCTAACTGAAATTTTTGGTGCCAAGGATAGTAGAATCACCGACACGCTCCCGCTAGGCTGTTGGCTGGTATAACACTTTTAATAACTCCCGCATCATTCTCACAAGCATAGACCGTTATTTTTATATTACATTTTGTACGCATCACCGACATCGGTCCCACTGGGCTATGGATCGGTATGTTACTATAAAACATATAATTCTCTAAATGTTACATTTATCCTTATTAGTATACCAATTCATTAAGTTAACTCAAATATGACAACTAACATTCTCTTAAGGGCATTACAATTAGCTGCATTAAAAGTTATTAGATTATATTTACAATAATTTCACAATAACTAAGTTTACAACTGATATGTCTACTTTACCACTATGTTAACTATCTGATTAACTTCCATTTTAACAAGCAATTTATTCAAGTCAATAATTTCGCACACAAAATTAAGCACATAATCTCAGAAACACATCCATGTAGTAATTTCTTGAACCAAAACCAACCATACACACTAATACACATTCGACTACACATGATTCGTGCATTAACATACATTGCCTTCCCTTTTTCATGTTAATCCACTTGAGATCAATTAACCAACACCCAAACCAATTTATTTATGGTTCAAACCAGAAGGACACATACAGATTTTATATCAACACTTCAGGTTTGATGACAAAATAAACACAACACCGAAACAATAACAGAAATGTGAAGAACAAACCAAAAGAGTTGTCGATTCTTATCTCCTATTCTTTGAATCCCGGTTTTTTCTCATGTTTTATCATCACCAGCTCCTAATCCATCACAAATACGTCACTATCAGAGAACAAACAAAGAAAAAACCAGTCGAGCATGCTAGGGTTTCTGGTTAGGGTTGATTTCTACCCAATACACCTTAACTTATAAAATTTTCTAGGAACATATAAGCCATATTTTATCCAAACTTCATTCAAGAAAATAATAGCTATATGAGTCTATTTTCAATAGAAATTGGAATAATATCATTTGGATCATTACAACTTAACTTATGGCCAAAACACCAAGCAAATTTTACCCATATTTTCATTTCAAATTTCAAAAACAAGTGGGCTCAGGTCAAGCTCGCTTTCTCGTACCTTCCATACTTTGTAGTTTACCTCTGTATGTTCTTTCCCAACCTGAATCACTCATTTGAATGACTAATGGCCAAGGTTATGTCCAAAAAACAAAACATGACACAACCCAAATTTTTTCCCCGTTTAGACTATGTTTTGTCTATCTCTAAACACCAACATAGTTTCTCTTTCTAGGACTGCTTTAGGTCTCTATTTCTTTTAAAACAATTTAGGCCATGACTTTATGTACCATCTCAAATTGAATAATCCAATTGAGTTCAAGAGAGAAAGTTATGGCTAAACAAAACATGGGTTTTAGAAAAAAAAACTTTGACAGCAATTCCCTTCAAAACCTATACATCTCTTTTTACACTTCTTGGTCTTTAAGACTCCACAAGCCAAACAAAAACAATCCAAAGAATTACAAGTCCAATTCAAGAACAAACTACCCAAATATGGAAGAGTTAGGTTCTCCCTAAAGCACAAAAACGAAATGAGTTGAATTTCCTAATAATCAAAAGGAGAATCCATACTTTACTTTCTTCTAAAACCAATCAAGCTTCCTTTTTCTTCTCTTTCTTAAAACTTTGAAAATGAGAGCAATCACCAATGTGCTGGCTCTTCTCAAGAACACATAACCCTAGCTCTCTCCCTTTTTCAAAAACATGAAAATAATTCATTCTAAGACCAATTTTTGGTCTATCCTTATCCATTACAAGGCCTTGTTTGGCTATCTCTTTTGGCTTTCTTTTCTCATTTTTTCATTTTAGTCCTTCTACTTATTCTAATTACACTTCACTTATCAATATTTCTAGCACCTAAAACCTATAACATAACAAATAGAATAAAAAATAATAATAACAACTCAAATAGTATAAAGTAAAATAATAAAACAAGAAGGCTATTTTGGGACATTACATAACCTAAGTAAGCAAATACCTTTTATGAACTCATTCAATCCATCTTCAAATTTCCACATCGAAATGCTTTGTGAGGACCGATCAAGTACATACTTACCGAGATGTCAAAATTAATTTTCATCGCCACTAACAAATTCCTTGCTTTAAATTCGTGAATTGCTCTCCACTTCGGTCTCCTATACACCTGGGTGACGCATTTTACTCGAACTCTTGACAAATAACCCACACAGATCAGAATCCCTGACTTTCAAAGCACCACTTTCCACCAGTCATATGCCTCACTCTGCAATAGTGAGACTGTACACTCTCTGATCGGGAGAGCATCCAACTTCCTTCAATACTTTTTGTAGCTTTTCTAACCAGTATTCAGCTTTATCAGACTCTTCCATGCTTGTCCCATGGAATTCCTCTGCTCCATGTCTTCTTACCATATCTATTGGAGCCTTAGGAGCAAGCCAAATTGGTCCAATACCCGGTGCCATGTCTAAAGTAAATATTCTCAAGAAAGCTTGCTATTCTACTGAGATCGCTTCTACTTCTTTTGAAAGATTCAAAAGCATCCAAAGCGGATAACCCTTGTTCTCCTGGGTTAACACTCTCAACCTCTTCTTCTGTTAGATTGGGAGGGTGATCCATCCTATTAAGAAAACAAAGACATCCATATTAGGCCAACACATTACTAAACATGACAATTTGTCATCATCAACCCATCTTAGTCGCCTAAAACCTAGCTCTGATACCACCACTATGACACCCTAACCTGGCACCTCTGTGTCAGGAAAGGGTGTCACGAAACTGTAGACTCTAAACCTGATTAACTGAAAGTGCTCTCTAAACATTCCTTGAAATATAAACGCCATAAGTTAACATATATTACAAACCATACTATCATACCTAAATGTTTGAGGCATTCAAAATACTTGTTATTATTTATAAACTTTTCATTGTACCCAAAAAGTTTATACACACACATATTGCTCGTAATAAAACGCTAAATAGAAACATCGCAAGTGAGCACCTATCGCCATGGGTGGCCTTCGGATATTGATGTGCAATGTCCTGCTTCTAGTCAGCTTCTCGGCATTCTACCACTCTGACATCCCAACCTCGGCACCTCCGTGTTAGGAAAAGGGTGTCACGAAATCTCGTGCACTCTAAAACCCAATTAATCGAGCGCAGCTCTAAAACATTCCCTGAAATATAATCATATAATTTAACATGAGGCTGCAAAATCATACTATCATACCCTTACTGCTGAGGTATCTAAATAAAATATAATGTGATGGCTTATAAATCATTTTCATTATACCCAAAAGTTTATATATAACATATTGCTCAAAATAAAACTTTAAATAGAAACACTACAGGTGAGAACCTATCACTAAGGTGGCCTTTGATGTTGATGTGGAATGTCTTGTTCTCTAGCCGCCTTCTCAATACCTGCACGGATAAACACCCGTGCTAAGCATAAAGCTTAGTGAGGATCCGTACGCATGGATGACCACTATCATGATCATCACATTCTAATACTCATACAACTTGCTATGCATATATATAATCTTATAAACTTGTAAGTTACAATAATCCATGAACTGACCACAATTAGATAATTTAATTCATTATGTTAATCTCATGTGTTATGCTAACTTCATGTGCTTTGTCTATCGAATTCCATATCATTTTAGTCATAGTATCTAGCGAATATTCGTATTTTATATTTCATTATATATTACAAATTACTCCTATGTTTATGAGTCATGTCTCATTTATCCATTTCTTCATCTCTTTTTTTACATGTGGCCATGCCTGCATTTTCCAAAGAAGTGGATACAGAAAGAACTCAGAGCACCGAGGGTACCATCATTGTGGCTGCAATAGTGATTCTATCTCAGATCACATCAGATGACCCAAACGGATCACTAGAGGACCCAAACGGGCTGCCAATTATACTCCATATGTGTAGTAACTATATCTCTAATATGCATGTCATCTATCTACTATTCAATCAGCTTATTACTTTCAATACATATCTATACATTAATAACTTAGTGTTATCACGTATGCATACAGATATCTAATTATCCATTATTCTCATCTTCATGAAAAGTACTTTCACATATCTCTTGTCATCATATGAACATATTCTATGCTTCTTTATATACCAACTATACATGTATACTCTTTTCTTCACATGGCTAGAATTCATGTCCTTTATCATTCCATTCTCATTTATTCAATATCATTTCTAATATTAAATCAAGTATAGCTTTTAGCCAATTTCTTATCTCACTTAGCTAAGTTATACCGACTTATTTCAAACAAACCATCTCCACTAATACTTTGTATATATACAGACATTTGGATGTCTCTAAACTTTGTGAGAGAGACATGAAAATACTTTCCCAAAACAGGGTCCGAATTCCCTTAATTTTTTGGTATAATGAATCTAAAATCGAACATGTTTCCTTCATACTTTGTCTTCTATGAATTCTTTTTACTCAATACTTGAATCACTCCATTTGAATAATCCAAAACTCAAGTTATGGCATTTAATTCCAAATTGGTATGCTTAAGTTCTCGGATTTATACCGCATTCGATCAGGAGACTCGATTTGTAGATCTTAACTCCATAATTTAAAACTAGTTCCTGCTACTTATTTGAAGCTATGTTTCTAAGGGTTCTTCTCCAATAGGAATCATCCAATTTGGAGTACCAAAACTCCATTTATGTCCTAAATAACCTGGATCAAGCTTCTATTTTCAAAACACAAACGGCACTGTGTCTTAGTCCCAAATTCAAGGATCTTAAATCATCTTAATACTTTAGGCTCTTCTCTTAGAAAATATAGTCACATGTCTTAGGCTCTCTCCAACTGAAAGCCTCCTAACCTGGAGCACTCTAGACTGCTATGGACCACATTCACTTAGGCTCTTGGGGAAATTTTAACATTTCCCCTAAAACCCTAACATTTCCTTTATACTAAAATCTCCAATCGAGGAACACAACCAAATAACAATCAAACCAACAAACCTAAACTCAAACCAACAAAAAACAAACAAAAAGTGGAGAAATTAGGTAGTTTCATACCTTAATTTTCTTGAAACTTTATCTTCCTCTCTTATTTTTCTTCTTTCCTTCTTCCTTTCTTCTACTTTTCCTCCTCTTTACTTGCACATGGAGAGCATGGAAATGGATTGAGCAACCAATGTGGTCTCCTTCACACTACCACCCAAATGCCCTAGCTCCCCAAATGCCAAAATGGGAAAAAATTATTTCTAGAGACAAATCTTTGGTCTTATCTCCACTTGTTATAAGGCCATATTTGGCAAAAGGCATTTAGCTTCCACTTTCAATCTTTTGCATTTTTGTCCCTTCCATGGTTATTTCATTTATACATCTAATTTTCAAAATTCTACAATAGTACAATCTTCTAGCTTAATGTCCTTTGAGTCCTTGGGTTGATAATTTAATACTTATCTTTGTACTTCTTTAAAAATCTTTACTATATTCTTTTAACACTTAATCTAGAAATTTCCAAAAACACAATTTCACTTCCATTTTGCACTTAAACATGCTACAAAACTATTAGGTATAATTCTGTGGTGTTACAAAGAGTCTTCCGATACCTTCCCTACGCCCGATGCGATAGCCTCATAGCTCCCTTGTTGCCCTTTTGTAAAGCCTTTCGAACGACCTTGATTGCCCCCTCCTCCAATTGCTCCAAATAGCGCTAGTTATTTCCTTCTCTAGTTTGTCCATTTCATCCTAAACACCTTTTCCCTTTAGTCAACTTCTCCACTAGTCAATCAATTGTGCTCTGGTATGTCTTTTCGAGAAACTTGTCCATGACGATCTTTTCCATTTCGACAATGAGCTTAGCCTCAGAAACCCTCTACCCTGATTGTGGCTGCTAGGTTACGCCATCCCTAAGCTCCGCTCTAGTTTAGGAACATGAGTTGACTTTGAACTGCATACATGAATCTGGATAAATCCCGCACGACAATGTGTTCCTTGAACTGACCCATACGCCCAAAACGGCGACCAACTTGAAAATATACCCTTGCTCACACATCAATATATCGAAAAAAACAGCGGGCTCGCAAATATCACAATACGAAAGCTTAATAGCCATGGCTGTACCTACCGGCCGAATCGAAGCCCCCGACAAGGTTTGAATAACTTTCATCAAGGCTGTCACGTGTAGGCCCTCTTTGCATATGCTCGAGTTCATCCTTCTTAAGTTTCAAAGATGCCTACATCGCTGAATAACCCCAAATAAGATAACATAGCCTCCAAAGAACTGGAGACCTGCATAATCTTAGTTTCCACTTGGTCACCAAAATGCATCGTGACTCCTTCAGGAGGCTAAACCCTTTTTTCTGTCCCTATCAAAGGCACACTCCCTTCAATTAGGGTAGACTCTTCCCAAGTACCACCTGTATGACACCCGAAAGAGGCGTAGCCGGGCCGCTTGCATCCCCGGCCTCCTAGACTCATTCATAATAGGACCCTTGTCCCTAGAGATGTATGTTACCACTTCTCTCATCTTTTCGACATGGGAGGTTCCTTCTTGTCCCGACTTGGGCTTTGACTTTCACAGATTGGTTGTCCTATCAAGAAGCTTAAATTTCCTCTTAACAGTAGAAGACTCCCTTGAGTAGCTTTCATTGCTTCATTCTCCTCAATTAAGTCCTCTTCTAAAGTGGGCTTGACTAAGAGTCCCTAGCCTGCTTCCTCTCTTTCGAGCAAAGGTACTGCAGGAAACCTTTGAAGAAAGAAGAACGACCATCAAAAAAGGCATGGAATAGCTCCAAATGATAAGTAATCGAGCGTTATAAACCTCAAAGATCAACCTAGGAGATGCCATAGAAAATGAGAAACTTCGAAGACCCGAAGATAGTGAAACGTGAAAGGGCCCTATTTAAAGACCAAGCCCTACAATCATCATTGCGACACCCAGGCTTGAGTATCTAAAGCAGTCGCAAGACATACAAAGGGTGCATGTCACTCGATGAGACAATCAAAAGGACTCACATTTATTACGAGAATGACTTGTCGGACAAGATAGAATCCACCCCATAATAAAAAGGTAGGTCTCGAAACGGGTCCAATGACTTGAAATGAGATCGGGGGACTAGTGGAATGGACTAAATCAACCCCGCTCGAGTTCACTACATAAGAGTTGGGCATTAACAACCGGGTTCCATCAAATGAAGTTTGCTTACACTTAAACACATACAAAGATTCATTTCCTAGTGTTCATCACACCCTAATCGAAACGGTCATCCTCGAGCCTTGGAAACAGCCAAATAGGAATCACGCGCCTCCAAACGGCATCAAACATGTGGACGATTCACCTAAAATGCGAATCATTCCTTAGCCAAGGCGGTCCTGACACTCATCTAAGACAAAAAGAACAATCGCTCCATGATCCCACTAACACCTGAGGCATAGAACGAATAGGAAGAGGACACCTGTACATAAAAAAAAAAAGTGTATAAAAAGAAAGCTGGCAGCAAACCCTAGGCAATCATTTGTGAATTCATTTCAGGACTATTAGTCATATGCGGGTTAATAGTGGAAGATTATCGGCTTTTTGTTGAAGAGATGTAAAAGATACAAGATTGTTCTCTTTGTTTTCTTTAAAGGTTAGCAAACCAAGATGCCTACTTACTTAGGGCACATGGTCAGCCCTATTATTTCTTTCAACACTTCTAATACTATGTATATTCCTTTTATCAAAAAAATACATTTAAAGGTAAGTTAACTTAAAATTATGCTATGGTTTATCAATATGATTCTATTTAAAAAAATGTTTATGAGGAATGAGAAACCAAAGACAAGTTAAAACATTTAAAAATAATATATATAGGTACTTTGTTTTAAGGGAAAAAAGCCAAACAATTTTTTTTTAATAATAGATTTTGAAATATTCTATTAAGGATTAGTTTTTCTATCCCAACTTTTTTTTTTTTTTTTATTAATTTAGGAATCTTTTTGGTGACAAATTAAAAAAAAATTCTCAAAATCACATTATAAATGGTGAACAAGAATTCATCAAAACCCAGAAAATTATCTTAGATTCTAATAATAATTCAAAATTTGAAAAACTCAATGTAGCATATAATATTTTAATGCAAGAAACTCATACAATTTTTTTAGTATCATTAACAACAAACTTCCAAAACTCCAAATTTTCAACAATTGGAACAAAATCAAGAACCCATATATGAAAATAAATATTTTTTAAGAAAGGGAAAATTATGTTATGGTTTATAAATTATTTAAAAAGTTTTATGAGAAGTGGAAACCAAAAGAAGTTAAATCATTTAAAAATATTATATATTAGGTATTTTGTTTTGAGGGAAAACAATTTTTTTAAATAATAGATTTTATTCTATTAATGATTAGTTTCCCTAATCCAATTTTGTTTCTTCTTTTTTTTATTAATTTAGAATCTTTGAAGATTAAAAAAATTATGAAATTACATTACAAATAGGTGAACAAGAATTGCCAAACATAGAAAATTTCTAGATTCTAATAATCTAGAATTGAAATAACACAATGTAGCATATAATACTTACGGTGGAACCACAATTTTTTTTAGTATCGCTTGTACACTTCCTGCCACTACTCCTCTACTTATAGGCTATACAGAAGAAATTGAAAGAAAGACTCCGATACCCACAATCAACTAAAGAAAATACTTTTGTTTTTTTTATCTAAAGAAAATAATCTAAAATATATATTTCACAATTAAAGGTTTTTGCTTGTCTTTGAGAATAAAATATAATATTCTTAATACTTCCTATGTCACTCTTCATATAGATTATACAGAAGGGGTCTAAAAGAAAGACTCGATACCCTATAACTAACTAAAGAAACCATACAACGTTCGGCACAATTATTTCCGATCAACTTCTTTGAATATTCAGCATGAACATGTAAAAGATAACCATATTGATAAATGAAACATGGATCATAAAACATAGGAAGTATTTAACAACCAACAACAAACCCAGCAAGACCTCCAAATTTTCAAATAATTGGAACAAAAATCAAGAACCCATATATGAAAATAAAGATTTAAAAAAATCTACCGAAATTTCTTAAGTAAATATGAGCAAAATCAAGACAAATTGAAAATAAATAATTGATACCAAAAATCTTGAGCAATAACCTCTTCTCAAAACAATTTTGAATATATTGTAGCATAATTCTTCCCAAAATTATATCATTAAATTATAAATATTAAATTTTGCAAAAAGGAAAATTAACTAGAAAATTTATTGTAAAAATCAGAAGGTTATATATATATATATATATATATATATATATATATATATATATATATATTATATATATATAAATGCTTCATTAACTAAAGAGAACCTGTCATTTGATTTGGATCTTGTGAGCTTTGTCCCTTTCATTTGGGAAAGCCCTCCCATGTTGGATATATATTTTTACTATGGGGTCCATTCAGAAGGGTGACCTCATTCCACCCGACTTACCCAAGAAGACACTATTAAAGAACTGATAATGTATGGGCAGAACACCGCTCGCTATCGAAGAGAGAAGCCCACTACCGTGGCTAAGGCCTCCGTCTCTCATCAGAGTCCCTGGGATGTTCGAGCTTCTAGGTTGAAAAGCTACCAAGCGCTGCTTCAACCAGGATACATACTTGCTGGGCCTCAAAGGGTCTCAGTGACTCATGTTCATCGCCTCACCACCAACCGAGAATCACTTTGAATCGGCTTGCCGACCACACCGTAGTCGCCAATTCACTCGCTAGGATGGCCTCAAACCTTATTCGCTGTTTGAGGTGTCAAGCCCAAACGGATTGCCTGCTCAATCTTCTCCCCGGCCAAAGATTTAAGTTGCAAACCGATGCTAGCTCCAGTTTGCCGAGATGCCCCGTCTACACAGAAAGTAATCCACCCGCATCAAGCCGGCCTAGGCTCATTTCTGACAAGTGGATCTCTAGAAAATCGGGCAAGAACCTCGCCCTTTAGCCACAACTTCGCTTATAATCGGATACCGAATTTGCTCAATTTAATGTCAATGAGCCATCCTCCTGACATGCCAGCCAGGCGCAGGTCTCGAAGAGGGAGGCCGCTAGCACAATAATAGGGTAGGCTTGAAGTATGGGCGAGTTCTTAGTTGCTACCGGGAGGGCTAATGTCGCTTGCTCAAGGTGTTGGCACTGAGCCTCGCTACGCTAAGGACTTTGCTGGAAAAAAATACTGGCCTCGCCCACCCCTCTCATCTTCCTTGAATAGTAAGACTTATCGAGACATCCGAAACTCCGCCAAGCATACGAAGAGTGTTTAGCCTACTGGGTTAGCCGTGACCGGAGGTTCCGTACATACTGCTGCTTGATTGTTGTGAGGGCTTCATCACACTCCTCATTCCACCCGGCCTAGTTGGCCCCCTTGAGGGTGACAAAGAACGGCTTTAGGCGATCTATAAATCGAGAGATGAATCGCCCCAAGGCAACCAACAGACCAGTTAGCTATTGTACCCCTTTTTTAGAAATGGGAGCCAAGGACTCCAAAATAGATTTAAGCTGAGCGGGGTTAGCTTCTATACCCCTCTAAGTCACCATGAAACCTAAGAATCGTCACGCATCGACCCGAAGTACACTTCGAGGATCGAGTTTCATTCCGTACGCCCTTAGGAGTTAAAAAGCCTCTTGCAGGTGCTTAGCATGGTCCAACATTCCTTAGACTTTGCCAACATATCATCAATGTAAACTCCTATGAATATTTTCCTAAGATACCTGAACACGATCTTGGTCACCAACCTTCGATACACTACCTAGCATTCTTAAGCCAAACGACATCACATTGTAGCACAGGCCCAAAAGGGGGTGATGAATGTTGTTTTTTTCCATCAGTCTCATGGATGGCTGGGTATTTGATGATATCCTAAGAAGGCATCCAGGAATGACAACATCTCATGTCAGGCCGACGCGTCGAAAACTGGGCCTTATCCAAGGTAGATGTCGTCTTCGCATGCCTCATCGAGATATGTGTAGTCCACGATATTCTCCATTTACCGCTTGGGACTACCACCACATTGGCTAGCCA
>JAEQBH010004244.1:0-125451 GCA_016808115.1 Tetrastigma voinierianum | reverse complement strand
AAGCTTATCAAATATTGATCATTCAAAGCAACCAAGCGATTAAAGCCTCTACGCTTTTGACTGAACTAAAATGGTAGAAAATACCTCCGTTAAACATGGAAACCTCGCTGCCTTCGATTCTCGTCTGGTCGCCCACTCCATGAAAATGCTTTAGCCGTCATCCCTGAGGATGTTCGCACCGAGAAAGTGGAGAGAAAAGGAAGAAAACGGGAGAAAAGGAGAAGACGGAAACCGGAGAAAACTGGCCAAAGCTTCGCCTAAAATTTTATCGGGTTAAGTTCCTTCACTAAAGGTTGTTCAAATTATAGCCAAAACCCCTTTACAAATTACAAAAACCAAGCTAAAAGCTACACAAGGACAATTGGGAAGAAAATCAAAAGGGAACAAAAGGCAAAAACGTGGCACAGGAAGTCAAATGCGAATGCTGGTAGTGGCAGATGGTAAATAGTGCCATAGAAGCCAATTTGTAGTCAGCTTCAATTTCCTTTGTATTTTCTTTCTCTTTCTTCCTTCTAGTCTCCGATTCGTAATGCCGAGTTTGACTCGAATTCTTCGCGGCTTGGATCGACTCCAACACCCCAGATAAATCGCATGCAAAAACCGCAAATGCCAAAATACGATCGTGATTCACAAAATCTTAATGTGTAAATCAATTAATTAGAATGATTAGTACACAAAAAGCACTCAAAACCTATAATAAATAGGGTTCAAAATAGGACTTTTTGGGCACTAATCAGTGGCTATCAGCAATCTTAGATGAATTGCTTGTGAAATCTTTCTTTTCAATGTAAAGTTTACTTTAGAGAAAAGTCAAGTTGCTTTGGTTGTAATTCAAAGTTTACTAAGTTTTCGGCTCATTCTAAGAAACACACATGATGGTTTCGATGAGTGCTCGAGGTGTCCTCTAATTAGATTTATAATTAATATCATGTTCTACGAGTAAGAAAGAGTAGTGATACCTGATATGGCATCGGGTAGGCTTTCATATTGGTTCTTTCAGAGTCCAGACAAGAGACAATCTCAATCAGGTGCATATTAGAGGAAGGATCTTTGACTTGCCAAGTATCAAGAAAGGTCAGGCTTCATAAAGGATGAAAATCCTTCGACGACTATGCCCCTCATCATCTAACGAGCCGAGTGTCACCCCAACCCTGGAGAGCTCCTCGACTTTTACCTCTCGTTTCCTGGGCGAATCGCACCGGCTTCTACTCTTCTTAGGAATTCAATACACACCCCTTAGGTTCATGGTAGTGGCTCGATACCCAACCCCAATATTAAGATGACTACTTATTCATGGCTAGTTAGATGGCATCCATGGGTGAAGGAAAACAAAGAAAATCGTGCATAAAATAAAGAGAAAATAGAGTACAGAAACTAAACTAATTTTATTGAAATAAAACACTCTAAATTCTCTCTCCAAATTCTCTTACTATTATTTTATCAATCACCCTGTATATATAGGATGTTTTGACACGTTTAGAGGCTCATTTAGGTAAGTGAATTCGATTCTCAATCCAAATATTCCAAATAGAGACGTGTTAGATAGAAATAGGAAAGAAAATAATCAATAAAATCCTATTTACATATTTTTGCACCCACGGAGTTGAGGGAGTGAAATTTCGCTCCCTCGCTCTACGAGAGTAAACACCTAAAAACATGTTTTGCACTAAGGGAGTTGTCGATGCAAAATTTTGCACCCTCGCACGATCGGTGAGAATGCCTAAAAACATGTTCTCATCCAAGGGGATGTAGGAGTGAAAATTTGCTCCCACCTTGTTCTTGGTTCGAAACTACACAAAATACTACTTTATCCTCCACATTATGTCCATTGATGCTTCCAAGGCTTCAATCTTGATCAAATCTCATCCCGAAGCTTCAAATCTTGAACATAAGATCCTAAGGTGCTCTCATTGCTAATCGTCATGCAATTCAAAAGCCATAAGGATACCTAAAAGGCTTGAAAATACACATGTACTAAAGAAAAACATATGTTTTCAGGTTTAGGATTTAATAACTTAAAATTAGGTAATTTGGGTAATTAGCATCAAAAGTTTTTAAAATGAAGATTTTAGGTAGGAAAATGTATACTTTGAGTTGTTATCACTTTTCTTCCTCCTCTTACTTATTTTCCTCTCCTAAACATCTCGATTAAGTCCGAAGCTCATGTAAGAGATAGGCAAGTCAAAACTCGAGAGAGAATCTCCTTGACATCTCATCGCTTCACTCCATGCTACAAGAGTTGAAAAAGAATTCAAGACCAACAACTCACATAAGTGGACAAATAGGCATGATTACCACTCAAAAGGATCCAAAAGTGTATGAATTAAGTGTCCAAAAATGTTATTTTTGAGCAGTAATCAATATGTTAAGGGCTAGTAAGATTTGCGTATTATATCAAATTAAATTTCATCCTCCACCACTTGTTAAGTTCTTGTCAATTTGTAGCAACCCTTTGTGGTCCAACCCGATTGGCGGATCCAAACCGATTCCGGGATGCTCAATTAATTATTTTTATTTATCGTTTTATTAAATTTTATTTTTCAAAAATGTCGCGACCGGAATCCATGGTCTGACCCGAATGGCGGATTCGAACCTGAGCCCGGTTTATTCCGACCGCTATTTATCTTATCAAAAGTTTTATTTACGTCATTTTATTTTAGAGCTCTTATTTACGCGGAAGCATTTTCAAATGATAGGCCCATAAACATTTATTCTTAAACACTTTGTTTACAAAATGGCATATCATGCCTTTACAAAATGATATACAAAACATTAGTTCAGAGTTCAACTCTATTGTTCAAAAAATACCACATGTTCAAAAGAAATGATATGCATATGGTGGGGTATATACTTATACACCGCAACTTTGGCTATGACTCTGTGCTTCTTGATCTTGCCTTCTGCCCCGCTAATCGAAACCCGTGCATAGATAAAACACGCTAAGCATTTTCTACTAATGTTCTATACAGCTTCACCTAATTTTCGCTTAACATGACACGATTTATCATAAATCATGCCTTTTTATATCATCAATACTATGCTTTCACTTTTCAAATCGATCATATCAAATATGATCTTCACATGCTTTCAATTTACTTAAATCATTGATCATGTCAAAGGTGCAATTCCACATGCAACAAATCATTATCCTAATAATGAGATTTAAACATATACTCTAAGGACGTATTAGTTTACAAATTCATTACTCATCAAAGTGTCTTATTTCACTTTGTTTATACATTTCACTTTCATGACGGATCCCGCTTGGTGAATCCTATCCTTTCTATCATCTGCAATGTGGTTACACATTTACAATTCTCGTCTTCATCATGCCAAAATAACGGAAAATTCCCGATGTGGTATTTAAAATGTCATACGCCATCAAGACGTATGCCGCATTGGTGCATCCCGCCAAGTGAACATTTGAGTTTAATGCCACACACCATCATGGACATGCCGATTGGTACATCTCGCCAAGTCGTGGACATCGATAATGCTGCCTTCATGATGGATTCAATTGCGAATCCCGCCATGTCGTATGTCGCTCAAGATATTTACCCAATTCAAGTGATGTCAAGAATTGACCAATTACGAGTAATTCGATTAATCACTCACATGCACTTAATCATCAAACATTTCAATATCACATTTTCAAACGCATATACCACAATATTTATTTCAAATATATACTATTCCATAATCATCGTATTTATCGGTATACGGCCAAACACTTTAAATAAGCAATGGTGTCAATGAACAAATGTTGTTTCGCTTCTCGCTTTCCTTCCTTCTTCTCGACTCGCTTCCCGGCGTTAGGTGATCCTCACTGCCCTAGCCACAACAATTACTTTACCTAATGGATGAAAATTTATTAAACATTTTAGTGAATTACAAATTTATTCGTTAATGGTTTTGGTTTAAGACACAAGTTCCGCTTAATCTAATAATTACAATTCTCTTTTTTAGTGAATTACAAATTTCGGCTTGGTTTAACGAGCCGCAATAATTACGCCAATTATTCGGTACATTTTCACTTTATTTCATCCTTATTTGAACTCCCATTAATCTACTAATAGGGTCCTTAAACTCATCTAAGTACTAATACGAGACTTTCGGAACAAAAATCTGAAAATTTTGCCTTTCCTTCAGGAATGCCCACGCCATGGAGTGGTAGCAAAGCTACAATCGTAGAGCATAGTCGAAATTGGCCTTTCTACTTCGGCCAAGCAATGAGCCAACCCTCACCACAAGATAGGCTACCTCGTGGGTGAGGGTGCCCCTCACAAGCATGGGAGGTGCCCTCGCTTCAATTTTCTTGAGCCTTTTGCGATTTTCTCCAAAATCACTCAAACCCAAACAAATTATGGAAAATCTCCCATGTATTTTAATATCATCCTAAACCAACTATGAGTGAAACCCATGATGGATTAGGTTTTACTAACCCAAATATCATTTAAAGAAATCAGGGTTTAGCCCACTTTAATCCCTTTCTTTTGGCACTCAAGCCTTGGGCCTTTTTTCCTTTCTTCCTACTTGCAAGATCTCAGCAAAAGGGAGAAATCTCACCAAAATCCCTATCTTCTCCAAGCCCTAGCCTCTTCCCTCTCAAAACCCAAAATGTGCTTTGCCTGACACATGTCTGGCGACCAAATGTGGCCTAAGGTCACACTTCCTCATAAGGTTTTGCTTGGTCAAAATCCATTTTTGGACTAAAGTTCTGAATGCTATCTTGCCCAAACACCTTCTCTACTTGCATTTCTTAAATCCGATATTCACTTCATCTTATTCTTTATCACTAAGTAAAATGAACCTTAGTCCCTATTTACCAATTTCCAAATTTTCCATTTTTCACTCTGTAGTTTATTTCCGGTTCAATCAATTTTTCAATCTACATTTTGTAAATTCTTCAATCATATGCTCACATTTCTACTCATTTACACTTTAATAAATTTATCGCTTTTCTGAAAACCTAAGTTTAGCTCAATTTATACCCATAATATATAATGCAAATTATTATATAAAATTATATAGATTGGGCATTACACAATCCTTTTCTAGTTTCAAAATTATGACAATCAAGTAGAGCTGCTTCAATGGTGTTAGCTCCACCCCTAATCCACGATACCAAGTACAAAACACTGTTACTTGATCAACTACTAAGGTATCTAATCCCATTTTTCTCCCCATGCTTTCAAGATGACTAGCATCCGTGAGGGAACTCTAAATAGCTACCTTCCCTTTTGGAGTTCCTTCATAGATCTTATTGATCAATTTTTTTATAGACCAAATTTTTCCAAGTGATTAGCATTGCTACCAATGGCACCAAAACCTTGTTGACAAAATCTGTGATGAAAAATATTTGTTTGTCCCTTTTTCTTTGTAAACTAGATTTATTAAAATTTTGTCTGTCATAATCACACAAGTGCAATAAATCATATGGCATAGTACCATTGAGTCCAAATATTGTCTCAAGGGATTCAAGATGAATCATAAAATAAACTACCCTAACTACTCAAGATTCCATTATTTAACTTCAATATTTAGATGATTAAGAAAAACAAATAAAATAATGCTAAAGTAATTCACTTGTGTACATAAATGATAAGACCAAATGATATATGCAAATTTATGACACTGTTACCAAAGGAGTATTATCTAATCCCAGGCAACAATTCCATAAACTTGTTGAGACCATTTTTCATATGTATGAAAAGATGGAATTGTTTTCTCTTGTAAACTCATTTAAAATTTGTGTTTCAGGGTCTCAACTCACACAGTGCATAGGTCATACACAAAAGAGAGCTTAAAGTCCATATCATTCTAATAATGACATATGATAAAAACAAAGACTAATTACCCTAACTACTCAAAATCATTACTATTCGAATCCCCTACTAATATGATAATAAGAGGGACTTAAATATCCGGGAGGGCCGAAAGCTGCGATGTGTATATATATGTACTTATGCGTTAAGTGCAATGCGTCGGTCTAAGTAATATAAGGTACCTATGGTACGTGGAGACGATCTACCTGGATAAGTGTGTTGAATACGTGAGATCGTTTTTGAATATCTGATATAACCGTCAGAAAGAGTACTAATGTCCGGAATTTAAATTAAAACTAATCGATCTTATTGAATATCAGACAATGGAGACTGTGGCTATGTCTCCGCCACTTTCGATTTGATTATTTCAAAAGATGATACTATTCTGCATTTATAACTTATCGATACAGTGATCTTGCTTTACAAATGTTCCTCTTCCTCGAGGTGTAATCTACCTGGCCCGCTAGTGGTGTTGGTTTACTTCACCAACTCGACATCCAAATGCTTAAATTTTCTGGACCTTAATTGCCACCCCTGGATCGGAATATATCTCTCTATTTACCGAATCAACCTAAGGCTCGTCTCTACCAAACTCGGGCATCCTCATCTCGACCCGATTCTCCAAAGATAGTCACGCCGGCTGTCGTCGACATCACCATGTAAATGATTCATGCATATAGCAACATGTTAACAAATTATAAACAATCGAATATAAAATACTAATCTTTAATCCATGCACGTGACAGGTTCAACAACACCCTAGGTATAAATCTAGAACATACCGAATAAGAGAACACCAATATTTAATCTATAAACATCAAGATTTCTCTATCCAAAGTTAAGAAAATACAAATGACGGCTCTTCTCCAAGATCAAAGTCTGCTATGATTCCATGCCCTAGTTCGTACTTCCGACCAGCCCCCGAATTTCTGGTCCCCTTTGCTTTTAATGATCGAGAGGCAAAACCCAGCCGACGTCGCTGACATTGCGTAACGCCGCTGACGCGCCGAGATCGCCACAAAGTTGAGACGCCGTGACGCCGCCGCTTGTTGACTTCTATATACGTTGACCCAACGTCGCGACGTTGGGACGTAACGACGTGGGGACGTCGCGATCGCTCCGTACCATCTTTACGCACTCACCACCCTCCCCGCTTCTAAAATGCTTCCAAAAACTACCCTTTTCGCCTACATTCACACCAATTGCACAAATCAGATATCGGGCTACAAAAATACGTATTTAAATATAAAATAAAGCTAAAAACATAAGACAGACGCGGGTATGACCTGAGTATTTTAGCCACTCATCACACCCCCAAACTTAGCTTCTTTCTTGTTCCCAAGCAAGAACAGATCAACCGAACACACACCCTACATACTATAGTCTAACACGAAGATGTTGATGCACATGCCGAGCGATAGAGGATCAAATCGGGACCGACTCACACCGCCGCCGCTTTGTTTGAAGTTCACTGTGGATTCAAGGGTGTTCAACTTTGAGCAATCAGTTAACTCTGAAGTCGACCAGCCACTTCGAGGTATTCAACAACCTTCCCAAGGACCCTATGAGTTGAATAAATGACCTATAGTGTATACTTAGGTTCCGACGCCCCCAAACTTGAGTTCAACTCGCCTAATTAGGAAAATCTAACTACGAAAGGATCGAAACGCACCGTTTGCAATTCTTAACACACCTACTCATAACAGAGAATAAAACTAGTGCCCGTAAGTTTATGCTAAGTGTTCATGTAGCGGGGATTAGTTGGTGACTCCCCACTTAGTTGGAGCCATGGGCACCGCATCTGGTTCCCATGAACGTCACCCTAACACTCACCCAACCTAAGGGAGCCCTAAGCTGTGGGAAACTTCCATCTTCTCAGTCCCCCTCAGAATTCCGGCAAAGGAAGTCAATGACTCCCACCACTGCCTGTGGCATCGTTTTGAAAGGCCCCTAATGCGCTCCGATCTACTATAAGATCCCACTTATTCTATGCCTAAAATTTTAATTTTATTTATTTATTTTTTATTTTTACTTATTTATTTATTTTTATTTATTTATTTATTTGGGGCTCGAAGGGAATCCTCTTTTATTTATGGTGTCCTATCTCTTTGGTGTTTAGAAACTCCCATGGTTTGTTGAACCTTATAGTCTGTTCAGATCTAGGCATACCCTATAAGTCACCAGGTGTGAGTGTGTTGTGCTCACGAGAGTCACTTTATTGAATATCCCGAAGTGGTTCACTATGCCTCCCACCTATTCAACCTAATTTCGAGCATCAAACATCCTATGAATCCTTTCTTCCATGACAATAGTGGATTCGGCCCAAAAGTGATCCCCTACTCTCAAACATGGCAGCACACACACAAACTACCTAAACACGACACCACTAAACATAGATATGATCTACCTAAAACACAAACATGAACTGAACACAAAACTCAACATCCTAAAATGAACAAGCTGTGAAATGAAACTAAACCTAAAATGCAAACTAACACGCGGTGAACGAATTAAACTACAAGACAAATAAAAACAATACTAATCTAATGGGGGTCCGAGCACCACCCACACCCCCAAATAAAGTGCGCAGTTGTCCCCACCGGCACAAAAGAACAAGAAGGTGAGGAACTCCCCGTGATCTGTGTCATCGTGGTGGTGGTAGCAGCGGTGCCTGATGGTGCCCGAGGGCAAAACAAACATTCGATGGGTGTGGGAGTGACTCCCATGGTCGTGCAAGGACACAGGTGCACTAGGGTATAAGCCAAAAGCGGAATGTATATGAGCAAATGAGGTGGTTTCCCTTCGATGTCGCTGACGTAGGCAACGCCGCTGGTTCGTGCAACGTCGCGACGTTTAAGAGAGGAAAGCATCCAACGCCGCCGACGCTCGAGAGTGGTTAAACCAACGCCGCTGTTGAGATCCAACGCCGCCATCGCCCATAGAAGTGCAAAACCAACGTCGCGACGTTCCAAAGAGGGTCGAATCCAATGTCGCAACGTTGGAATCCAACGTGGCGACGTTGAGATCCAACGTCGCGACGTTCCATAGAAGTGCAAAACCAACGTCGCGACATTCCAGAGAGGGTCGAATCCAACGTCGCGACGTTGAAATCCAACATCCCGACGTTCCAGAGAAGGGATAAACTGACGTCGCGACGTTGAAACGTCGCGACATTGAAATCCAACGTCGCGACGTGACAGAGAAGAGCCAAAATGAAAAATATTCATCAATAGCTTAAGGTAAAAGAAAACTCCCCTGGTGCAATATGTGACTCTCTCGAACTTCCGGGCGAATCGCATGAACCGTCCTCCCTAATATCTTCCAATCGTGGGTCCCTGGAAGTAGTCATCCAAAAGAGATTCCAATACAGATTTAAACAAAGAAACCATCATAAACTTAAAACAGATAGTACAAATTGAACCATAGAAGGGAAAAATTTCAAGAAAAACTTGAGTTGCCTCCCAAGAAGCGCTATGTTTAATGTCGTTAGCTCGACGGTCCTGAGTCTCAATGTGCAATGTGCTTAGAAGAAACTGGGAATGCTTACGCATCTCCCTATAGTGCTCACACCCAATGCTCAAGGTGGATGAAATATTCTTCTAATCATGCCCTTCGCCTTCCTGTCTTTTCTCGCGGCAAGTAATAGGCTTATCCCTCGAAGTTTTCAGGTGATCGCCTTGCAAAATCTCCGTGTAATGAAGTTCGAGATATCTCCATTCGATCATCATCCGGATGCTTCCGCGGGCCAGGAATACAAAAATCTCTCGTCTTCATTCAAGTGATCTCGCTCTCGACTCCTCAATTTGATCTCGCCTTCGCATTACTGATCGGCTTCCTCGTGGCTAGGAAGGGTCTACCAAGTATGACGGAACTGACGCCTTCCTCCATGTCCGTAATGACGTCCGCCGAAGGACGAATTTACTCAACTTTTTACTAGCACATTTCGACATAACAGAGATTGTCGATGGGGGACTCCATTCGCAAGTTGCAAACTACTGCGGGTCGCATTTTTGCTCCCCAACTTTATCCGGCTTAAACATCGAGAGCCTGATCGTTGATGCTTGTCCCAAGTCACACGTGGCTTCCGTGACACCCGCCCCATAGAGAATCCGTATAGCAAAGCTACCAGGATCTTTAAGTTTTGAGAGAAGCTTCTTTTGCAAGATGGCACTCACACTCTCGCTTAAGGCGAGATGGTCCCATATTCCTCCAACTTCTTCTCTCTACTGGCCAAGATCTTTTTTCATGAATTTCACGTAATCCTGGCATGCCTTCCAATGCCTCCAAAATGGTATATTAATACGTAGTTTCTTCGAAGATGTCAAGAAACTTTTGCAAATCGCTTTCTCTAATTTACTCTTTCTTCAACCTCCGAGGATAATGCAAATCGTACACAGTCTATCCGTTGGCCCGCTTTCTCGGGTTTCTTCCCCTCACTTTCTTATCTGATCGCTCACATCTCGTGCTCATCTTGCATCTAGTCTTTGGGATGCTTTCGTCTTGCTCTAATTTTCGCCATCGCTAGTGATTCGTGGCCACTAAGTAGGTGATTCTAATCAATATTTGTATCCTTAGTTCTCCTACCGCCTAGTCAAGCTACCGCGATAAATGCCCAGTGGCCGAACACTCAGACGTTTTCATCCTATTAATGACTTGCATAAGTGTTTGAAAATTGGTGAGGCTTTAGTTTGGATTTTTAAGGTTTGGTTCAAAACAGTGGGGGTTGTTTGTTTACTGACTAACTATAATGGCTAAAGTGAAGTGTAAAATGGTAACCTCGGGCTGGGCTTGTAGTCACCAGCTTGATAACATAGGCAATAAGTGTCCTCTTTCTGCTATATCCTAGCATTAGGCAATGATCCAGGTCAAAGCCAAAACTCCGATCTTTGTTTAACTATAAACCTAACCCTAGAACCACCTTATTTGAGTCAACATGTATTATGCATTCACAGCCCTTCATTAAAAACCCTGAAGACGAACCTCATTTCAAAGGGGTTCGTAAGGACCATCTAAAGAATATCGCTGCATCTAACAATAAGTATGCATCAGACTTAAAAGCAAGGCAAGTATCGACCAAAGCAACGACATTAATACATTAACCCTAGATTAGAAAGTCAGGGGACCATAAATACATCACCTGTAGCATTCAAAACATGAGAACACCTACAATTACCCCAAACCAAGCTAGAAACCTCCTCTTCATACAGGAGGCTTACCTTCAAGCATCCCTTGAGTTGTCATCCTCAAGGGGGTATGTTTCATAAATTTCTAGAAAATGAAAGAAAGAGGAGAGAGAAATAGAGCAAATGAAACCCTAAATGAAAGTCAAGTGAATTTTATAAAATGAAAAGTCGCCGTAAAAATTGCTTAGGGTTACAAACGAATGGGTTTATATAGTCCACCCAAAGTGTGAAAATACAAGAAAGCCTAAAATATTGCCCATACAAGGGACAAGGTGGTAATACACCCAAAACGGGTCGCTTTGGGACTCAATTACACAAACTTCACAAGGCAAGAATTTCATATGCAGAGAATCCTCATGAAGCATAGTTTGTGGTCGTTAGTTTCCACGAAATTTCTCACAATTTCAGAGAAATTCTGCGTGAGATAGCGAATTGAGAAATTTCGCTTATCTACGCTGAATTTCGCATAGCGAAATTTCGCTAGCCTAGCTTAAAATATGAGAGATAATAAAATGGTGAATCTCCCGCTTGCATAGTGAATTTTCGTTATAGCGAAATTTCGCAGCCCATAGCCAAAATTCCCGCCTCCCGATCCAAATCCATCGCATCCCACTCGTGATCCTCTCAGACTTCATCGCTCTGCCTTCAATTCCACACTCGAATTTTGATATTTCGATGGCTAAAAATAACATGATTCCCAAGATTCGCACCTATCTTTTACGACTCAACTAAATGTGACCGAGGTACTCAAAACCCCAAAATAACCAAAACAAGCTCGAAACGATATTAGCGTGAATCCAGCGGCCCGTACACATCAATCGTTTAATCGATATGATTAGTGCGCAAAGCACCCAAAACCTATCCCTAATAAAGGTTCAAATTGCACTTTGGGCACTAATCACACCCCCAACCCGACACGTTGCTAGTCCTCAGCTAACGCTTAAAATAATCAGGACATGCATGTCAGTGGATTTTACAAAAAAGTGTATACTGCTCAAAAAGTGTACGTATTATTAGCAATGCCTTTAAAATGAATAATTGATACCCTGTTCGAAAACCGACACGAGAGAATGTAAAACCATATAAGATCAAGCTTTAGGTCAAACATCTGGGTCCATGGTTCTCAACCCGACTTCCACCAAAGTCTAATGGTTCCTAATAACCCGATTGAGCTAATAAATTGCAAAATTATTCCTCCCCCAACCTAGCTAATTCCATGGCCTCAAACTCCGTTGAACAACCTAAATAGGATTAGCTACACACTTATTTCTTTACTGACTAAATTGTGGTGCAATGCTAAAAATCTCGACTTCACCAAAGTCCGCGTAACTGGTCCACCTGATGACTCCTAACCAATTAAGGCTTGTGCGGCATCGTCAAAGGATCACTTGACCACAAACTCGTTGTGTTTCACCCCGACTTCGAATGACTTCGAATTAAGCACCTACAACACGCTAAACTCTACCCATCCACCCATAATCGAACACTAAGTCGATGACTTCAACCAACTAAGGGTTTACACGGCTTAGTGCGCTTTCGCTTATATACCCTACTCGACCGTATTCGGGTTTCAAGGCAAAGCGTCACGACTTTTATTTTTCTTTTTCTTCTTTTTCTTTTTCTGCTTTTTTTTTTCCTCACAACATCGCCTTCAAATATGGGTAATACTAACCTATTACGGGTTGTCAACATGTCTAAGGCCGACCTTGCAAGGCGAAAAGAGGTATATAATTTCACAACCTATCGGCAAAATCTGGTGTGCAGTGTGTGAATTAGCTCAAAGGGGAAATGTTCAAGTTTAATACGCTGGAATCTTAATTGACCAAAAACTGAATCAAACATGGAATTGTTTTAGCATTAAGGAAATAACAGGGTTTCAATTCTCCAATTAAAGGCAACTCAATTGTTCAATTAAAAGCAATTCAATTGTTCAATTGAAGCAATTCAATTGTTCAATTGAAGACAAAAGTAGATACACAAAGTGGAGGCACAAAAGTGATTTGCAAATTAAAGAAAAACAAAATCGATAATGCGTGATATGTACAACAAAGAAAACTAAATCCCAAAATAATGAATTTACCTCTAACCGGATTGGAAAATACGAAAAATCAATGGATGGAATCGTACTCCGCGTTGAGCCACCCTTAAACACGTAGGATCGCGCTCGTGGAGGTCCGTATGAGAATTTCTCCTCGATGGTCTGGCCGCGACAACATAGGGTTTCACCCGCCCATCGAATTTTGAACACCCTCGTTATCATTCGATTGCAGTCCATCAACCATCGGGTATGTATGCTGAATAAATGAATGGACCCGGGCCCATCGCGGATTTGAGCTGCCCTAAATAGATGGAGTTTGAGTCATACAAGAGACTCGTCTCCCTCATGAAATTTTTCCCAGCTTATCATTTGATCATGCCATTTTTTTTTATTTTCCTTTTCATAATCTTTTGAATTCAAGTAGGCATCATTTCGTATTTCTTCCAACTCATTAAGTTCAAGGAACCTCTTAACTCCGGCCTTACTTAGGTCCATGTTCAGCTTCTTGATCGCCCACCATGCCTTGTACTCGATCTCCACTGGAAGGTGACATGCCTTACCATAGACTAACCGATAAGGGGACATTCCCAGGATTGTCTTCAAAGTCGCTCAGCCCACAAATAATCAAGGTACTTGATGGACCAATCTTTTCTATCAAGGAAGTACTACCTTCATTAGAATGGTCTTAATTTCCCTCGTTGGCAAGTTCTACTTGACCACTTCTGTTTGAGGATGGTAAGGGTGGCCACTTTGTGTTTCTGACACCATATTTAGCCAAGAGGTTTTCTAAATGGTTTGTTACATAAATGTGAACCTCCATCGCTAATAATGGCTTTTGCATCTCCGAACCTCGAAAAGATGTTTGCTTTCAAGAATTCTAAGTACCACCTCGTGGTCATTGGTTTTGGGTAGGGATTGCTTCAACCCACTCGACACATACCCACTCCCACCAAATGTATGTAGGACCATACGACGTGGGAAAGGTCCCATGAAATCGATGCCCCACACACGAATACCGACTACTAAAATTGGTTCAAGGGCATCATGTGACCCGAGACAACTTCCCGAGTCTTGGCATCTATCACATATACGCAAGACATTTGGTGTGCTTCCTTAAACAAGGAAGGCTGCAGAAACCGTGACCGCAAAGACCTCTATCACTGCCTGGGAAGCAAAGTGACCACCACAGCACCCTCGTGGCAAAGGGTCTCGCATTCCCCCGTTGTTCCTCCGCACACACTCCCGGGATTATTCGATTCACACAAGATTTACCAAGAAGGCTCTTCCCAATAATAGGAATGGACCTTCGCCAAGAAATATTTCCTATCCTGCTCCTTCCACTCTGTTGGGATTTCTCCTGTGGCGAGGAAATTGGCAATGTGAGCATACCAGGGAGCTTTTTCCAGCTGCATTAGAGATTCTTCAGGAAATTCATCATTGATGGGTGGGCCATGAAAGTGTCACGTATTATAGCTAACCTCAAAGATGACTCGCCACTACATTTTCTACTCCCTTTTTGTCTTTAATTTGCAAGTTAAACTGGCAAAAGAACCCAACGGATGAGCCTTGCTTTCGCATTTTGCTCGGGTCAGAGATTTCCAAAGCCGAATGGTCCGTAGACTATATCTATCCACTCCGCATGCCTCTGGAATTTGTCTAAAGCATATCATCGCCAACAATTCCTTCTCTCGTAGTAGTATAATTCCTTTGCGCTTCATTCTGCTCACAGATAATGTGTAATTACATGTGGTTTCCATCTTCTCTTCGTCGAGCATCGCCCAATAGCAAGATCACTTGCATCACACACATCACTCAGCAATCGCACAGTGTTTCATCATCGCAAGAATAAATGGGACTTCAGCTCTTCAAAGCTCTCCTGACATTCTTTCTCCTAAATAAATTTGGCATCCTTCTCTAGGAGCTTGTACAGGGGTTTAGCAATCTTCGAGAAGTCTTTAATGAATCTTCTATATAAGCCCGCATGGCCAAGGAATCGTCTAACCTGCTTTTACATCGTCAGAGATAAGTAAATGGGAAATAAGTTCAATTTTTTGCCTCACGACTCTCTATTCCCCGTCGGGAGATAATGTGTCCCAAGACAATTCCTTTGGCTGACCATAAAATGGCACTTCTCCCAGTTGAGCACTAGGTTCTTCTCTATGCACCTCTCTCGCATGATGGCCTCCGTGTTAGCCGTACATTCTTCAAAAGCGCTCCATATATGCTGATAAGTCATCCATGTACACTTCCCATTATGCCTCCACCATATCATCAACATATTTACGATACACCTCAAAGGTGACTGGGGTGTTGCAAAGACCAAAAGGCATCCTCCTATAAGCATTTGTGCCAAAGGGACAAGTGAAAGTGGTCTTTTCCTGATCCTATGGTGCAATCTCTATCTGGAAATACCCTGAATACCCATCCAAAAGCTAGTGAGAATGGGTGTCCGTAAACTCTCTCAAGGAGCCGATCGATGAATGGCAACGGAAGTGATCTTTTTCGTGTTACTTCATCGAAGCCTCCTATAATCTATACACACTCTCCAACTGCAGTAAGCCCAGTAGACAATTTTCACCCTTCTCATTTTTACAATGAGTCACCCCGATTGGCACCACCGAGTCGGGCTCACCCAAGTGCTATCTTAAATGGGGTAAATAATACCGGCCACAATTTCGTGACTTCAATGCGAACGACTCGCAAGTGGGAATTAAATCCTTCGCTGCGGTCAGCCGACACCCTGCACTCTTCTCTTTCCGCATAAATGTGATGAGTGCGCATTGTCGGGTTTATGCCTTTAGATCGAATTTTCCACCCCAATGCTTGCTTGTTCCGTTTTGGGAGGCGCAGCAGATCATGTTCTTGTGAAGTGGTCAACAATGATGAAATCACAACCGGGCACTGCTCATTTTCTTCCAGGAATGCATACTTTAACTCAACTGGAAGTGGGCTGAGCTCTAAATTGCTGAGGTTCCTGTCTGGTCACCATCAATAGAGGTAGAATTTCATTTTTCTTCCAAAGACTTTGCACTACAAACTCATGCCTTTGAGGGTTCTTATTGCTCCCTGCTACGTCAGATAACTCTCTGTTAGCATGTCCCCACTCGGCCATTAGCCCGTTCTCAAGAATGGTACTCATTATACGACTTCACAACCATCTTCCCTCCTCGAATGCATATGCCTTTTACTCAAATGAAAGATATTGAGCTCCAATGTCATGTTCCCAAACGTGAGTTGTATAACCCCATTCCGACAGTTTATTATGGCATTCGAAGTACCCAAGAAACGGGCCTCCCCAATATGATGGGTACATGATCGTCCCACCGCAACCCATTGTGTAAAGTACCGACAAAGTCCATCAGTAAAATTTGTCCACTTGTATTAAAACATCCTCAACTGCCTCCTTCGGTATTTTAACAGACCTCGTCTACTAGTGACAAGGTGATGGAGGGTTTCGCTTCTCCCAAACCACTGTTCGTACATGGAATACTAAATGTGTGTTCACACTAGCTCCCAAGTCTAATAAAGGCTTTCCACACTAATGCCTCCAATATTAACCGAGATTGCAGGGACATCCCGCCCTTATATTTACTGAGTTTCAGACTCAATGATAAGATTCACTAAGCCACCAAAAAGGCCTTTTTGTTTACATTGAGACCTCTTTTTACAAAGTATATCCTTCAAAAAATTTTGCATAGGTGGGGACTCTGTTTGATCATGTCCGTGAGAAATGTTAACTTTAACTTGCCGTAAAACTTCTTAACACTCGTTGTTAATCCGAACTTTCTTTTTCTGGAGAGCCTGTGGGAATGGAGGGGGTACACTGATCTTCACCTCTTCTTACGTTGGTTGTTTCAGAGCGACGCCCACCGCCAACCGATTCTCGCTAGATGCTGGACCCGCCGGTCTCACTTTACTCACTTCTTAAAGTCACCATCGCTTTTTACTTCATCAATTTTCATTTATTCATTAATGATCTATTTCATGCACTCCTTTCATTGCCATTGATCGTGAATCTTCCTTTCTCCGAACCCCGCAGCCGCCGGTCGACAACCTTGAAATCTCAGAGTGCATATTGTCTAGTTTCCTATTGAGTGAGCTCAACCTGGTCAATTTTTTTGGTTAGTCCGACATTCGCACTTTTGTTCTTTCTACAAATGTGCTCTACCACTTTACTTAAATTCGTGGATCGCCCGCTCAACCTAGAAGATATCGATAGGTCAGGTTTAAGTGGAGCCAAATCAAGCGCCGTGCTCCCGAGGGACATATAGGGGTTTTGGCTTCCATGACATGTTTGGATGATTTCTCCAATTAGGTTATAGGTGTTGCCATATGGAGCATTCGTGGGTGGTTTATTTTGATTTAGACACGGGTGCCTGATGCTCCCTGTGATGACTATTTATTCCGATAATCAAAACAAGCCGGGATGAGATGCAGTGTAACTCATTTTATCAAGCCAGATTTCGTGTTGGCTTCTCATTTCCAGCTCCTCCAACCTTCGAGTCAAAGTGGTCAATTTTGCTTTCATCTCTATGTCTTCGGAGAGTGCATAAATGCCCTCCCTCAGGTGGTTCGAAGGCTTTGATCTTCTGGCCTCTCGATCTCGGCTCATCCCATGCCTTGAGGTTTCTACCACATAGTTCAAAAAAAAAAAAAAGTCCATGGCCTCATCCCAAGCTTTTTCTAAAGTTACCTCCACACATGGTCTCCAATAGTTGCTTAATGGTCGAGACATACCATCATAAAAATGGTTCACCAAAGATCCATGTATCAAAACCATGATGTGGGACAAGCATTGATGGTCTCAATGAATCTTTCCCAACACTGGCAAACTTTTCATCATTACAGCCGAGTAGGTGTAGATCCTCGCCTCTCTTTCAAACTGCTGGTCTTGGTAGTAATCAAGAATTTCTTCAAAAATTAAGCTTGAAGATCTACCACTTCTAATCGCTTCTGGGCCTCACAGTTGAGCCATATTTTGGCTTTGTCCTTGAGGGTTAATGGAAATGCCTTTAACTTCAACAAATCCATGTCTATCATACCTTCCTTAAAGGTTATGCAAACTTCCTCAAAATCCCTTATATGAGTGTATGGATTTTCATTTTCCATACCATGAAATGTGGGGAGTAGGGGCACCAAATAGGGTCTCACTGCCACATCTTCAGCAGGAGGTATGATGCAGGAAGGAGCACTAACTCTAGAGGTGTATATGATCCCTCAATGATCCGTATGTCAGCTTGGACCCACTCAGTGGTGCCCCGTCGACTCTCATTGCTCTCGGTGTAGGGTCCATGTTTTCACCGTGTACAATCGATTTCACAACCTTGTTCAATTGTGTACCGATTCTTTCACCACCGATATCCCTTATCCCAAGACGTGATAAACACCGTTACACAAATGAACACACAACAAATATAATAAACAAGCTTGCAAAAGGTTAATGTTAGTCCAAAAATAAAACCGATCGTAAGAAAAACAAAACAGAGTAACCGCTAAGTAGTGAAAAACTTCACGTTATTAAAGAACTGAATTCAAAAGTGGTCTAAAGGTCACCTACACTTGTAATGAGGATTACAAGTACACTTCAACTCATCATACGTGAAGTTTGGCACCATCCCATGAACGACGCCATTTGATTCGTACACTAGTAGGTGATCTGAATTAACAATATTTGTATCCTTAGTTCCTCCCATCACGTAGTCAAGCTATTGCCAAAGATAAATGTCTAGTGGTCGAACACGGGGATGGGTTTTCATCCTATGTGACTTGCATAAGTGCTTGAAAATTGGTGAGGCTTTAGTTTGGATTTCTAAGGTTTGGTTCAAAAAACAAAGGGGGTTATTTGTTTACCGACTAACCGTACTTCCTCGGCTAAAGTGAAGTGTGTAAAATGGTAACCTCAAGGTTTAGGTCACTAGCTTGATAACACGGGGGCAAATAAGTGTCCGTTATATCCTCGCATTAGTGGCAAAATGACCCTTATAGTCAAAGCCAAAACCTGATTGTTAACTATAAACCTAATCCTAGAACTAATTCTATTTGAGTCAACATGTGTAATATGCATTCACAGCCCCCTTCAGCTTTAAAACCCTGTAGCATCAACCTCATTTCAAAGGCTGTAAGGACCATCGAAAGAATATCGCAGACCTAACAATAAGTATGCACTGCACTTAAAGCAAGGCAAGTATCAATTACCAAAGCAATGACATTAAATGGCATTAAACTCTAGATTAGAAAGTTGGGGACCATAAATACATCACGTGTAGCATTCAAAACATGAGAACACCCTCATCAAATTCCAAACCAAGCTAAAGAACCTTCCTCTTCAAGGCTACGAATGAAGCTACATCCTCGAGTTGTCATCCTCAAGGGGGTGTTCAACCCAGGAAAATGAAAGAAAGAGGAGAGAGAAGAGAGCAAATGAAACCCTAAAAATGAGTCGCGAATTTTATAAAATGAAAAGTCGTCGTAAAATCGCTTAGGGTTACAAACATGGGGTTTATATAGTCCACCCAAAGTGTGAAAATACAAGAAAAGCCTAAAAATATTACTCATACAAGGGACAAGGTGGTAATACACCAAAACGGGTCGTTTGGGATCAATTACACAAACTCACTGTAAGGAAGAATTTTGTTATAGTAGATATTCTCATTAGCCTAGCTTAAATTTATTGAGAGATAGCTAAATTGAGAAATTCTCACATTCACGCTGAATCTCGCTTTAGCTAGCTGAAATTTCTCTAGCCTCCAAATAAATTCTCTAGCCCATTTAAAAATATGAGAGATAGCTTAAATGGTGAATTCCTCTAAAGGTCGTGAATCTCGCAAGATAGCTTAAGTTCTCGCTAGCTCAGCTTAAATTTCCCACTCTCATAGATTTACAATTTTCATATGATTGCGAAATTTTCGTAACTTCTAGCTTAAATTTTCGCAGCCTATAGAGAAAATTCCCATTCTCCCCGATCCAAATGAATGATCCCATCAGATCCTTTCTTTGTACTTCTTTCTTCATCGCTTGCCTTCAATTCCATTAATCGAATTTTGATATTGATGATAAAATACCATGATTCCTCTAAGATCGGTGACCTACATTACGTCAAACTTGAACTAAATGACCGAGGTACTCAAAACCCTGCAAAATAACCAAAAACAAGCTCGAAACGATATTAGTGGAACTAAATGGACCTGCACACATCAATTGGCTTAATTGATATGATTAGTGAGCAAAAAGCACCCAAAACCTATCCCGGTCAGGTTCAAAATTGCACTTTTCGGGGCACTAATCAGCTAGTTGCATCTGATTTCCAACTCTATTCCACTTGGGAGTTATGGCCTCAAAGACTCTTTCCCTTCTCCTCTAGTAGGTTTACCTCAATTGCTTCGTAGTGAACCCCGTTGCCTTTCTCAACATATACCGCCATTCGACCATCTCGTACTCTAAGTTTCTCAACCGTGCCGCCGATTGTTCAATCAGTGGCTCACACGCATATCGCTGTCTCATTCATAAAGGCAAAGGTGGGAGAGCATCCGTGGGAAGGGCTTGTTCGAGTTCACCTTTTTCTCAAGAGGTGGTTCGCTAACTCGGGTTGATGGCATGTTGTTATGATTGTTCCTCCATCCATACCTGTGGTTGTTCGACCGCTCGACTCGATCATGTTACGCCACCCTTGGTATCTTGATTTTGGTTCCGAGAAGGTTTCCCATACCGGTCTCGTTGTTGTGGCCGGTTCCCGATTGAACCTCGACACATACCGTGTAACACCCCAAATATACCCTAGCGCTGACATGTTTAGGTATTTGTCAACAGAATTCTGAATGTTTCTGTGAGTTAAATGCTAAACATGGAAACGAGACCCTAAATTTACAAGAATTAAGGACAAAATTGTAAATTGTCTAAAAAAGGGCCCTAAAATATATGAATTGATGAGTTTGAGGCCAAAATGAAATAAAGGAAAGTTTATTTATAAATAGAATGAGTTATGGGCTTAAAAGAAAATAAAGAAAAGAACCCAAAAATGGGTTTTATTTAAAGGCCAAACATGGCCTTAACAAACCCATGGGATAAGTGAAGACCAAATTTGGTCTCCAAAAAGAGGAGAATCAGAGAGAGGGAGAGAAAGAGAAGAGAAAGAGTAAAGAGAGAATACATGTAGAGGAAGAGAAGAAGAAGAGAAGCCAAGCAAGCCAAGGTATGGAAACCAACTCGATTATGGATTCTATGAGATTATGTATGAATTTCCACAAGCTTGCTTGGTTAGTAGCTTGTCCCCAAACTTGGGTTTTGCTAGGTTCATCTTAACCCAAAAAATTATGGAAAGTAAGGTGGGTAGAACCCCATATGGCACAAGATACAGGAATCCTTCCTTTCGAGGATAGATTCATAGTTAATCGAGTACTGAAGTTGGGGTGGCTTAGAACAAACCCTAACTAATCATCATGTTTGGTTTGTATATGAGTCATAACCCATATTAGAATGATTTTGGAGGAATTCATGAAAGAAGTTTGAAGAAAGATATGTACTGAAAGATGAATTGAATAGAAAAGAGATTCCAAGGTGAATTTGAAATGGTTTTGATGTGTGTTTAAAGTATAGAGTTGAAACGTAGCAAAGTATGGTGTGAGAAAAACACACATTCGGGCATTTTTCGGTGAAGTGTACCGTACACCCTGAGCCCGCACGTACACTTTGCCCTGGTCATGGCCAACGTGTGCCCGGCACACGCTAGAGGTACCAGATAACCCCGCTCGCTTTTCCCACTTCGACCGCTATTTTGGCCATAACTTGCTCATTTCTTATCCGATTTGAGTGATTCAAGTGGCCAATTAAAATAGACTTCAAGGAACACCAAATATAAAGAAATAAATATTGTCAAATTCTGACTCTAAGTGGCCCAAAAATTCACTCAAAGTGGGGGGCCATGTGTAATCCACCTCGCATCGCTTAGAACATAGAGTAGCCCCAGTTGTTCTCGACAGATCTTGAGTTCCTGCATTCAAATTGGGTGATTCCAGTTGGAATAGAACCCTTAGCACCTTAGCTTTAAAGTAGTACAAAGATCCAGTGTCAAATATCGATACAAGGCACTGGAAAATAAATATTTCACACTATTTCTTGGTAAAATCGGTAAACCGACTAGTTGGCATGAAAATGTCATAACTTGAGTTTGGATGATCCGATTGGAATGATTTCAATTTCTACGTTAAATAGATTCATAGAGGGACTATAATACATGAATGATGTGTGAATACATAGGCATTATACTATACAAGTATATGAAATTCCATATGTAATAGTAACATGAAAAATATAGGAAATACAAAGTGCATAGCTGTGTTCATGAAACATAAATATGATATGGGATATGAAAATGAACTGAAACGTGACCTCACAACATGAAATATAATATGTCATGAACACACAATGAAGCTAAGAATGTCCCTATTATAAGATAGTAAGTTACTGACCTCATATAATTGTAAAACTGCCTAAGACCAGTTATTAAATGACACAAAGACTCATGTCCCATTAGCATTTCTGGCATTCTGATTAGTGCTCCAAGACACCTGATTAAGTACTTCTAGACTTTACTAGTGCTCGCACTCCCGATTAGTACTTCAGATTCTGACAGTGATCCTAACTCCCCATTAGTACTTCTACATTCCGATTAGCACAAGACTCCTTGTCCCGTTATGCCACCGAAATCTCGTCTCCGACATCGCACTTTCAAGACTCCTCGTCCCTCTTAAGTGCTACGACACTCATGTCCTGATTAGTGCTACGGCACTTCCTTATTTTATAGTATCTTCTGGTACTTATTGTCACGCTCGATTCCGGCTCAATTCGGACATGATCCGAACCGAGTTCGTGGTGCGAGATTCTCAGATCGGACTCTTTACCTGATTTTATTTTTATTTTATTTTTTTAAACCGAACTGGTACCTGTGGGTATGGCCCACATCTTATAACATAATCAAAAGAACTACCACCGGAGTGGTATCCATCAAAATCTATACACATTTACCGAGTCCCATTTACAAATACAAAACTATACTTTTACATTTACAAATCGTAGCGAATCTACATGTATGGAACTCCTTATGCGTGTTTGCCTAGCCAGATGATGTTTGCCGACGTCTTCCTGCACTCCACACCTGACAGAAAACCCGTGCTGGCTTTACGCTTGGGAAACATTTCTTATGCATATACACATTTAACACATAAAATAATAACAGTATAATATAAATTTCATGCATTTATATTATGAGCTATACGAGTAATTCTTCTTATAATGTACAGTTTGGCCTGATCTCCGTAGGGAGTTACGTGATCTTATTCTTATGCAGAACTTATGCTTATAACAAACTTATGTTTATTCGGGACTCCCGTAGGAGCTACGTAACTTCTATACGTAATGTAATTTATGTTTATTCAGACTTAGGAGCATAGTAATCCTATACTTATTCAGAACTTATACTTAACAGACTTATGTTTATTCAGGACTCCCGTAGGAGTTACAAAACTTAGACTTAACCAACTTATGTTTATTCAGGACTCCCGTAGGAGTTACAGAACTTATTCTTATACAGGACTTACACTAGTTCTGCAAAACGTAGTATCACGATTACGAACGTACCGGCATTGCGAAACTTATTTCTTATACGTATACTTGTAAGTACTACAAAACTTATACTGGTACTTCGTATCTCACTTGTACTACGAAGTATATTATGGTATTTCGGATCTTATCCCGTTATTACTGAAAGCATATACACGTATTTCGATTTTATACACGTGACAGTAACTTATACATGCATTTCGTATCTTATAAATGCATTTCGCATCTTATACACGACTCTTACAAAGATATACTTGTCTTACGAACTTGCATCGGGTCTTACTTTAACTATACGATCTTACGAAACGACCGATCTTGCGGAACTTATACCGGTATTACTTTAATTATACTAGTCTTATGGAGCATATACTTATCTTACGTCTTATCCCAGCGAAGTGGTACCCGTAAGTACAATAAGCTCCGAACTCATCATGCAATCATCATGCCACAGGTCGACGTACGACGTAGATACCTATCGTATGGACATTAGTCCACAGTGTGCAATGCATCATAACAGATACATATACTTATTTTACTTGGATAATGAGTACCCTTAGGTACCATCGACTTATACTGCTTTTTACCGATACTGAGTACCCAGGTGAGGTACTGTGTAACTTGATGCAGAAATACGAGAGTACCCATAGGTGCCATAGAACTTAATCATCACAGAGTTCCGTAGGTACTATAACTTAAGCAAGAGACAGGACTTAATCGAGACTAACTTGTTCGGGGATATTGTGAGTACCTGCAGTACTGGCTGTAATCCTAATCGAACACAGAGTACCCGTAGGTACTACGTAACTTAAGCGTAGACAAAAGTGACTTAATCGTAGACGAACTTATTCGCATACGTGACGTAACTTATTCTGGACATGTGGAGTACCGTGAGGTACTACTGACTTATTCGGGATACATGTGACTTATCAGACAATGTGAGGCCCCATGTACCATCAACTTGTTCAAATACGTGAGTACCCGTAAGGTACTACGTGACTTAATCAGAGACAGTCTTATTCAAATAATAGAGTACCCTTAGGGTACTACAGACTTATTCAGGATACTGTGAGTAACTGTGAGGGGTACTACGTAACTTATCGGGCTGCAGACATAACTTATTCAGATACAGAGCACCCGTAGGGTACTGGGCGTAACTTATCGCATACGACGTAACTTATTCGCATACGTGGAGTACCCGTAGGTACTCAGAACTTATCAAATACAAAGGATGAAAAACTTATTCGCATAATAGAGCATCTTCTTAGGTACTACGTAATCCATCGTATACAAGTACGTAACTTATTCAGATATTGTGAGGCCCTAGTGGCCATTAACTATCGTATCGGGAGTACCCCATAGGTACTATAGACTTAATCGTATCAGGAGTTAATCAGAGACAGGATTTAATCAAAGACAGGAGTACCCATAGGTACTACAGAATCAACTGAGATGTGAACATAACTTAATTCAAATACAGGAGTACCGTGAGTTATTAACATTTTCGTGATACAGGAGTACCAGAGGTACCAGCGCAGCTTAATCGAGGTCAGGAGTACCCGTAGGTACTGCAGCTTACTCAGTTCAGAGTACCAGAGGTACTACAGCTTAATCGTATACAGGAGTACCCGTGAGGTACCATGTGTAATGCATACACAGCAGGTACATTCAGACATTTACCTATTCTTATTCAGTGGTCCTATCATATGTCCTGGTCTCACTACCTGCATCAATCATAAGAAATGAGTAGGACGCAGTTATTGGCACCAAGGTACGATATAGCATCAGGTGCCATAGCACCAAGCAGAGTATCGGGCATCGGTCAGAGTGACGAGCACTAATCGTAGACAGAGGCCAGAGCACTAATCGTGAGTACCGGCATTTCAATCGAGTGCCAGAGCACCAATCGTGACGCCCACTCATTCATTCTTGGTCCTAGGTAGCCATAAGATCATATATCTTCCATAACTTATAAGCCATCTTAACTACTTCGTGTGATCATGACATGTTTTTCATATTCATGTTCATGTTTCGCCTGCTGTGTTTCATATAATATTCGTGTTTCATGCCTATTCCATATGGCATTTCCTGGGATACTTGTAACATATGATGTCATCCATAATTATTCATAAAGATTTTAGTCCTCTATGAATATATTTTCTTAGAAATCGAATCAATCCAATCGGATCATCCAAATCAAGTTATGCAGCATTTTCACAACTAGCCTGTTAAGTAATTAATTCTTACCGAGGGATAGTTTGAAATATTTATTTTCCAGTGCCTTGTCTCGATATTTGATACTGATCTGTACTCTTAAATTTATGTGCTATGGTTCTATTCCAACTGGAATCACCCAATTCGAGCACCGGAACTCGAGTTACGTCCAAAACATCCCGGACTTCTCTATGTTCAAAGCTGGAACCAGAATTTTGGTTTGCAAATATTAACCACTCTTTTTGAGTGAATTTTTGGGCTATTTAGATTCAGGAATTTGAGATACTTTATTAAATATGGTTTACTTTCCCAAGAAGTCTATTTTAAGTGGCCACTTGAATCACTCAAATCGGATAAGAAATGAGGAAGTTATGGCCAAAATACAAAAACTGGTCAAAACTGGAAAACCAGAACAGGTTGTACCGGTACAAGCTCAAGTTGTACCGGTACAACTTGGCCAAAAATGACCAGAACCGAAATTGTACCGGTACAAGCTCGCCAGGCTCCAGATACTCAATCAACTACCTGTAATGGTATTTTCTCCCATTCTTTCATGCCATTTCATCCATATATCAATTCTATACTTCAAACACACATCTAAATCATTTCATATGTCTCTTGACATCTCTTTTCTACTCAAATCCTCTTTCAATTCTTATCATTCCTCACAAATCTTCCATGAATTTCCCCCAACACAACTCTAATATGGGTCACAACCCATACATAATTCAAACTCAAGGATTTGTTAGGGTTTATTCTAAACCCTAGCTCAATTACTTGTCATTTAACCTTGAATCCAACCTAAAAGAGGAATTCTATAATCATCTTGTGCCATATGGGATTTTACCCACCTTAATTTCCATAATTTTTGGGTTAAGATGAACCCTAGCAAAACCCCAAGTTCGGGGAAGATAATAATCATAGCAATCCAAAGATCCACAAATCTCATAGGAATTCATAATCAAATGAGTTTCATACAAAAATCCAAAGTTCCATACCTTTAGTCGTTTGGCTTGCTGATCTCCACTCCTTCCTTCTTCTTCTCCGCTTCTTTCTTCACTTCGCTTGTTCCTCCTCCAAATGAGACCAATTCTCGTCTTTAAATCCAGATTTTGCAAGGCCTGCTTCTGGTCCTCCAAACCCATTTTAAGTTATCTTATTTGCAAAAGGTCCCTCCATGTTTGACCATTTATTTCAGTTCCCAAAATTGTATTTTGGCCCATACTCCTCTCTCTTCCTCTCCTCCTCTCTCTCCTTCCTCCTTCGGGTGGGTGTGGGTGGTGGGAAGGTGGGTAATCATGAGATCACCCTTTACATGCCTTCCCTTGGACAAGGCCATTCATGATTTTGTCCTTAAGTTTTGTAACTTTCCTCGGCCCTCGTTTCCTGCCGCATTTAACTTATGAAACAGTCAAATTATGCTTACAAAATACCCAAAACATGTCGAAAACGACTAGGGTATATTTCGGGGTGTTACACTTATTGTGTTGTGTCCTACTCATTCCGTATTACTGGTCTAGGAAGTCAAACAGCTATATGATAAGACTCTGAATAAAGAATAAGAGTAAGATCTGAATGTAATTCTCTCAGATAGTCTCCTGTGAGTACCTACGCAGTACTCCCCGTATCCGACAAGTTATGTCTCCGATTGGGTCTTGTCTCCGAATAAGTTCTCAGAGTACCTAAGGGTACCCCCAGATTCAATAAGTTTTGTCTCCGATTAAGCTCCCGTCTCCGATTAACTCCCGTCGATATAGTTCTCAGAGTACCTACGTACTCCTCAGACTGGCAAGTTCCTAGTACCTACTTCGTACTCCCGCATCTTAATAAGTTCCGCCTTCGACAAGTTCTCGTCTCTGATAACTCCTCGCTCTCGATGAAGTTCTCAGAGTACCTAAGGGTACTCCCAGATCCGAATGTCGCCTCCGATTGTCCTGCCTCATGCTTAAGTTCCGTAGTGCACCCACCCAAGTACCTCAGATCCGACAAGTTCCAGGCACTCCACGGTACCTCATATTTCATAAAGTTCCAGAGCACCCAGTACTCCCTGTGATCCGACAAGTTTTGTGAATCACGGTACTCTCGTATCCGTAAAATAAGTATAAGTTACGTAAGACTCCACGGAAAGATCCCGATCCATAAGATAAGTATAAGTCCAAAGAGTACCATGGGTACTTTGGTACAAGAGCACGTTCAGAGTACCTATAGGCACTTCCGCATCCGAAATACGACAAATAAGTCTCCAGATAGATCCAAAGTACAAGGATATGCTCCGTAGTACAAGTATAAGATCCGAAAACCTAGAATAAGTTATGTAAAACAAGTATAAGATCCGTAAGACAAGTATATGTTTTGTAATAAACGTATAAGATCCGAAATACCAGAATAAGTATAAGTTCTGTAGTACTTACTGCACTCAGATTCGACTAAGCTCCAGTGCCCACGGTAGTACTTTTGTATCTCGGTTAAGTCTCGTAGTACCTACGTACTTCAACCGATTAATCTCTCGTAGTTCCTACTGAGTCTCAATAAACATAAGTCTGTTATAAGTACAAGTTTTGAATAAGAATAAGATCTGTAGCTTTCTCACTACTTCTGAGTCTCGACAAACATAAGTTTGTTATAAGCATAAGTCTCTCGCATAAGAATAAGTTCGTAACTCCTACTGAGATCCGAATAAGCGAAGCCTCGTTATAAGAAGAAGTATCAGATAAGTTCATAATATAAATGTAAGAAATTCTATATTATTTGAGTATTGTTTTATGCGTTAAAATGTGTATATGCATAAGACATGTTTCCTACTAAGCGTAAAGCTTAGTACCTGTTAACTGTAGGTACAAAAGAAATATATCCTAAGATCTCCGCATACACTGGCCAACACACTTGTAAGGGTTCACTATATGGTTCCGTGCTCGATCTCTAAATGTGGTGCTACGCTTTGTATTTGTAAATGGGACTCGATAAATGTGTATAGATTTTCGAGGGACACCACTCCTAAGTGGGTAGTTCTTTGATATGCATATGATAATTTGATCTGGGCTTATAAGATGGGCCCATAACCCATGTGAAAATAAATTTATTAAAAATAAATAAAAAATTCAGGTAAAGAGTCTCAAAGATGGTCTCGCACCTCAACTCTAAGGCTCGGATTCTAACCTGCCTGACCGGACCTGCCGAGACATACTCAAGCCTGTTTCTACGCCTTTGGTTTCCTGAATGGCATTCTGTGTTATTATGTGATTAGTGCTCAAAAAGTGCAATTTTTGAACCCTATATTAGATAGGTTTCTGAAGCTTTTGATCATTAATCATGTCATTTATCCTAATCAAGTGTTCATGTCATCTTAGTAGCACTTATGCCAATTGAGGGTAAGCTGTTGTTTTGTGTGACTTTATACACATTTGAACTTCAACTTTCAATGCAATGATCGATCATGAGGTTGGAATTTAGTCTCGCCCATCAACAAGCCCAAAATCAATGGAAAACAAAGGAAAAGTGGAAGAAATGAGATGCAAATAAGACAGGACGAGAGGAATGCAATGAAGAAACAGTAAATTGCACTGTTGGCAACCAGTCAAGAACTCCTTATGAATTTCAAACCGTTGGCAAACGCCGCACTAAAGACACATTGCGTAAATTCGCTAGCAAACTGAGACCGTGCCACGCGACCGGGCTTCTCACCAAAATTTCATAATGCCTTAGCGAAATTTCGCTTAGCTAGCGAAATTTGCAACCTCGCACCAGAATTCCTTGCCAATTTCAAGAACCCTTGCCAAATTCGCTAATTAGCGAAATTCTCCCCTCAGAATAAATTCCGCAGCCCTCGTCATCCTTGTAATTAATGCAACCGCCTCCAAATCCTCGTGAATTACTCTCCTATCCTATAACTTAGCTTAGTTATTGTGTGGTTTTTGCATTTTCATACCTTGAGGAGTCCTATAAATAACCCTCATATTTTGTAATAAAGGAAGAGAGGAGGAGGAGGAGAGAAGAAAGACAAGTTTTGCAGATTCAGAAGTTTTCATTTACTCGCTTTTGTAAATAAAGTTTGTTTTTTATTTTAAGTTTCGCTTTTATTTATTCTCTCTTCTTTCTCTCTTCTTTCTTTCACTTCCTTTCCCTACCGCTAAGCACACCTCTCAAGATGACAATTCAAGAGATGTTACAAGCCTCCTTCCTTGAAGAGGAAGGAAGCTAGCTTCAAGCGCAGGGGTTGCGCATGTTGTCCCTATGTACTAAAAGGCGGGTAGTGTATTTATGGCCCTTTATCTTCAAAACTCGCCAGATAACATAGGATGTTATTGTCTGGCCAATACTCCATGCTTTATCCAAGCATAGTGACGCAGGTACCGTGGCTCTTTAGGATGGTCCTTTACTTGCCTACGAGGTAATATTCACATGTTGGGTGGTTCTTCAAATTGTGTGGTTAAATAACATTTGCTCTATTGTCACAATACTCTCCATGCTTCTTAGTGGTTCATGCTCGTGCGAGATGCACCGTGATTCTTAGATGGTCTTTACTAGCCTAGGGGTCAATACTCTCCATGCTTTAGGTTCAAGGCTCAAAGTGAGAGATGCACCGGTGATCTTTGGGATCTTTACGTAGCCTCTAAAATGATAAAAGAATGTTTGTGGTTTTAAACAAAAAAGGGGCCATAACTACATCCCGTGGTTGACTCACATGGAGGATAAAACCCGAGACATGTGCTTCACCTCAGCCTGCTGCCAGCGACCTAAATCTTCAGTGCGCAATTTCTTCATCGTACTTCCGCTTTAACTTTCGCTTACACCTCTGCTTTTCAAACCATTCCCCCTTGTTTTTTGAATGAATTCCAAAGAGTCCAAATAGAAAGCTCACCTCATGCCCACAAACCATTTATGAAGAAACCCATCCCCTGTTCGAATCTTAGACTACTCTACACTCACAGCAGCTCGACTACTCGTAGCTGCAGGAGCTTTAGGTATATAAAATATTGTTGATTTAGCTCAAATTTTACCGGCACGAATCAACGAAGGCTCATGTTTGATGGTGCCTAATTACTAATGTAGGAAAGTTGAAGGGTACTTGTGATCCACATCACAAGTGAAGGTAGCCTTTATCTCTTTTTGCATATCACTGGCAAAGAACTCCGCGCCTAGCACTTGACAAGAATCGGCACCGATTCGCCTTCGCTTTTCATTCATCATTTTGTACTTCTTTTGTTAGATTAGTTTAATTTTCTTTTAGCACTCTCGTTGTTCTAATTGTCGTCTCTACACCTGTGTAACAACCTGTGCAGTGCCATGGGACAGACACTTCGTGGGGTCGAATAGATTCATGACACAACCCGACCTAGTTAGTGAAAGTTGATGCAAACAGATAACATGGATCCACGCCTGAGGAACGAACAGAGCCAAATCCCGAGAACCCCTATGAATCCAAATGATATAGAACCACAGAGGGATCAAGATCCACCCTCCTAGAGTTAGTGCCCCATCCTCAGATTATCTCTCCCGTCGATGACGTAGCGTTGAGGCCATATTTGGTACCCTACTTCCCACATACCACAGAGTGGAAAATGAAAATCCATACACACACATCTTAGTGGATTTTGAGGAGGTTTGCACTACTTTCAAGGTAAGGTATGATGGATATGATTCTGCTGGAAGCCAAAGGCATTTCCATTGACTTTAAAGGACAGTACAAGATATGGCTCAAACTAATGAGGCCTATGTCCAAGAAATTAATGAAATAAGTGCAGTTCCTAAAAGGTGCTTTTAAAGGCTCATAAGATAAAACAATTTGAAAAGACAAATTTATACCTTGGTACCATGAAGGTGAGAAGTTTTACCAAGTATTTGAGAGGTTTGAAACCAATAATGCATGTCCACACCATTATCATTGACACCCGATAGTAAACTATTTCTATGATGGATGTCCCCCACCTATGAAACAACTCTCAGAAACAATGTGTGGGGGCAACTCAAGTAAACACCCCGACGAGGGCTATAGACTTTTTTGACTTATATAGTTTGAAACCTCAAAGGTACCGGGATGAACCTCGTCCAAGGAGTGACAAGGACCTGGATACCAAGTTACTGTGGAGTCATTCCACACAATTCCAGGACACCGATGAGAGGAAAATAATCATTTTAATTTAGATCAATGAGATGGAAATGAAAACACATAATATTTACTCAGCAGTGAGTTTGTCACTCATCCCAACCTTCTGGCTACAACCATCAGTCACATGGTCACTATGGGGAAAACTGTCAAGAGAATGTCCAAATTTTGAATCAAGGTAGACCACCAATGAATGTTCCATTTGGCAATTCCTATATTCAAAATTTGAAAACCCACTCTAATCTACCGTGAGCCAAAAACTATCTCCCTATATATACCCAATGGGATCGCCAGCTAGCTAGTCCCCACTTCCCAACAGCAACAACCACTACCCTTATCCCCTGTCGAACAGGCAATTCTGAATCTAAGTAAGATGGTAAGCACAATGGCAGAAGAACATAAGGTACTGAATGTCCAAACTAATCAAAATATTACAAGACAAAGTTCACTTAATGTGAAACTATCCAATATGTAGTCCGAATTCAAAATTGTCCAATCACAAATCGCAAAGTTCGAAAAGGAAAAGGGCCTTTCCAGTGGACAAAGAATATCGAATATGGTGAATAAAATAAAGCCTAGTGGAGGACACAACTACTAGAACTCCACATAAAGGCACGAAATTCCGGGTATGGTAGGAGTTGAAGACAAGAAGCATCAGAGCTGGGCTAAGTCGCCCGCAGGCCGAACCACTTCAAGAAGAACAAATGGCTATCAAGGAAGAGAGCCAAGAGGAAGAGTGCTTCGATCAAACAATTTTTGTTGAGCAGTTCAACTCAAATTCTCGTGTGGGAATTGAAAGTGGAATCATTAAAAGCTCCCGAGGAATCAAGATGCCTGGCTAATTTTTCGCTGACAAACTAACAAAACACCGCCTTGTTAATCGAGGAGAGTATACATGAATGTAGTGGGCCCCAAGAACCTCATCCTTCCAACCAATCCCCATGAAGTTAAATCCTAGTGCCACCGCCCAAGATAACGTAAATACCCACGCTTAGTAGCCCCTTCACTGACGGCATATATTCTACCTCCACCCGCACCACACCCCACACCCGCAACAAAATCAAAACCAAGAAGCACCGGGCCCCAAAGCTAAGTCCAACCCATCGTCAGCCAAAGACTCCCCCGACTCCGGCCTTCATATCGCCCATGCCCGCAAGACAACCGAAACCTCAAACATCCACCACCAAGGCCACCCCACTGCGGTTGCAAAACATTAAGACTAGTGGCTTTCGCATACGCCTTGCCACTACATCAAAGAAGATGGCAAATGCCTACATCAGATGGCATAGTGGTTGGAGTCTTCTAAAAGCGGTTCGGCTCGAGCACCCGAACCCTGCATTTCTCTAAGCCTCCACTGCCCGTGCCAGCCTTCATCGATATCCCGCAAAGAATAGTGAGTTTCACCACCACCACAAAGAAATGAGGTGGTTAGGTTTCTTTTCGTTTATGTATAGTTTCAAATATCAACCGCCTACTAATTTTGATTATGATTTTTGTATTAGCCATAGTAGTAAGTGCTGATATGTTTTGTGTAGCCCGTTATGCATGTATTAAGCCATTTTTGCTATATCAAAAGTTATCAGATTATATATATATATTCACTGCATATCAGGTTTACTCAGGTCCCCTATGTATAAGTATGTGTTTTTCTTTTCAAATACATATGAATTAAATTGTTTCAAATTGAACAATAGAATTGCTTCCAAATTAACAATTGAATCGCTTTAAGTCGGATGATCAATCATCATTTTGTCACTTCTATGCTAACAAATTCCATGCTTGAAACAATTTGTGTCTACCACTGCCCAACATGCTCAACTTGGAAATTTCCCTTTATGCTATGTCACACACTGCACTCTAGATTGCTTCAATAAAGAACCATGCCTCCTTCCACTTCAAGTAGTGCCTACTTAGGCATGTTGGACAACCTAGATAGGTTTGAGTTACTCAACAATCATGACCAACAAGTCTTCAAAAAGGAAAAGAAAGAAAAAAAAAGAAAAGAAAAAGCAAGAAGAAAAAGAAAAAGAAAAGAAGAAAAAGAAAAATAAAGTCGTGAATCTTGCTTTGGAAAACCCGAGTACCTGGCCCGAGGGGTGTAATGGCGAAGCCTTGAAACCCGATGCCCTAAGCCTTAATTACCGGGAGCCATCACTGGGTTCGCACATGGGTGGATAGGCAGAATTTAGCGAATTGGCAGGTGCTTAATTTTCAAGTCATTCGAGTCCTGGTGAAGCCTTTGTGAGTTACGTCATCGATCCTTTCGGGCTCGATGCCCTAAACCTTAATCGCTGGAGTCATCTGTGGACCCCCGTTACTAACGTGGTTTCTGAAGGCTTCGATTTAAGCATTGCACCTCTACGATGTAGATGAATAAAGAAAGCAAAGTGTAATCTGAATTTCTATCTAGGTTGTTCAACAACTTAAGGCCACAGTCGGGAACAAATTTCATATTATCGGGCTTAACTCGTTACAAAAGAACCATTAGACTTAGGTGTGGAAATCCAAGTTGAAAATCATGAAACATGGTTGTTCTAAAAAATTGTTCTTTATGATTTTATTCTCAGATATAGGTTTTCAAATGTTGATTTAATTGTTCAATTTAGCAATGTAGCTCAGATATAAGTACAATAACCTTTTGCAACAACACAACCTTTGAAAATCACCACATGCATCTCACTTTATTTTGCATCGCTAAGGGACTAGCAACGCTTTGGTGATTAGTGCCTGTAAGTGTAATTTTGAACCCTATTAGATAGGTTTTGAGTGCTTTTGATCATTAATCATGTCATTTTATCCCAATTGAAGTGTTCATGTCATCTTGGGAGCACTTATGCCACTCGAGGTGTTTTTGGTTGTTTTGTAGACTTTTATACACATTTGAACTTCAACCTCAATGCAAATGATCGATCATGAGGTTGGAATTTTTAGTCTCACCATCAACAAGCCTCTGAAAATCAATGGAAAAACAAAGGAAAAGTGAAGAAATGAGATGCGCGGAAGATGTAGACGAGAGGAACGCAGAACAAGAAATGTGCAAATTCAAGAATCAGTTAAGGCAAACTGCCAACCTCATGCACTTCTCGCAACCGTTGGCAACACAGAATCTCTCAAAGACACATTGCGAAATTCGCAAGAACCAAGATTCTGCCATTGCGGCCTGGCTTCACCGAAAAATTACATTTTAGCGAATTTCGCTAGCTAGCGAAATTCGCAACCCTTGCCAAATTCGCAACCCTTGCCAATTTCGCAACCCTTGCCAAATTCGCTAATTAGCGAAATTCTCCCCTGTAGCGAAATTCCGCAGCCTATCATCCTTTGTACTAATGCAACCGCTTCCAAACTTGGTGAATTACTTCTCCTATCCTATAACTTAGCTTAGCTTATTGTGGTTTTCGTATTTCATAATCTTGAGGAGTCCTATAAATAACCCTCATATTTTTGTAATAAAGGAAGAGATGCAGGAGAGAGGAGAGAAGAGAGACAGTTTGTGATTTGTAAGTTTTCATTTATCATCAGAATAAAGTTTTATTTTGGTTTAAGTTTTGCTTTTTTATTTTCTATTCTCTCTTCTTTCTCTCTTTCTTTCTTTCACTTTCCTTATCGCCAAGCACACCTCTTGAAGATGACACTAAGATGTTGGCAAGCCTCCTTCCTTTTCAAGAGGAAGGAGCTAGCTCGGGCAAGAGTGGTTAAGCATGTTGTCCTCATGTACTAAAGCTATGGGTAGTGTATTTATGGCCCTTATCTTCAAACTCACGCATAACACAGATGTTATTGTTCCCGCCAATACTCTCCATGCTTTAGATCCGCTGCTTAGTGACAGAGGTACCGTGGCTCTGTATGGTCCTTACTTGCCTATGAGGTAATATTCACATGTTATTCTTCAAATTAGGTTAACAACATCGGTTTTTATTGTTTCGGGCCATCACCTTAATGCTTAGTGGTTCAAGGTCGGTGAGATGCAACGGATTCTTAGATGGTCTTTACTAGCCTAGGTCACTCATGCTTTTTAGGTCTGCTCCTGGTGAGATGCACCGTGATTCTTAGATCTCACAGCCTCAAAAATGATAAAAGAATGTTAGGGTTTTTAAACAAAAAGGCCATAACTACATCCCGTGTTGACTCACATAGGAGGATAAAACCCGAGGACACGTGTTTGCCACTACAAGTTAGGACCTAAATCTTCAGCAAATTTCTTCATTGTTAATTTCCCGCTTAACTTTCGCTACAATTTCCGTTTTTCAAACCATTCCTCCCTTGCTAATGAATTCCAAAGAGAGTCCAAATAGAAAGCCTTACCTTCATGCCCTATCGCAAACCATTTTTATGAAGAAAACCCATCCCCGTGTTCGACCCAGACTCAATTATACTCCAAGCAAAGAGTTTGACTACAGCCAGGTGAGCGCCAGTATATAAATATTGCTGATTTTAGCTCAAATTTACCGTGGCACGAATCACAGGCTTCGCCCCTCCCACATAATTCACACAACTCCCATGGGTTAAAGGTCCGTATGGCATCTCGCGCACCTGTCAACAGTTAACTCGCTTAGTCACCGTGCAACATGAGTAACCAGATTGTTGAGAACCTCATTATCCTTGCCACCCATGGCTTTTACTGATGTAGTCTTCTCCCTAGCCACTGATTTGTATTAGTGGCAGCATCTTCCAAGATTTCATAAGCTTGGTCCGTGGTTTTCTTCATTAGTGCCCCTCCAAATAAGCATCAATCACCGCTCGCCGCATTCCTCGACCATTATATAAAGTACGGACTGCATCCATCCGGTCACCGTGACGCTGGCACTTCCTCAATAGCTCGTGAAATCTATCCCATGCTTCTCCGCCAGGTTCTCTCCCTCCAGTTGTCCAAAAGTATTGATCTCTTGCACAAGTCAGGCACTTTCAGGGGCGGGAAAACTTGGTCGAATTTCTCGCACTAAATCTGCTCCATGAAGTAATGGAATCCGGTGGCTGACTCATAACCAATGTCAGCTCTATCACCCAGCGAGAGTGGGAACAATCTCAACCCGGAAAATTCTTCGCATCCCATCAGGACTTGATCGTGTCGCAAACTTCGAGGAAGTTGGTCGATGCATATTTGATTCTCATATTTGCAGTCCATGAAATAAGATGCGTTCAAGCATCTGTAATGTTACCGACTTCAAATTTCAAGTTGCCTTACCAATTTGGTCTTCTGGCCAGTTGTACGAATGCATGCAGGTAGGGGGAAACTCTTCTAGCAAATATAAATGGATCATCCGGGTTGTATAAACTGACTGCGCTTGATTCCTTCCATTATTCCCATTTCACCCCTATGTGGCCTGCTTTTGCTCAATGCTAAGATCCCGCTCTTCATCGTTCTCCATGATTGCTAAATTTATACCGCTTCGCTCTTTTGTTCTCGTGACTCGTGTAAAGTTTTTTTGCTCGTGATCAAACTACACATGTCATCAACCCGATCCAGTCAAGTGCATGCACTACACGAAACCTTGACTCCAGAGAATCACACACAAAACAAAAAGGCCAAAATTGGTCAAAGACTTGTAAAAACAAATAAAAACAAAAATTCTAGAGTAATATCTAATCGCAAGTATTCTCATATCACCTAAACTATTGATTCGTGTCACTAAGAGGTGAGCTTTAATCAACAAAATTTGTTTCCTATATTCTAATCAGAAATGTTACTCGCGAAAGATAGCGCGCTTCGTGGCCGAACACTTTTACGAAGCCATCCTATGAATGACTCAGATCGTTGTTAAAATGGTGAGGCTTTAGTTCGATTTGATTTTTGCTTTGCTTCAAAACAAGGGGGAGTTGTTTAGTTAATGAATAACCAGAAAAGCTTAAATTAAGTGTGAAATGATAACTTTGAAGATGAAACTTGATAAATATTGGAACAAGTGTCCTCAAGTTATATCCTCTGCAGATTATGACAAGCAACCTATAGTCCACTTATAACCTGATCTTTGTTTAATTAGCAAATCCCAATCTAGAATCACTCCTAATTGATTCAACATGTAACATACATTTACAGCCCCTTTTAGTTTGAACCCTAACACTCAACCTCATTTCAAGTGGGTCAGTAAAGGCTATCTAAAGAATAACAAAGGCATCTAGCAACAGCATGCACTGCACCCTAAAGCATGGTAAGTATCGCTAAGGTAATGACATTAAATGATATTCAACCCTAGTTAGAAAGTATGGGAGCCATAACTACAGTACCTGTAGCATTTAAAACATGAAGACAACCTGCAACTGCCCCACAACCAAGCTAGCTACCTTCCTCTTCAAAGAAAAGAGGCTTAGAAGCTACATCTCGAGTTGCCATCCTCAAGAGGGTTGTTTGCAGCTCAGGAAAATGAGAGAAAGAGGAGAGAACAGAGAAAACAAACCCCTAATCAAGTCATGGAGATATTACAAAAATGAAAATGTGCCAAAAGATTGCTTAGGGTTACAAAATGGAGGGGGCTTATATAGGCCACCCAATGTATGAAAATACAAGAAAACCTAACATTTCGCTAATACAAGGGACAAGGAGGTAATACACCAAAATGAAGCTCTGGCTAATAATTACACAAATATGATACAAGCAGAGGTTCTCGCCTATGCGTAACAATTTCAAGTAGGTGTTTGTGGCCTCGCTAGGCAAATTAAAATTTCGCTAGGTAGCTTAACAGATTTAGTAGATAGCGAAATCGTAGACCTCATATGTAATCGCTAATCGTTAGCGAAATTTCGCTAGCCTAGCGAAATTTTTTAGAGATAGCGAAACTGTATAATTTCGCTAGGCACAGTGATTAGCGAAATTTTGAAGCCTAGCGAAATTTCTCAATTTCGCTAGGATTGCGAAATTTTCGCTATGATTGCGAAATTTTCGCAATCCCAGCGAAATTTTCGCAATCATAGCGAAATTTCCGAATTGTCGTTTCACCGCATTGCCCACGCCTCCACTATCGCATTCATTTTCATCACTTCGCTTCTTCATTCCTTCATTGAATTTTGATATGTTTGATGGTCGATAAATGGGTTCAATCTTCAAGGGTCAAAGACATATATCGATATTGAACTCTTAAGGTATCCAAAAACCTGCAAAACAACCAAAAATAACCTCTAAACGGCATAAGTGATACTAAGAAGACCTTAACACTTTAATTGGCATTATTGACATGATTAGTGCATAAAAAGCACTCAAACCTATCCGACATAAAAAAAAAAAAAAAAAAAAAAAAAATGGCTCAAAATAGCACTCGGGTACTAATCACACCCCCAACCGAAACGTTGTTACTCCCAAGAATGCAAAACAAAAGGAGATGCATGCAATGATTTTCTCAAAAAGTTTATGATTCAAAAAGGTGGTATACAAATAAACATTACCTTTAAACTGAAAAATTGACACCAAGTTTGAAAACCGACATGAAAGAGCCAAAACCATACAAGAACAATTTTTAGGTCAATATTGGTTCCATGATTCTCAACCTGAATTTCCACCAAAGTCTAATGATTCTAAATATAACCAGATCGAGCCAATAAATTGGAAAATTGTCCCCTCCCCCCAACCTAGCACTGACATGGCCTTAAGTTGTTGAACAACCTAGATAGGGATAGTTACTCTTTTCTTTCATTATTCAACTACATTGTAGGGTGCAATGCTTAAAATCCGAATTCACCAAAGTCCGTGTAACGGGGGTCCACCGATGACTTCCAACCAATTAAGGTTTAGGGCATCAAGCCAAAAGGATCACTGACCACAAACTCTACTGTGCTTCACCTGACCCGAATAACTTCGAAAATCATGACCTACACCAAGTTAAACCTACCTATCCACCATGTAATCTAACACTAAATCGATGACTCCCAACCAATGAAGGCTTAGTGGCATCTAAGCCAAAGGTTTTCGCACATACACCCTCTGACCGTGCTCTGCTTCGCTACAAAGTGTCACGACTTTATTTTTCTTTTTCTTTCTTTCTTTTTCTTTTTTTTCTTTTGCTTTTTCTTTTCTTTTTCCTTGAAGACTACATTGGTCTTCAAATGTGGGTAACACAAACGTATCCTAAAGCTGCCAACATGCCCAAGGCCTACTATGCAAAGGAAAGGAGGTATACAAATTCACAATCTATTGAAACACCCAGGTGTGTGAATTAGCTTAAGGAGAAATTGTTCAAGTAGAGGCGCCGAACTTCAACTCCACCAAAATTATTTCAAACATGGAATCGTTCTAACATTGCGTAACATGCAAGGTTTCAATTTTTCACTACTGCACCAATTGTTCAATTAAAGCAATTCAATCATTCAATTAAAGTTAAGAATTCAATTGTTCAATTGAAGCACCAATTGTTCAATTGAAGACAAAAACAGTTACACATGGTGAAGGCACAAAACATGATATGCAAAAGTTTGTATATATATACTAAATATCTTTTGATATAGCCAAAATGGCTAGTACATGAATACAAAGCTAAACATACAAAAGTATCACACCACTTACCATGGCACACATAAATCCTAATCAAAATTAGTAGGCAGTTGATAAACAGAATCATACAAAACATAATGAAACCTAACCACCTCACGCCAGGGCGGTGGTGGATTCCGTGGAATCACAAGTATCGCACCCAACACATCCAAAGAGGCCGGGCCGGGCTGCGGGCGCTCCTTCTTCGACCGAACACGAGGGAAGGACCTGTGAGTCATAACCTCGCCGCAGCGATGGAGTGACACCGAGCCAACCTCCGATCCTCGCTACGCCTGGTAGCCGCCAATGAACATATAGCATCCATCACACCTCGCTATCTCAGCCAACGCGGAACATACTCAAAGAATGGCCGCGCAGTAAGACGGGTTGTGTGTATCACCGGGCCGCCGATGTAGAATGGAGGAGGAGATGTAGGGACATATGCTGAGCCGGACTCCTCACCTCGTGCCTGGGGGCACATATCATCTATGGGAATCCTCTACACCGATCCCAAGAGACGCCCGGTCCCGCTGGAGGAGGAAAGATACCTGGCATGACCATCACTGGCCCAACGACAAAGACTAGAGGGCATCTGATCCTCCTCTATCCTGGCTCCTCCGTAAAAACCTAAATGCTCAAGGACTCCGGCATATAGTTTCATGATCGCCAGCTGAAGACTCTCGGGCCGGGAACCAGTTCTTCCGGCGGACCTTTCTTCGAATGCATCAAGGAGGTCATCACCAAACAGAGGGACTAAAACCAAGATCCCTCTCGAGATCCCAGAAAGAGCCCCAGAATTCGCCCCTCCGCCGGGTATATAATGCGTCGCAAATGAATAAGCTGGTCCCGTATCAGATGGTCAATCACAAAGATCCGAGGCTGAGTCGCCGAAGAGCACCGCCCCGCCGTGATGTCTCGCCGCATGCGAACCATCTCCTACCGAGGCAGGTGGGCCCAAGCTCGATAACCGACCGTCGGCAGATACGCAGCATAAAGCCGCTGGAAATATCCGGTCGCCTAAGTACTCCCGGCTATCGCTTCATGGTGAACTCGGAGCTAAGCGACTGCATACCCCGAGGTCATCGAAAGTGAAAGAACTACAGAATAACCCGGATAATAAAACCGCCTGGCCGCGGCGGCGCCAGGAATGCTCGACACCCATCGAATCCCCGAACCTCGATCACCTCGCCAATGTCGACATCGTAGGGGCACCCGATGAAAGTCCCTTATAGTGCGAGCATTCCCATACCCGTGTGCCCGACAAACAACTAGCCTCCCGATCCCGAGGCAGCGGCTAATCGAGGCGATGATGCTGCCCTCCGCGGCAGACAGGGTCAAGTGGCGACGAGGCCTGGATGAGGATGTGACTCCACTCCGGCCTCGATGTGCGGGTCTGAGGCCGAGCCTCCTAGATCTCCACCGAGGTACAAAGTGATAGCCCGGGTCCCATCCGAGTCCGATATCGTCTAATCCCCCCGAGGCTCCTCAGTGGACCTGGAGACGGTACCGGGCCTGACCTGAGCTAGAACTCAAATCCGCTCCTCGCCCGCGTACCAACCGACCCGTGGCTCGGTTACGGACCCACCTCCGGTGCGAACCATAGCCTATGGGGATCAAAGAAACTAGGTGGCTCCGCCGATGAAAATAAAAACCGGTGGCACCATGCCGGACCCGGCCACTACTAACGATCGTGTCACAATACGCGACACCGACGACCCAAGGCTCCTAGAGCGACAACCGGCCGTGGCAAGGCAAGGCTACCGAGCCAGGCAAAGGGCCACCAGACCGGCAAAGGAGGCGCAACAAAGCAATGGCAAACAATGTGCGTGAACGGACGACAAGCAGGCGCGAAGTGACTCGGGTCGCTGCAGGCGCGTGACCGGCGCGCACTACCAGCAGGCACTCGATGGTGCAGAGGTGACTCGCTACCGCAATGCAAGAAGACAGGAAGCTAGGCACTAAGAGTATCGAGGGGAAATGAATGAGCAAGCCAAAAGCCCCTCCTCATCTTATAAACCTCCGGCGGCGTTCGAAGGGTCTTTTCCTCCTTCAAATTTCCGCTTATTATAGCGAATTTTAGCTTAACCCGCATCACTTAAAAATCAAATTTTCATTATTTGATTCTACAATATTAGATAAAAAATTTTATTATAATAAAATTAATATATGATACTATAATTAAAAAAAAAAAAATTTAATATATGGTACTCTTATTTAATTACAAAGTTACTAAATATAGAAAAATCGCTTAAGTTAAGAAACTTTCTAAAAATAACCGAAATTATTAAAATTGACTAAATTAAAACAAAAAGTAAAAATCGGCTGAACCGCACCCTGCCAAACACCGAACCGCCTAATTTCAAAAATTTACTCAAGGAGGGTCAAGGAGAATGATCTCTCAAACCCTAAGCAGCGGGCCCTCGGAGTCAATCCTTGCTGTTGGTTTTCCTTTGACTTGTTTCTCACCGTTGATGGTGAATTGAGCAATTGCTCTTCGCTGGGCACCGATGGCAATTCCAACACACCGCACCGGTCAGTCACGCACTCCCTGACACTTAGCTTTCGCATGTTGACCATTTGAACCAACTTCATTAGTCATTAGATTTTTCATCTTCAGGCCAGGTTTCGATTGTCTAACACTGGAATATGTTCAAATTTCCAAGCAATATATTGCCAAATGGTTAGATTGACCCATTTCTAAGTAATTGGATAATAGCATTACAAAGTGGGCTTAAATGGTCTTCCTGTGATAATCGCACATGATCGTTCATTTGCACTGGCTCTAGTCGAACTACAAATCTACTAGGTAGTAGAATTTGTCTATTTTCACTAAGACATCCTCAACTATCCCCTTAGGGATCTTCATTGATCTATCGGCCAATGATAGTGTAATGTTGGTAGGTTTAAGTTCACCCAATCCTAACTGCTTATACACCGAGTATGGTAGTAGGTTCACACTGGCTCCTAGGTCAAGTAGGGATTTCATTTTATACAAGTCCCAAATTCAATATTTAATAAATTGTGGGAGATCCCTTGATCCTCAGATTTGGATGTGGTTCTTACTGGGATTATGGCACCCACTTGTTCGCCAGGAAATGCCTTCTTCTCAATGCCTAATCCTTCTTGATCGTGCAAGATCTTTAAAAATTTTGCATAGCAGGACTCGCTTGATTATGCCCAAAAGAGGTATGTTGACTTTCACCGCCTTTAGACTTCTAAGATACCGTCGTCGGGATGCCTCTTCGTTTCTAAGTGCCCGTGTGCCTGGAGGTGGCATGCGCTGCTTCATCAACTCCTCCTCGTAAAAAATGTGTTCTGCCCATTTCTACTTCTTCCGGGTTTCTTCAATGTGCTTTAGTACGGGCCGATCAACCTCTTTTCCACTTCTTAAGGTGATTATTGCTTCACCTCACCCATTCCTAAATTGCTGGATGACCTACTCCTAATGGATTCCCCTTGGTTTGGCACTGGCTTGGGAAGGAACCTTCCTCTCTCTCCCGCACCTTAATTTTGTTGATCTTGTGATTGAACACGCAGTTGTCTATTTTCTCGATTAAGATTGCTCTCAAGCCCATCTATTCTCTTTGCTCAATGTGCTCTCTACGCATCAACCTTTGTGCCACTGCGTATCGATCCTCTTTGCTTCCATAAAGTTACCCACCACCTTACTCAAATTTAAAATGGCTTGTTCCATGTGGAGATGAGGATGGAGGTGGTCATATTGAGAGGTGAACCAAACTCTGTGGTTTCAAGTAAACAAGTACATAGGCAGGGATTAGGTCTCCATGAGAGGTTAAAGTATTCCTCCAATTGGAATTGTAGGTATTACTCATATCGGGTAATAGTCAGGTGGCTTCAGAGCTGACCTACAACATTTACTGCTTCCGACATCAAATCCTTCATCGATGGAGCACTCGTGATCATGTTCTCCTGACACCTGTGGGTTGAAACTGTGAATGGTTGGTCTCACAAGTAAAGAGCCAAATACGCATGCACTTCATGGAGCCTTTCCTTCAAGCTCCTCCACCTTCCTAGCCTAAGGTTGAAATTTAGCTTTCATTTCTATATCCTCCTACAAAGGTACATCCCACTCCTGTGGTCAAGCAAAAGGCATTTTTCTTTCCATTTCCTGCTTGGTTCATCCCAACCCTTGTAGTTTTAGCCACATATTCAAGAAATCCATGGCTTCATCAGGTGTTTTCGTTTCATAAAATCTCCCCCACACAGCGGTTTCCAATAATCGGCTTCATGGCAGAGACATACCACCATATGGCTTACAAGCATCCATGTATCAAACCCATGATGTGGACAAGCACTAATGGTCTCCATTGAATCTATCCCAAGACTTGCAACCTCTCTCACCATCTTCAGCCGCAGCAGTAAATTTGTCTCTTCAAATTGTTAGTCTTACGAAAGAATCAAGAATTTTAAAACCTTCCATTGTACTCACCCCATTTCTATGGTTCTTAGTCTCGTGAGTTAAGCCAAATCTTGCTCATTCTTAAAAATAATGGAAATGCTTTTAGCTTTAGCAAATCCATGTCAATCATACCTTCCTTAAAGGTTGTGCAAACCTCCTCAAAATCCCTTATGTGTGTGTATGGATTTTCATTTTCCATACCATGATATGTGGGGAGTAGGGGTATTGTAATATGTCCACGCTACATCTTCAAAGAAGAGGTATGATGAAGGCACTAACTCTAGAGGGTGGATGTTGTCCTCATCGATCTATAGGCCGTTGATTCATCAGTGTTCGTCGACTCGCTGCTCCTCGTGCAGGGATCCATTCGCCCATCGGGCACACCGACGACCGCCTTGTCTAACCGGTGTACCGATTCTCTCAGAGTTCACTCCCGATGTCTCTTCCCAAATGCAAGTGCAAACACCGTTACAACCGAGACACAAGAAATAAAGACAAAACAAACTCGCAAAAAGGGTTATCATAGCTAAAATAAAACCGACGTAAAAAACAAAAAACAAAGGCAAGCATCGCAAATTGATGAACACTTGCGCTACAGAATCGATTCAAAAGGGTTAAAAAGTGTCACCTTCACTTGTGATGTTGATCACAAGTACAATTTCCAACTTATCAAATGCGAATGGCACCATCAATCGCAATCTGCGCCATTTGATTCGTGTCACTATAGGTGAGCGACCAACAAAATTTGCTTCCTATATTCCCACCGCCGATCAAGCTACTCGCAGATAGTGGCTAGGTCGAACACTGGGATGGGTTTTCATCCTATGAATGACTTGCATCGTTGTTGAAAATGGTGAGGCCAGTTTGATTTTGATTTTGCTTGCTTCAAAACAAAGAGGAGTTGTTTAGTTAACAATAACTGAAAAGCTTAAATTAAGTGTGAAATGATAACTTCAAGATTTCAGTCACTAACTTGATAAATATCAGGAACAAGTGTCTCGGTTATATCCTCGCATTATGACAAGCAACCTATAGTCCACGCCATAACCGGATCTTTGTTTAACTAGCAAACCTAACCCTAGAATCATTCCTAATTGAGTCAACACAGGTAACATGCATTTAGAGCCCCTTTTAGTTTGAAACCTTAACACTCAACCTCATTTCTGGTCAGAAGGCTTTATCTAAAGAATAACAAAGGCATCTAGCACAAGTATGCACTGCACCCTAAAGCATGGTAAGTATTGGGCTAAGGTAATGACATTAAATGATATTCAACCCTAGTTAGAAAGTATGGAGCCATAAATACAAGACTTAGCATTTAAAACATGAAGACAACTCGCAACCGCCCACAACCAAGCTAGCTACCTTCCTTCAAATGTTAGGCTTTAATTTAAGCATCTTCAGTTGTCATCCTCAAGAGGGTTGTTTGCAGCCTAGAAATGAGAGAAAGTGAGGAGAGAGAAGAGAGAAAACAAACCCTAACCGAAGTCATGGAGATATTTACATAAAAAATGAAAATTGCCAAAAGATCGCTAGGTTACAAACTGAGGGGGCTTATATAGGCCACCCAATGTATGAAAAACACAAGAAAGCCTAACATTTTGGCTAATACAAGGACAAGGAGGTAATACACCAAAATGAAGCTCGCTGGCATTAATTACACAAATATGATAAGGCAGAGGTTTATGCAACAATCTCGCTTAGGTAGCGAAGACGCCACAGTAAATAAAATTTCGCTAGGTAGCGACCAGAGCTGCACATACAAATCGTGAGAATTTCGCTTATGTACCACTCGCTTAGTTAGCGAAATTTCAGCCTAGCTAAATTTTTAGAGATAATGAAATGCATAATTCTCACAGCACAAAATGATTAGCTTAAATTTTAAGCCTAGAGAAATTTCTCAATTTCGCTAGATTTGCGAAGCCTTTGCAATCCTGTACCCAAATTTTCGCAATCATAGCGAAATTTCCCGGAATTGTCGTTTAACGTGATTGCCACTACTCCACTATCGTATCCATTTTCATCACTTTGCCTTCATTCCTTCATTGAATTTTTGATATGTTTCGATGGTTGATAAATGGGTTCAATCTTCATACTCACACATATATCGATATCAACTCTCAAGGTATCCAAAACCTCGCAAACAAACTACAAAAAATAACCTCTAAACTAGCATAAGTGATACTAAGAAGACCCGAACACTTTAATTGAGATATTGACATGATTAGTGCACAAAAAGCACCAAAACCTATCCGATATGTGGCTCAAAATAGCACTTTCGGGGTACTAATCACCTATCCCCGCAACGGCACCAAAACTTGATGTGCCAAAAGCTGGGATGTATATATATGTACGCCATGTGTGCAAGTGCACGTTGCCGCCTAAGAATATAATATGTACCTATTGTAATGGATATCGATCCACAGGGATAAGTGTGTTGAATACAGAGATGGGCTTTTGAATATTATCTGGATATAACCGTTGGGTGAAAGAGCATCAATGTTCAATTAAATTAAACTAATCGATTTTATTGAATTATCAGATAATGGAGACTAGTATATGTCTCCCCTCACTGATGGATTATTTCCTAAAGATGATACTATTCTGTTTATTTATAACTTATTGATGGCTAGGTAATCTTGCTTACGAAATACCCTCTCTCGAGGTGTATCCGCCTATCTCGCTAGTAGTGTTGAGTGTATCTCTACCCCAACTTGATACTCCGAAATGCTTAAATGTTCTAACCTTAATCGTCACCCTCAGGATCGGAATATCTCTATTTACCGAATCAACCGAAGGCCTTCACTTCAAACTCGATATCCTCATATCTCGAATCTCGGATCCCCAATATAGTCACGCTTAATGTCGCCGCATCACCATGTAAATGATTCATATATATAAAGCGATGTTAACAAATTATAAACAACTCGAATAATATAAAAATACTAATCTTAATCCATGCAATCGTGACAGGTTCAACACCCTAGGTATAAATTCGTAACATACTCGAATAAGAGAACACTAAAGATTTAATCTATAAACATCAAGATTTCTATCCAAAAGAAGAAAATAATAAATGACTCCGGCTCTTCTCCAAGATCAAAGTCGTTGTTATGATTTCCGTGCCCTAGTTCGTACGTCCTCGATCTCCGAGCCCCCAAATTCTGGTCCCATTTTTTCTTTTAATGATTGAGAGGTAGAACACGCGCTGACGTCGCGACGTTGCAACGTCGCAACGTTGAGATGTCACGACGTTGAGGCATCGCTGACGCTGTCGCTTTGTCGAATTTCTATATATAAAAGGACCCAACGTCGCGACGTTGGGACGTCACGACGTGGGGACGTCGCGTCGTTGCGACGTTCCAGCCATCTTTATGCACTGCCACCCTCTGCTCCATAATGCTTCCAAAAACTACCCTTTTCGCCTGCATTCACACCAATTGCACAACCGTATATCTGCCAAAACATCGTATTTAAATATAAAATAAAGCTAAAAACATAAGACAGACGCGGGTATGACCTGAGTATTTTAGCCACTCATCAGAGTCCTAGACGAAAATCTTAAATATACAAGCATAAAGTTTAATGAAATTGGGGTTGAGGATTTACTGAGTGAGACAAAACTGGATATGGATAAGTTAATAATAATCAATTTCATATCATTTAAATTTTAGCTTAGCCACCAATCGAAAATTGAGTTTCAAAGATGCAAGGTAGTATCGCTGATTTCTCCCTTAACAATGCTTCACCGACAAAGTTTTATATTCATTTATGAGACATGATTCTAACTGCTACTTGTAATATATAACCCTTTCTAAGAACCAGTATTTTTCCTTTTCAGTATTTCATACTCATATCTTAGGACTAAAGAATTCTTGCCCCTATAGATAGAATCTTACAAGCCTTCTCAAATTTGATTGACACCTCATCCTAAACTTTTGATGCAAATCTCCATCTCCTTAATTAGATGTCAGCTAACACGGGATCAGAATCAATTCATCAGAAATAGGAGAAACCTATTAGTGATTAGACAGATACTTTATTCAACCTATCTCAACTTATAAGTAAGTCAAAGATCTATCCGAGTAATCGCTCGCCAATTAGTTCCATAGTATTATTCTACCATACCTACAAGGAACTGTTATACACTGTCAGGATTATCCATCTCTGTGTCACTCATAGGGACTCCTGGAAATCAGAGTGACACACAGCACTTTGCATTGGGTACACAGTACTAGTATTGAGAACAAGTAAATTTATAAACAATATCAATCAATAAATTCAAGAATTCTAATTAAAGCTTCCTTCCTCCTTATGCAACAAAATGACTATCATCAAAGACCTATTTCCAGTGAGCTCAACTTCTCAAAACTGGTTTACTCATATCAATGACTAACTGATCAAGAAAATTCACTGAAATTATAAACAAAGTGAAATAAATGAACTCCAAAAACTTTCCAGCATCCATTTAAATCAAACAGTTAATGAAAAGAAGAATTTATAAAGAAATACCAGCTTGAAGCTGCACATCAGTACAATACCCAAATCCATAAAATTAAAGGAAAAATAACAAAATAAAGTTATACTAAGCTAAATCTACTAAAATGGAAAATAAAATAAAATAAAATGTAGAAGAGTCTTCAACCACCTAGAAATCTTGGAGCCCCCAAAAGCTGCACACATTGCCCTAGAAGCATGTATTTATAGGCTTTCCACTGTTAGGCCTCACTTCATTAATTGAATTGTGGATCCCCAAAATTCTTGCCCAAATTGGTCTCTTTGTCATGACATAAAAAATTTATGTCGCAACATAGATTTCAATCTTTGTCGATACCTCTGTCGTAGCTCCTTGTATTATGTCGCGACTTGTTCTCTAGGCTTGCTCTTGAATTGTGTCGAGACATACTTTGATAATGCCACGACATAATTTGTACTCAGTAGTCTTCTTCTTGTCGCGACAAGAATGCCTTATGTCGTGACACCAAACCTATTTCCACCCATCTTCTCATGTCCTTGTTCTGCTGGAGTTTATCGAGACACAATTTTCCATGTCGTGACCGAGCAATTATTTTTAACATAACCTTCGGTCGCGATAAGTATTATACCGTAGATTCTGAGTTTCTTTTAAGTCAAACAGCAATTTAATCATGACAAGAAACTCTTTGAATTAGCGATAAACTTTCTTCGGGTTCTTGCCACTTCTTTAAGTTGTTTGTGTAACATAGGGTATATGTTGTGACTCTGATTACAGCGATTCTCGGAAGTCTTCTTCGAGTTTTTGTCACGACCTACTTTTCTCTGTATTACATAATTTATCATTCCTTAAGCTTTTATTGTTGCGACGTAAAACTTCTTTAATGCGACCACGGGTTTTCCTCTGACTCATTGATTATGTCGTAACAAGAGATTTCTTTGTTTCCATTGTCTTCTTTGTGTTTCTATTCAGCATCTTGTGGCGGCAGAATTCACATCCTTTATGTTTTGTCTGCTCAGCGACGAAATAATCTTTGTTGCGATAGAGATTAATATTACCCTTGGTTATAGATTATAGTACGGTATGTTCTGCGACATGATTTCCTTTATTAGCAATGACTCTTTATGAGTTGGCCTGATGATGGAAACTTTGTTGCAACATAAAAACATTTGTCATAGCTGACTTGTTTTTCCATTATGATAATTTATGTCACGACATAATTGTCTCTTGTCGTGACAGAGTTCATCCATTAGTCTTCATCTTTTATGTTGCGACATAAAAAAATAATGTCGCGACCTGATTCCATGCGCGCCCCATTGACCTTAAGTATGTGCGCGGCTTTTCTTCAAAATCTTCTTGAGTTACGTTGCGACGAGAAAACTTTATGGTCGGGACACAGAAGCACTTTTCATCCTTAAGTTACATTTAGTCTTTGTTGCGATATAGATTTGCTGGTTGCGATATAGTTCCTTTGGCTTGTTTGAATCTTGTGTCGTGACATATAAATGTTGTGTCATGACACAGACTGATGTTTTGTCCTACTTTTGCTTATTTTCTACTAGGATTCTCTCATTTTTCAATAATTGCCTGCCAAACACAAAGTTGATGAATATTACATATTTTGGCATAAAAATAGATATTAAATTGTTAAAAACATGCTAGAAAAATGGATTAAAAATAGATGAGTTTTATACTCATCAAATTCCCTAAACTTAAAGTTTTTGCTTGTCCACTAGCGAGAAAAAGAAAATTAGTTTGTCCTCGAACAATTGCTTTTATTTTTGAGGACATTTTTTCTATTCATATTTCCAATTAAGGCGACATACGTTATTTGTAGAATTAATTCTAAACATTTTTCCAATCTAGACTCAGGAAGATTTTCAATTAAGTTCACTGAACAACCAATAATTCATAGCGTGTAACAATTTAATCATTCGATCCTGGTTTTTTTTTTTTTTTGTTAGTCTTCACTCTCTTCCTCGGCAGATCTGTTACAGCTTCTGGGATAATACTTAGTTGGTATTTTCTCTTTCATTCTTACAGGGAGGAAGGTTACAAAACCAACTCATTCCTCTTTCTTATTTCATCTTTTCTTTTTATCTCTTATTATCCCTATGAACTTTCTTTCTCAACCCACTCTCTTAACTTCTACATCTCGAAAATGATATTCCCCCCAGACTTATCCTTCTGTCATTGATGTCTTTTGTCTTGCAATCTGGGCAAATAAGGGTTCTTTAGTATAGAATTAGATGTAAGGAAGGGATTGGGACTCTTTGTGTTGGTTGATAATGAAATTTGGCTTTAAATCAAATAAGGAACTAGGTGATTAGTGCACAAAGAAGTCTTTACTTCAAGCTACATTGAGATGGGTTTTGAGTGCTTTTTGCACACTAATCATATCGGTCGCTTGATTGTGTCGAGTGCATGTCCACTTAGTGTTTTTGATTTGTTTCGAGATTGTTTGTATAGTTTGCAAGTTTTTTGAGAACTTCAATCAGCAAGCATGGCTTCTTATTGGTGTTGATCGAGAATCCTCGATGATTTCACCGAGCCGAGGCGATGAAATGTCAAGATTCAGTGAAGAATTGAAGGCAAAGTGATGGATAAGGAGTGCAGGAGGGGTCTCGTTGAGCAAAGCAGGGACGGAGCAATCCGAGATTTTAAGCTATGATTGCGAAATTTGGCTGAGATGAAAATTCGCAATCATAGCGAAAATTTGCAATCCTAAGCGAAGTGGGAAATTTTAAGCTAGGCTAGCGAATTTAGCTAGTAGCGAAATTTCTTTGATACTTTGTAGTGCCTGTTCGCTATCTCACAAAAAATTTATTCAAATTTGGCGAGTTCCTTTGTTGATAGCGAAAATTCCCATTTTCGCTATCTCTGTAGAATTTCGCTAGGCTAGCGAAATTTCGCTAGCATAGCGAAATTTTCGCTATGCTAGCGAAATTTCCTGCATAGCGAAATCTCAGCCCCTGTGTTTTTGGTATTTTTGGTTCTAAACGACCACGTTTTGATAAATTACCATTTTGTCCCTGATGTAATTTCATATTTTAGGCAATTTGTATTTACCACACTTAGGTTTGACTAAACCCTTAAACTTGCTGTAACCTGTGACTTTTCATTTATAACGGTTGCATGATTTTCATTTAGGTCTTGTTTGCTCTCTTCTCTCTCCTCTTTCTTTCATTTTCTCGTTTGCCCAGGCCTCCCGCGGGGATGACAACTCAAGGGATGCTTGGCTAAACGCTATAGCCTTGAAGGAGGGTTTCTAAGCTAGGTTTGGGAACGCTCGGGTTGTCCTCATGCTTTGAATGTTCTGATCTTGCATTTATGGTTCCCGACTTTCCAATCTAGGGTTTAATGCCATTTAATGTCATTCCTTTGGTATTACTTGTCATGCTTTAGGGTTCGAGTGCATATGGTAGATGCCTTGATATACTTTAGATAGACTGAGCCACTGAAATGAGGTTGAGTGCTAGGATTTTAAACTGAATGGGACTTTGAATGCATAATACTTGTGTTGACTCAAATAGGAGTGGTTATAGGGTTAGGTTTTATAGCTAAACAAAGGTCCGGTTTTGGCTTTGACTATATGTCTTGCCATAATCTGAGAAATAACAGAGACACTTCAATAGCCCACGTGTTATCAATTAGTGACCCCGAGCCTTGAGTTACCATTTTACACTTCACTTTAAGCCATTACGATTGGTCGGTGAAGCAAGCAATCCCCCTTTGTTTTTGACGAATCAAATCGAACAAAGCCTCACCATTTTCCGACAACGATGCAAATCATTAGGTGGGATGAAGACCCATCCGTGTTTGACTACTGAACCGCTATCTTTGCGATGGCTTGATACGGTAGTAGGAGGAACTAAGGATACAAATATTGTTGATTCGAATCCTTACTACTAGGTAGCGCGAATCAAATGGCGGGTTTTGGGGATGGTCTTGAGCTTCATTATGAAATGTGTTGATGTACTTGTAATCCACATTACAAGTATTGGTGACCTTCGATCCTTTTTGAATTTAATTGTGCGGGAAGTGCAAGTTTTCATCATGGCGATCCAGCACGCCTTTGTTTTGTTTCTTCTGTCGATTTTGTTTTAACTAACAGCGACTTCTTTGTGGCTTTGTAGTGTTCTTTGTTCATTTCATTTTGTTTAACGGTGTTTATGCGACAGCAGGACGGAGGACATCGGAGTAGATTGCAAAGAGTAGGTGCACCCGATTGAACAAGGTACGTGAAATCGATTATTACTTACAGTGACGAATGGATCCTCTACGAGAACGACAAAGTCGACAAACGCCTCCCATGAATAAGCATCTGAGATCGATGGGGAACACATACACCCTTCAGAGTTAGTGCCCCCTCTGCGTATACCTCACATTGAGGATGTAGCGGTGAGACCACACCTAAATGCCTGCTTCCCGCCCCATGGTATGGAAAATGAAAATCCATATTCACACATACGAGATTTTGAGGAGGTATACTGGCACAAGGAGGGTATAATCGACATGGATTTGCTCGGCGAAAGCATTCACGACAACGAAAGATAAGGCGAAAATATGGATCAATTCAGCGGCGAAACGATTAGAAATTAGGCTGATCTTGAAATTTGAATTTTTGAAGAGATTCTTCGGTCTGACCAAGACCCTTGATTTGAAGCGAGATCTACTTACTCGGCCTGTGACAGCGAGAAATTCTACCAATGCTGGGATAGATTCATGGATACCATCGGTGTAGTATATGGGTTGACACACGGTGTTAGTGAATCATTTACATAATGGTATGTCCACCCTTAGCTAAACAATTGCTAGAAACCATACGTGGAGGTGATATTTTAAGTAAAAATCGGATGAAATATGGATTTCTTGGAGTTATGTAATTTATGAAGCTTCCAAGGGATGGGATGAGCCAAACCAGAGAGAGGTGGAGAAAATGGGGCCTGGCACACCAAGGGGAGGAATTTTGCACTTTAGAGGACATGGAATTGAAAACAAAAATCTCGACCCTAGCTAGGAAGGTGGAGGAGCTAGAAGAGCGACTCCATGAAGTGCGGTGGTGGCGAAAATGCGCACGAGCCCGATCATGCACGATTTCAAATCCTTTGCCCACCGGAAGACATTATCCAATGGCCCCTTCAGTGAAGGATTTGATGTCGATATCGCAATCTGTGAAATTCGATACAAGCCACCACAATTGATGCCCCATATGGTAGTACCTACAATTCGATTTGGAGGAATCACCCTAACCTCTCTGGGAAACCCAATCCCCCTGCCTATGTGCCCCGGTGCGAACCCACGGTTGGTTCTCATCCTCAAACCAGACCACCACCATCCTCTTATCTGTAAGAGCGGACCATATTAAACTTGAGCTGAGTGGTAGGCAATTTTGTGGAGGAAGCGGGAGATCAATGTCTGATTAGCGCAAAAGGATTGACCTTTGTAGAAGTACGAGAGAATAGATGGGCTTGAAACAATCTTAATCAAAAAATTGACAACACATGATATTCAATCACAAAAAGATCCAACAATTTCTTTGATGCAGGGAGAGGAAGGTTCCCTTCCCGAACATTGCCAAATCGAAAGGAGTCCATGAGGTAGGTTCATCTAGCGATTCAAGAATGGATGAGGTAAAGAAATTTCATAATCACTGCGAAGTGGAAGAGAAATAGAGCAACCAGTGCCTTTGACTTATGAGGAAACATGCGCGAGCAGTGAGCACGAGTAATCATCAGTGAGGATTTCGATGAAGCCGCTGCATGCCACCTCCATTTCCCGGGCCAAGCGAGAAAGAAGGCATCGGCGGCGGGCATCTAGAAGTCTGGCGGGTGAAGGTTAACACCCACTTTTGGGCGTCGTCGAGCAAGTCCACACTTTGTCTGAGAGATTTTTATAAGATCTTTGTACAATCAAGGGTTGGGCATTGAAAAGACATTTTTAAGCGACGGTCGGTCTTGTAATCAGCGAACCAGTCAAATCACGGATCGGGATCCCCTTGATTCGTCGACATTGGTGGGACTTGCGTAGACAAAGCCTTTGCTAGATTTAGGGCGATTGTAAACCTGCGCCATACTTTCGATATAGCGGTTAGGTTTGGAAAACTAACCTTTACCAACATCACTCTATCATTGTGATCGATCGGGTGAAGATTCCTAAGGGAATAGTTGAGGATGTGTTGGTGAAGGTAAGGCAATTCTCGCCAGGTAGACTTTGTAGTGCTTGATCTTAGAGAGCGATAGCAAATGGACCCGATCATGTGCGATTATCACGGGAAGTCATTTCTAGCCCTTTGCCCGATGCAATTATCAATTCTTGAGGAAATGGAGTCATGCGACACATTTGTGACATGACATTGTTGAATATTTTCACTTGAGTAACAAGCACAAGCTGGTGGAAAATGAAAATCAAGTGACTGATGAAGTTTGTTCAGTTAATCAGAATGCAGGGAAGCCAAGTGTCCATGATTTGCAAGAAATAGCTAACAAATGTGAAGCAGGTGTTTGGGAGTTGCCATCGGTCGTCACTGCAGAACAATTGCTCAGCCCAAAATCAACTAGTGAGAAGAAAATCGACAAAGAGGAATCAAGCAGTAATGGGTAGTGCTGGACCAGCTGCGAGGGTTAAAGGCCCTCTCCTTGACCCCATGATTGGTAGTAAGTGTGAAATTTGGTTTGGTGTCGAGTGAAACCAAATTGCGGATCAAGTTTTGCTTTGTTAAGGGTGTTGAATTCTAATATTAACTATTTTAAGCAACTTTCCCTTTTAAGTAATTTTATCTTAATTTTATTTAATTTTTAATTTTTAAATATTTTTCAAAATAAAATTTTTTATTTTTATTTTTATTTTTTTATTATTTATTATTATTTATATGTGAATGCTTCAACAAAAATTAATTTTGCAGGCTAAGAGCAGATTTCGCTATTATAGCGAAAATGCCCAGTGGCTGTTCGGATTCCAGCAGCTTTATAAAAGGGGAGGGGATGATTCGTGCCACAGTAGGGTGATCCGGAATCAACAAAATTTATATCCTAAGTTCCTCCTACTGCCGTAGTCAAGCTACTTTAACGGTATAGTGATGCAGGGTCGAACACGAGGGGATGGGTTTTCTTACGTCTGAATGATTTGAGGTAGAGTCGAATGGTGAATTTCAATTTAGTTTTAGGTTTTGGTTAAAAGCAGGTGAGGTTTTGGGTTTAAAGCGAAAATAAAATGAAGAAAAAATAAGAAAAGAACTCCTTGAAGTCTCGAGACCCTTTGGGTTAGGGTTTTAGAGACGCTAACATGTCCTCGGGTATTTTCCTCACGTTGGGGAAGATAACATAGTATTTCGATAGGATCTTACGTTAGCTTTTTAAAAACTAAACCACATGATTTTCCTTTTAAAATAACATTTATTGAGCATTAATGTTCCCGAGAAAATGAAAATGTGCCTCACTGATCTACCTACATGTTGTGAAATAGAGAGCGTAATGAATCTCGGTGGATCTGTGATAAGCATCCTTTGAACCACTAGATTGTTAAATCTTGATCAATGAAGGCATATCAGATAGTTTAACATAAGTGAGAAATAGGAACATAAATAACCAAAATGCGTGCGTTTAAAGCGAGGAGGGCAGGTGCGTTACCTCCAAACCCTGGCAACTGACCCTCCTCTTGAGGGGAAGAGGCTGTGACCATCCTGCGAGTTGTCATCTCGGAGAGTGTTTGAGAATAGTAGAAAGGGAGAAAATGAGAGAAAAGGGAAAAACGGGAGCTGAGCCTATTTTATTTCACGACCAAAAAAATCTGTCTTTAGCTGTGTATGCAAAATGGCTTATATAGCCTTACAAACCCAGTGAAAATACCATACCAATCCAGCATAGTGAATCTGAAAATGAGGGTAGAAAGGAGAAAAACCAAAAATTTATGCAAAAAACACAAGCGTCTGGCTGCGGGAAAAGCGAGTATTTGGAGAGCAGTGCGCGGGAAGGAGGGGCCCAGGAACGAGTGCTGCGGGAATGTTTTCTGATTTGTGTTTTTCTTCATTTTGCTATTCTTTCCTTCGATCTTGATGCGATGTTGAGTTTGACTTGAATTCTTCGTGCTTGGATCGACTCAACAATTTCGGCATAATTAGCTCGCAAAAACTGCAAAATTTGCCACAAAATGTGATCATTAAAATAGTAGGGACCGTAATGTGTAAATCGGGTTAATTAGAATGATTAGTATACAAAAAGCACTCAAAACCTATAATAAATAGGGTTCGAATGCTTATTTGGGCCTTAATCCGACTGACTTTCTACATTGCTAGTCCTTAGCAATGAAAGAAAGAAATAAAGAAAGAGCATACGAAAATGATAACAAAATAATGTTCACAAGAATTATATTTCAAAAGGTTGTGAATGAGTAATGCTTAACCGTAAGTAAAATCATCAAGCGTGTCGATGACTATCATGGAGAATGAATGCCATACAAAATTGAGTATTAAAAGAGCCTCCTTCTTGGTGAATCAACGAAACTTCCACGAAAATCTAAGTGTTTTGTTTGATCGACTCAACTGATAAAGCGCTAAGCGCACTCTCTGATAACCTAGCTACTACCACGACCTAGCATGCTAACCAACCTAAATAGTCAGGACCCGCCTCTTATTCCTGATTCTTTTTGCGTTGTAGGGTGCGTCTTGAGAGGCCCGACCTCACAGAAGTCCATAGCGGGGATCTCACGGAAGTGACTCCCGACGATTAAGGCTTAGGAACCAAGTCATGAGGATCTTTTCGACCACTAACTCTTGAGTTTCACCCCGGACTTGAATGATTTCGAGACTCCGGCACCTACAACTTGCTCGGCTCCACCTATCGCTATGGCGAGCACTAAGTCGGTGGCTCCCGGCCAGTGAAGGTTTAGGGCCTTAGGGCTTTAAAGGCTTCTCCGCTGCCCCTCGGGCCAGTGCTTTCGGGTTTCAAAGCGAGTGTTGCCGAATTTTTATTCTTTTCTTTTCTTTTTTCTTTCTTTTTCTTTTATTTTCTCTTTTTCTTTTTCCACGGGTCCTTAACCTATTAAAGTGGTCAGTGAAACTAGGATAGGTTGTGCGAAGTAAAGGAGGTTCTCTTGCCAGTTTTTCGACTATCATCAAAACTGTGTCTTTCGGTGTATTGGTTAGCTAAAAGTGGAAGAAAAGGTCGAAATCAATAAGAATTCAACTAATCATTCACTGACTGACATGGAACCAATCACATCATCAATAGGGTGGAATGGTTAAATTTTCCAACTTGCAGGTTAGGCAAAACCACAAAAAATTTTGATTGCAAAATGGGTAAAGATTTTGAAAAAGTAAGTTGTATGGTATAATAGCTTTATAGAAAGGGGACCCAACAAGCCACTAAACATCACCAATGGAAGCGAACAAAATAATAACAAAGCAAAAAATACAAAAGCCACTTCCTTTTGCTAACTCTCACCGACGAACATCTCGATGTATCAAGTAGGGCTCAGTTGAAAATTAGAGAAGGAAGTGTTACACCTCTGATGAGATGTGATCATTCTTTGGATAAAAACTACAAGCTTTCATGACACTTATTAAACTCTGTTTGGGCTTCAAATAAACAAGTTAGAATAAGAAAATAGAGGAAAAAAGTGACCAGTTGGAGCATTTTTAAAATTACACTTTCATAATAATCTCAAAAATGTTCTTTCTGGCCATATTTGGATTCTACACTCTCTAAGCTTTCCTTGATACCAGAGCGGCAAAAGCAGATGCGATTAGAAAAAAGTTATGAGCGAAATAAAATTTGGAGGCAAAGTGGGGCCTGGCGAAAATTTTCATTTTATCTTTACAGTAATTGTCGCTACCTAGCGAAATTTGTTGGTGGTAACTTATAATAATTTAAGCTATGTTTGCGAAATTTTAAGCTATGTCTAATAGCGAAAATTTTTGAATTTGTTTGTTTTTGTTTTTTTTGAAAAATCAAATAAAATAAAAAAATAATAAAATAATAAATTATATATATATATAAAAGCGATTTTTTAATTTTTTGTTTTAAATTTTTTTTTTTTAACGATTTTTTTTTAAGAGACAAAAAAAAAAATTTTCAATTTTGTTTTAAAGACAAAAAAAAAATTTCTAAAAAAATATTAATATATAAAAAAAAATAAAATTAAAAATAAAAATAAAATAAAAATAAAAAATAAAATCAAAATGAAACAAATGCGTGTTTTGTCACATGTAATTATTTGTTTAGCTAGTGTGCAATTTCGCTAACTGCGAAATGCCGCATTTCTATGAAATTTTTCAATTGACATCTCCGCAAAATTTTAAACTAAATCATGAAATTTGTGTACTTGAAATTCCATCTATGTGAAATTTTAAGCATTCGCTCTCAATTGCGAGGAAATTTTCTCTATGGTGCGAAAATCTTACCTTCAATGATTTTCAATCCGAGGCTTCAAATTTTGCCTGGCCTGAAAAAAATAATGCTAGAAAAATTTAGAAAAAATTGCGAGAAAAGTAAAAATTAATCTAAAAACATAAAATTAACTAAAAATTAGAAAAATATAAGAAGAAAAATTGATGAAATCAAAATAAATACGATAAAATAAAAACGAGCTAAGAAAAAATGAGAAAGAAACAAAGTGGGGGAAATTTGTTCTCCCCCGAACCCTCCTTAGACACGGAGGTATTTGGGCTGACGAAGCTGAAATCTTTGGGGTTCGGGTGCCCAATCGACAGCAGCACCCGAAGAACCATCCACTATGCCATGCGGTCTGTGCAGCTGCCATCTTGTTTGAGGTAGTGGCAAAATTCTGTACAATGGCCACTAATCTCTTGAATTTTTTTAGCATGGGCAGTGATGGGTGGCCTTTTTGGTGGAATTAGCCGGAGGAGTTGGTTGTGGTGCAGTGAAGGCGAGTGCGGGGTATACACTTGGTCAGTGGAGAGGGCTATTGGCAATGGGCTTTTGGTGGCTTGGGCAGTGGCAGTGGGGTTCAATTCCATGGGAAATGGTTTCGAAACAAGCTCTTTGGGTTCATCCACTGCCTCTTTTCCACTGCCCTCCTCAGTCAACAATGGGGAGGTTGTTTCCTTCTTCTCCCACAGGCAGACAGCATCACCAACTGAGGATTCAAAATTTTCTACCAGGCCTTCTTGTGGCTGCTGTAGACACGGCTCCTCCACCATGGTGCCACTTAGGCACTCTTCCTCTGCATGATCAAGCTGCTGGGCAAGCTTAAAATTGAACTTGCCAAGTTGTCGATTTTAGCTCCATTTCACTGAAGTCCATTAATCTTCTTGTTCGAGGGGCTCATTTGTCTCATTTCCTATTAGCACGAACATTCACTACCTATTATCCTCTATGAAATTGTCCACTTGTTTGCTTTCAATTCGGGATGGCTTGTTCAATAGGGATAAGGGTGATGGTTGTTCTTGAGTGGGGGCATAATATGGATGTTCGGGATGTGCATATTGTGGAGGTCTTGGTTCCATGAGGAATTTGTAGTGATTCCCCTGACTATGGTTGTAAATCTTGCCATATGGTGAACTCATCCTTTGGTTTACATGGTCATCATGGACATGTAAGCTCTGAGGTTACCTCGTAAGGTACTCAGCGTATTGCTCCCTCACAAGTGCTCCGTTTGGTTGATTCAAGTTCTTGAGGAGATTGACTTTAAAGTAGCACATACGGGTTCTAATCTTGGGAATGGATTCTGCGTGGCAGTTTTAAAACAACACATAAGCGATCCTGCTGACCTGTTTTTTTTTGCAGTGAAATGCGAAAAAAAACAAAGCGTGATGAAAAATAAAGGAAAATTTCACGAGAACTTGTGATGAAGATCTGAGTGTTCCTGACTCGTCAGATGTGCCAGGCACCATCCGTGACATACGCCGTTTTGATTCGTGCCACAGTGGGGTGATCGGGAATCGCAAATTTATCTATGTTCCTCTACTGCCGTAGTCCATTTCTTGCTTGATATGGTGGTCTAGGTCGAACGAGGATGGGTTTTCTTGTTATAAATGATTTGAGAGAAGTCAAAAAATGGTGAATTTCAATTTGGATTTTCAGGTTTGGTTAAAAACAGTGAGGTTTTGGGGTTTAAAACTAAAAATAAAATGAAGAAAAATAAGAAAAGAACTCCTTGAAGTCTCGGCCACTGGGTTAGGGTTTTAGAAGACGCTAACATGTCCTCGGGTCTTTTCCTCGAGTTAGGAAGATGACATATAGTCATTTCTGACGGATCTTCATTTACAGCTTTTAAAAGCTAGAAACCTATGATTTTCCTTTTGAAAAACAACATTTGTGGTATTAATGTTCGAGAAAATGAAAACGTGCCTCCCTGATCTACCTCACAGTGACAAATAAGCTGACTAATGAATCTCGGTGGATCTATGATAAGCATCCCTTTGAACCTAAGATTGCTAAATCTTGATCAATGAAGGAATATCAAATGAGTTCTAACCTAGAGTGAAATAGGAACATAAATAACCAAAATGCGTGCGTTAAAAGCGGAGATGGTGCGTTACCTCGAGGCTGGCCCGGCCAGCCCTCTGCTTCCCAGGGGGAAGGCTGGCTTGACAAATCCTCGAGGTTGTCATCCTCGGAGGGTGTTTCAATAATAGAAAGGGAGAAAATGAGAGAAAGGGAAAAACGGGAGCGGAGCCTAATTTTATTTACGACAAAAAAATGGAAACTCATAGTGTATCTGAAATGGCTTATATAGCCTTACAAACCAAGTGAAAATACCATACAATCGAGCATAAGTGAATCTGACAAGGGTAGAAAGGAGAAAAGCGAAAATTGTAGTAAACGAAGCGTGCAAGCTGCGGGAAAAGCGGGTCTTTGGAGGAGCGGTGCGCGGGGAAAGGAGGCAGGCAGTGCTCGCGGGAATGTTTTCTGCGGTGGTGTTTTCTTCACATTTGCTCTTAACTCGCCAGTCTTTGATCTGCCGTATTGAGTTTGACTTGAATTCTTCGTGCTTGGATCGGCTGACAATTCGGCATAAATTAGCTGGCAAAAGCGCAAAATTTGCCACAAAATGTGATCATTAAAATAGTAGGGACAACCCAATGTGTAAATCGGGTTAATTAGAATGATTAGTATACAAGCACTCAGGCTTTATAATAAATAGAGGGTTCAAATCGACTTTTTAGGCACTAATCGGGGGGATTTTCAAATTCATTTCATTTCCCCATTTACACGAGCTCCGTTTATGGCGCCGCGCCGCCTAAGCGCACTTGGCGGTGCCACTTTCTTCCCGGTAAGCCACGCTCAGCGAGCCACGGCTTGCATCGCCGCGCGCACCTGCCAGGACCCTTGCTCCTCGCCTTAGTCTGCCGCGCCTCCGCATCTCGTCCTGGCGTCCACAGCACGCCTCAGGCCACGCCCCACTTTGCCACGGCTTTGCGTGCTCGCGAGCACGTGCCTGGCCCGGTGCCGCTCGATCTAGTATCGATGATTAGCCTGTACGCTGTCTGGTCCCCTTAGTCAGTTGAGCCCTTGTTCGACGTTGAGCCCCGGGTTCTTTGCTCGAGCCTGCGCCTGCGCCGCCTGCCGTGTCCTTTTTTGACTATAGTTATGGTTCGTACTCGGGGTGGGTCATGAGCCTAGTCGGGTTGACACTCGAGAGGGGGCCCGATTCATTGCTGACCCACCCAAGCGGGTCTTTGAGGCGATCCCCGGGGAGCCTCGGGGGTTGAGTATCGGGCCGGATGGGACCGAGCCTTCCCGATTGCCTCGTGATGATCGGGATGGCCGGCCCTCAGCGGGCCGTTCACATCGGGGCCGGGGAGTCATCGTCATCCAGGGCCTCGGTAGTCCATGATCCGTCGATCATGATGACTCATCACCAAATCTTTCGCCTGCTTTGAGGATCAGACGACCTCTTTTTACAGGGACCCAGTTAAGAGGGCGTCGAGACTCTGCTAGAGATTTCCATGGAAGTCGTGACGTGCGGTCTTGGCCGTGACCCGATTCGGGGGACTCCGTGAGGCCCGATTACAGCGATACTCCTTCTTTATGCGTCACGTGACAGAGGCGTTACTATCCCCGGGTGGTGCTTGGTTCTACCGCTCATGACTTCGAGGCCCGTGGTCATTTGAACCGATTTACTATCGTGATACCTCGCCCGGGGTACTCGGCGACGAACATATCAGGCGCCTTAGGCTTGCCCGCGAAGCGAAGCCAGTGCGGAGGTTATCGGGTTGGCCTCGGCGACCATGAGAGATCGTCAGAGTATTCTCGCGTGACACTGTGGGACTTGTGTACTCTTAGGAAGCGGTCGCCTCGGATGCTTCTCATTGATCCTGCTCGGACCGGCCTCTTCCGCATTCTGGTGCCATGCGGCGTAGGAGCATTACTCGAGGCTGTCTGGGATCTCGAGAGGGATTAAATTTCGATCCTGCGGGATTGATGACCTCCTCTTTACATTTTGAAGATAAGGTCCGCACGGGGCTGGCTCGAGTAGAGTCTACCCTTGTTGATGCCACGGCCCTAGCCCGAGCGGTCACCGGAGACACTGGGCACTCGAGAGGAACCCAGTATCGAGAGAGGATCGGATGCCCTCGGGTCTGTCTATGGAAACCCGTGGTGATCTCGCCAGATTTCTTTTCTCCTCGGTGTGGCGGGACCCGGGAGGAGGTACCGGATGTGAGGAGGCGGAGGACTCCCGGAGGAGGAGATGATCCTGCTCCAGAGGTAGAGATGGAGAGGAGCCCAGTGCCAGAGTTGTCTCCTCCATCTCCTCCTTCACATCCGTCGACCACGGCCCACTGGCCGAGCACCCCCAGGCCCGTCCCGTATCACGGCCCCGCGGCCGTTCTCGAACACGTTCGTATCGATTCGAGGCTCGCAAGCTATTATGGATGTTGTGCATTCGTTAGCCCACTACGGGCATCGATGGACGAGAGAGAAGTTGACTTCGGCCAGAGACACTAGAGCATTGTCATACCATGCTCCACGTAGATCATAGGTCACCTCGGTCTCCCGCATGTTCACGCCCATCGAGATGAGCCCACCCGATGGCGCGACTCTCGCCCGAACATCTTTGGCCCGCGGCCGACCAGATCGCGCCCTTACGAGAGTGAGGTGAGTGCTCCCCGTCTCTAACTTTCCTACCCTTTATGACATGTTTCTATTTTAGTGGGAGGAAAGTTAGGATTACAGTGTCTTATTATGTTTTGTCTGAATTTTGGCTTTATCATTGCTACTCATTTTGTATAGGATTCATGTATTGTGATAGTAGGCATTGACACTTTTGTTACATTAGCTATATCAAGCATGTAGTAGCCATTTGGTTATATCAGCTTTATAGCACCTGTGTACATTTTACTACACTTTTGCAATTCATTTTTGTGTCTCCATTTAGTGTATATTCTCTTGCCTTTAATTGGAGAATTGAAACCCTGTATGTTACCTTAATGATAGGACAATTCCATGCATGACTTAGTTTTTGGTCAATTGAGATTTCAGCATAATCAACCTTGAACATTCCCCGCTTTGGCTAATTCACCTTTGCACACCGGGTTGTGCGATAGGTTGCGAGGCTATATACCTCTTTCCACTTTACCAAAGCTGACCTTAGAGATTTGTTGTGACCCATAATAGGTTTGTGTACCCGGACCGAGCTTGTAGAGTCTTCAAAGGAAAGAAAAATCAAAAGAAAAAAGAAAAGAAAGAAGAATAAGCGTGGCGCTTTGCCTTGAAGCAGAACACGGTCAGGGTATATGGTGAAAGCCTTTAAAGCCGGTGCCACTAAACCTTCAGCGGTTGGGAGTCAGGCTGATGTTAAGATTACATGGGTGGATGGTAGAGTTTAGCGTGTTGTAGGTGTAATTCTCGAAGTGGTCGAGTCGGGGTGAAGCACAGGTTTGTGGTCGAGTGATCCTTTTGACAGTCTTACTAAACCTTAATTGGTTAGAGTCATCGGTGGACCCGGATTACATGGACTTTGGGTGAAGTCGAGTTTTGGCAATGCAACCTGAGTTAGTCAAATAAAAGAAATAAGAGTGTAGCTAATCCTATTTAGGTTGTTTAACAGTTTATGGCCATGGCAGTAGCTAGGTTGGGGGGAGGGAATAGCTTTGCATTTTATTGGCTCAAGCTGGTTACATTAGGAACAATTATATTTTGGTGGAAATTGGGTTGACTTTCTTGGGCAGATGTTGCCTTAAAAACTTGTTCTTATGGTTTTGTTCTCTCATGGTTTTCATACGAGGTGTAAATTATTCATGCTAAAGGTAAAGGCTTACTGTACATACACTTTTGAACACATATACTTTTGAGAAAGCGCGCATACATCCCCTTTGTTTAGCATTCTTCAGGGACTAACGACGTGTCGGTTGGGGGTGTGATTAGTGCCTGAGTGCTACTTGATCTGTTCGAGATGGGTTTTGAGTGCTTTTTGCTAATCATATCGATTAAGCGATTGTCGTAATGCATGTCACTTAGTGTTTTGATTTGTTTGAATTGTTTGTATAGTTTTGCAGGATTTTGAGAACTTGTCCCGGCAAGCTTGTCTTCTTATTGGTGTTGATAGCGAAGTCCTCGATGATTTCAGTAAAGCGATGAAATGTCGAGGTCGTGAAGAATTGAAAGCTGAAGTGATGGATAAGAGTGCGAAGGGGATGCGTGAGCAAAGCGGGAATGACGATCGAGTTTTAAACATGATTGCGAGAAATTTCGTGGGATTGCGAAATTCAGCGATCATAGCGCGAATTTCGCGATCACAAGAGAAATTGGGAATTTTAAACCGTATTTCCCTAGCGAAATTTCTTGTGCTAAGCGAAATTTTCCAATTGCTATCTCACAAAAATTTATTAAATTTGTGAAATTTCATTGTGTGTGAGAATTTATGGCGTGTGAAACCCCTCACTGCTCTGTGAAATTTCTGCTGTGAAATCTCGACCCTGTGTTTTTGGTATTTTTGGTTCTAAACGACCACGTTTTGATAAATTACCATTTTGTCCCTGATGTAATTTCATATTTTAGGCAATTTTGTATTTTCACACTTTGGGTTTGACTATATAAACCCCTTAAACTTTGTAACCTAACGACTTTTCATTTATAACGATTTTCAGTTTTTCATTTTAGGTCTTGTTTGCTTTCTTCTCTCCTCTTTCTTTCATTTTCTCGGTACTTGAAACACTCACAGCCCGAGGATGACTCGAGGATGCTTGGCATTAAGCCTTATAGCCTTGAAAGGGTTTCTAGCTAGGTTTGGAACACTACGGGTTGTCCTCATGCTTTGAATGTTACAGGTACTGCATTTATGGTTCCCAACTTTCCAATCTAGGGTTTAATGTCATTTAATGTCATTCCTTTGGTCAATACTTGCCATGCTTTAGGGTTCAGTGCATACTTAATGGTAGATGCACTGATATTCTTTAGATGGCCTTCTGAGCCACTAAAATGAGGGTTGAGTGCTAGGATTTTAAATTTGAATAGGACTTTGAATGCATAATACTTGTGTTATTTCGAATAAGGTGGTTATAGGGTTAGGTTTATAGCTAAACAAGGTCGGTTTTGGCTTTGACTATATGTCACTTGCCATAATGCGAAATAACCAGGGACACTTCAATAGCCCATGTTATCAAGCTAGTGACCCCGAGCCTTCAAGGTTACCATTTTACACTTCACTTTAAGCCATTCTGATTAGTTAGTGAACAAACAATCCCCAGCATTTTGACGAATCCGGATATCCAAACAAAAAACCTCGCGTTTCAGCTATTTGATCACAAATCATTCGAGTAGGATGAAGACCAATCCTCGGAATTACACAAGCAGCTATCTTTCTTGTTAAGCTTGACTAAGTAGGAGGAACCTAAGGATAAATATTGATTACGAGATCCACCCTCTGAGTGTACAATCACTAGGGTATATTCTTATGCATATAATAGGGGTAGGCTTTGAAATGCTAAAACTTCCAAGGGATGGCTTTAGAATTATTTCCTATTAATTGGTATTGCCTGGGATTTCGCCTTGACTAGTAATCTAGTAGTTATAGGACAGAGAGGATTCACTGTGATGTATCTATCAGATGTTCTAATCTTAGCACAAGTATTTTCGAGTTCTTGTTGACCATGTTGAAGTTATCGGGATTTTTGTGAAACTATTTACATCAAACATAATTATAAGTTTTATCTATTCCATCAATTTAGTAAAACCTTCCTTACTCTTGAAGTTCAACATATTTATTCATAATCTTACAACTTTCTATTTCAATTTATTTCATCCTACCCCATTGCATTTGCTCCGATATTTTGCACAGCTTTGAGATTTGTTGTTGTGTTGTTTTAATCAATTCAAGAAGTTCATTTTGATCATGCATTCAGCTCACAACAATCCAACACAACAACAATTTCATCAATTCAATTCAACCAAATATGTTGTAGCAATTAGACAATTTTATCTAGGAAGCTAGTTTCTCAATTATTCCAACTAAGTAATTATCAATCATGAAACGAAAATTAGCGAACGGCAAGCAAACAATGAACCACGAATAAACAGCTTTGAATTTTCAAAGAATTCTTTATTTTATTGACTATTTTGATGACTGGATATTGAGTACATAGAGGATGAGGAGATGGAATAGTAGAGTGAGCTATTTTCTTTTTCTATCATGCCTATGGGAAGAGGGTTGGTTGACTGGGTCTAGTTTATATCCAGCTGCAGAAGGAGAGAATTCAGGGATTTAGACTTGTGGTTGTCTTTATTTGCTGCCTTCATCACTTTTGTCCAATGAATACCACTCCATTGCTAGAGCTAGCTGCTTTATCATATCATTTTTTCTCTGCCCAATAGAATTCAGGGTTCCCTCAAACTCACCCTGGGTAGAGTACATCTTAATTAAGTTTTTGTTGATCATGTCTAACACTTCTCCTTATAATTCAAGGTGCATTCCAATTCCTTGTCCCTTTTTTTTATCAAAGCTTTGATCTCATGATGTTGCTGTACGAGGATACCCAGGCATGCGCAGCACTGCGGTATGTTCTTCTCCGTAGCCTCTGTTCAGCCATGATTTTGAATAACTCATTTTGTCTTTTTAGCTGCTCAGAGATAAAGGCATCTTCTCTTGCCTTTAGTTCTTCACTGAGCTCTTGTTACCTTTGTTCCCATCTGCTTCTCCATTCTTCAGCTCTTTGTTTTAGAGCCTCTTCTAAGTTCTGGTCCCTTTTTCGCAACTCAGCTTCCATATACTCATCTCTCAGTTGCAATTGGAGTTTAAGCTAGTTGTCCCTCTCTTCCATTCCTTGCTTCATGTCATTAAGCATTTCAAGGACTATATAGTTATCCCTTAGAGGTTTAGAGCCTTCAGCATACTCTTGATGGACTGATCTCACTTCAGGGGAGAAGGGTAGTACTGGGCTTGCACCTCTCTACCTATGTGGTAGCTTAGTAGTTTCACCTTCAAGATGTAGCTGTTGTAATTCTGCTGGTTCTTCCTCTTCTTGAACAACTTCCACCCGACTTCCTCTGCCTTTGTTTTTAGGCCCTTTTGTGATTCTAATGAGAGTCAGGGGAGATGTTTTAGAGGCAGTTTTCTTTTTCTTCCTAGTCTCCTTGGACACCACCCAAAATAAATAGCCTCGATACTCGGCCCAGGTTTAGGATTAATCGTATCCTCGCTGTATTAGCTCGTGATTGGAGTTTTTCAATCGGCTTGCCCTTTACTAAATTTGTATCCCTTGAAGGATGGCATAAAATGCGCGCTTCCTTCTCCCTGATTTTGCATAAATGTTCATGTTGTTTTAGTGACATAGAATGTGTAGTGCGACCACGATCTCTTACCCAGGAAGCTCACGTTTAAGCAGCGACCTTGTCACGACATAAGACTGCATGTCACGACAATAACCAATGTCGCTACAAAGTTCAATTAGTGTCGCGACATAACTTATTTTGTCGCGACAAGGTTCTGTTCTGCCTCAAATTTTTTCATAATTTCATACTTTTAACCATTCAACCCTTAATCATCATTCAATAAGTCCTTCCCCTTAGATCATACTTGTGAAAACACATATTAAACATCAAAGAACCTCAATTCAAGTATGAACAAATCCATTTCTAACATCAACATCATTCATCAAAATATTAAAGAAGCCATTCAAGAAATTGGCATCAAGCTCCCTCAAACTTCAGATATGCATTATCATTAAAAACAAGTTGATGGAATTAGAAATATACATATAGTTATTCAACGCATAGTCGGTTTGAGGTACCTTTATTTAATGACCTCCAATTCCAATTCCTTTTTCCTATTCCAAAAAAATAAAAATAAATATTCAACAAATTATCAAATTACCTAAATATATTTCTAAAAATTTTAAAATAAAACGTTAAATTTATAAAATTAATCATCAATAATCAAACTATCCAAAATAACCTGGGTTGACTCCCGAGGAAATTTGCTTTCGATTTAATTTCTTGAAGTAGCCATACAATTGTGTAAATTATCTTCTTTTCGACATAACCCCTTTTCCTTTTGAAATCTGGATCTTCATTATGCTTCCTCGGTAGTGTGATCCACTAGCAGTTTACTTTGAATTCATTTCCATATTCATCTTTCAGTGTCACTGCTCCAAAGGGTGTACTGGTTATCACTATGTAGGGACCACCTCTTGATTTCAATTTCCTTGGAAATAGCTTGAGCCTGGAGTTGTATAAGAGAACTTGTTCTCCTGCCTTGAATTCTCTCCTTAGGATCTTTTGATCATGCCACCTCTTGGTTTTTTCTTTGTAGATTCTGGCATTGTCATAAGCTTCATTCCTCAGCTCTTCCAGTTCATTGGGAGTAGTCTCTTTTCCTTTGTAGCTTGAAATTCACTTCAGTTTCTTGATGGCCCACATAACTTTGTATTCAAATTCTAAGGGGAGGTGACAAGATTTTCCAAATACTATTTTGTATGGAGACATTCCAATGGGAGTTTGTAAGCGATTCATAAGCCGAAGTGCATAAATCTACCTTTATAGACCAATATTTTTACATTTTGTGTGCTTGTTTTTCTCCATAATTTTCTTTATCTCCTTATTGGAAACTTCAGCTTGCCTAGTTGATTGAGGGTGATAAGCCAATCCCATCATATGTTTGATTCCATATCTTCTCATGAGTTTTGCAAAAACTTTATTTGAAAATTGTCTTCCCTCATCACTGATGATGGCTCTGAGTGCTCCAAATCTGCTCAAAAGATTTCTATGTATAAACCCTACCACTGTTATGACATCATTTTTGGGTCAAGCTATTGCTTCCACCCATTTGGATACATAATCCACATCTAGGATAACGTATATATATCTTGAATGATGGAGGAAGGGTCATGAAGTCTATTCCCCCGAACATAAAATCTACACCACGAAAATTCCTTGTAGGGACATCATTTCTTGTTTATGTTGCCCATTCTCTTACAAGCATCACAATGTTTTACATTCAAAAGCAATCTTTGAATAGAGTAGGCTAATAGAAACACGATTGGAGAAATTTTATTAGGTTGTCTTATCTCTCATGCAAAGTGTCCTCCATATGGTGATGCATGACATTTCTCCACAATACCACCTTGTTCTGTTTATGGAACACATATCCTTATGATCATATATGCTCCCCTTCTATACAATAGTTGGTTATCCCAAATATAAAATATGCAATCAGTTCTCAATTTTCTTCCCCTGTTGTTAGTTTGAATTCGAGTGGCATCGCTCCATGAAGCTAAATAATTGATAATATCAACATAGCTGGGTGTTTGAATCGACAACAAAACAACTGCTCATCAGGGAAATTTTATGCTATTTCATTTCTTTTTTATTTCCTAGAATTCATTCCAATCTAGACAAGTGATCTGCTATCACATTGTCACTACCCTTCTTATATTTGATCTCGAATCAAATTCTGTGCAATACCCATCGATAAGTCTTGGCTTAGTCTCATTCTTTGCCATTAGATATTTAATTTAGCAGTCGGTTGTATTATAACATGGGATCCCAATATATAAGGCTAGAATTTTTCCTGAGAAAACATCATTCTTGCTTGCTCTCCTTTTATGTAGTGGAGTAGTTCTCGTGTGCCTCATTAAGGTTTCTTGGCATAGTATATAACCTTGAATATATTTTCAATTCTTTGTCCCGATACATCTCCGTTTATAATCAACGGCATCACACATAATCTCAAAATCATTGTTCGGTCGGTGTTAACGATGAGAGATGTCACTAATATGGATTTAATCTCCTCAATCACGGTCACATGATTTAACAAAATCTAATTTTGCATCTTTCGTGATCTACCTGATGGTCTAGAGTTTTTTTAGAAGTCCTTTATGAATCTTCTATAAAAATCAGCATGTCTAAGGAAACTTCTTATCCCCTTGATAGTTGTAGGTGGCCTGAGAGTTTTTATAACAACAACTTTTGCTTGGTCTACTTCCAATTCAGCAGTAGAAATCTTGTGTCCCAAGACAATACCTTATGTTACCATAAAATGGCATTTCTCCCAATTCAATGCTAGATTCTTGTCTTGACACCTCTGAAGTACTGTTTCTCAATTTTTCAGACAATGCTCAAAAATCGATCCATATACTAAGAAGTCACTCATAAAGATTTCCACCTTTCTTCCTGAATCGAAGAAACATAGACATCATACATCTTTGAAGGTGGCGGGAGCATTACATAGTCAAAGAGCATCCTTCTAAGAAAAGGTGTCATAAGGGCAGCGTAAATGTAGTTTTCTCGATTCTCTAGAGCTATACAATATGGTTGTAACTCTGATATCCTCCAAAAAACATTAATGGAGTGTCCTGGTAACATGTCCAGCATTTGTTCAATGAAAGGTAGAGGGTAATGATCCTTTCTAGTAGCAGTGTTCATTTTTCTGTAGTCTATACACACTCTCTATCCTATCACAGTTCTTGTAGGTATCAATTAATTCTTCTCATTTCTTATCTAATGAATCCTCCTTTCTTTGGAACTACATGAAGTGGGCTCACTGAAATTTGTCAAATTGCATAGATGAAACACGCATTTAGCCATTTCAATACTTCTTTTTTTACTACTTCATTCATTACTGGATTCAGCCTTCTTTGATGTTCTATAGAGGTTTTAGCATTCTCCTCCATCAGAATCTTGTGCATGCAAATAGAAGAACTGACTCCTTTCAGATCTTCTATGGACCAAGCTATTGCTTCCTTATATTTTTTGAGAGTTTTCAGTAGTTTGTGTTCTTCAAGTTCAGTCAGTCCATCTGCAATGATGACTGGTTTTCCTGCAGTTGCAAAGGCATATTTCAAATGTTCGAGTAATTCCTTGAGAATTAATCATTATGAACTTGTGTTTCTTGACACCTTCTTCTTTATAACTGCTGGATTTTGTGCATTATTTTCTTTAACACTGAGTGTTGCCTTGTTCAATTTAATATTAGGGTCCAGAAATTCAACTTCAAGATGCTTAAGATACTAAAAATTCTTCTCATTCTCATTCATTGAATTCTGGAAATTACAATCTTTCATCATTTCAAAACAGTTAGGGATTTTCATTTTATATAATCTCACATTCGCATCACTTAGTTCGAGTGCATTTCAAGCGCGATTGAGATTGAAGTGCCTTTACTTCATCTCAACGCAGGGTTAATTCTCCTTTCTTCACATTAATCAAAGTTGCTCCTGTTGCTAAGAAAGGTCTTCCTAACAGCAAGGGAACTTGTTTGTCTTCTTTTATGTCAATGGCTACAAAGTCTACTAGGAAAATGAATTTTCCCACTTTGATCAACACATCTTCTAAAATGCCCTCAAGATGGGCCAGTGTTCTGTCTGCCATTTGCAAGGTCATGGCTATGGGATGCAGGATTCCCCGAATTTAGTCTTTTTGCTCTTGTGAGGCATCGAGTTGATCTTGGCTCCAAAATCACATAGTGCTTTTTCCCGTATCAACATGCCCGATTTCACAAGGTATAGTGAAGCTACGGATCACGCATCTTCTCGGTATAGAATTACAGTTACTACACTGCGGGTTGATGTCGGGCTTCTTATTCCTTCTTCGGCCCGTCTTTCTTTTACTCTGATATCTCCTTCGCCATTTGCATAAGGCGCATTTAAGTTAATGCTTCTGAGAAAGGGATGTTGATCTCTATCTTCTTAAACATGTCTAAGAATCTAGAGAATTTCTCTTCAAGCCTTGCCTTCTACAGCCTTTGAGGGAATGGAATTTGAGGTTTATAAGCCTTAACATCTTCCTTTTTCCTTGGATTTTCTTTTTCCACATTTTTCTCTGGCTGCATCTTTACTGCTTTATCTTCTTCTATAGTCTTTAGGCTATGCTGCTTAAAGTGTTCCCCAATGTCTGCATATTGTTCTTCCTCAGTGTCTTTATTTTCGTTTCTTATTTATTCCAATTCCCTGCCACTTCTCAGAGCTACTTCCATACAATCCCTTGAATTCTTGTATATCGCGGAAAGAATCCTTGGAATATTTTGCTAGAGGCGAGTACCTATCTGCCTCAATTTTCAAGAATCATTTGTGTTGGCTTGAAATACAATTATGTTTGCCTAGAATGCTACTATCTCAGTAAACTTTGTTCATGTGTTCAACAACCTCTTGTTTTTCCAATCAATTACGGCATTTGATCTTGAGATTAAGTCCTTTCGATTTTTGATATTCTCCTCGGTATCACTATGTTCTATTTCTTTGTTGTTGTTGGAACCAGTGACATAAGCGATGGTAAGTCTGTCAGGTCCCTAGAGACTACGGTATACTTCTCCACCATATAGAAAAATTTTTACCTTGGTTCTTGATCTTCAGTGTATAGTGTGTTGGCGAGTTAGGGTTAGGCTTAAAGGTGTAGCTCTATTTGCATTGGTGATGTGCCTCCTCGGCTGTCGGGCTCTTCAGTGGTCCCTCAACAACGCTTCTAATTCCTTCTTTTCTTGCTCCCACTTCATGTAGCGCCGTATTTTCTCATTGTTTCCCAGTTTGTTCCTCTTGGATCCGGTTTGCTTTATATGCGCATCATTCTATCTAGTCAGAAATAAGACCCACTTCCGCCAGTACGTGCTTTGCTCCATGAGGCTTCAGATGGAGCCTTGTAGTTGCATTTGACAAGGTCTTCAATCAGTTGCCTTGCCTCCTCTGCATTTCTTTTATTAAAAGCTGCAATGGGGATGCATAGTTATACCGCTGAGGCATAATTCGCGCGTGATAGGAATATATCCATATAATTAGTCGAGATCCCATTTCATGCATATGACATCTTTTGACAATCTATTGAATCTCACGTGCATTGTAGATACTCTCCTCTTCTCCACCAGCGAAAGCGATTATTTCTCTGCTTTCCAGCGATTAGAGTGGAGGATAAATTTTGTCATATGCCTCGTCAGCTCTTCCTAAGTGTTCAGTCCCAGCAATAGTGTCATGTTCTTGCCATCTCTCGTGAAAAGGGAAGAGTTGCAGAATGATCATCGGTCTCACCACGAATTAAGCTTGGCTTGTGTTGACCATCTCGTGAATCTCCCCGTATGCTGATTGGATCTTGGAGGGTGATCTGTGAGCCCGTGTTCTTTGCACCATGGTAATCAATCTTGCCTTTCAAAAATTGTTTGCCCGATTGTAGGTTGTCTTCTTCTTAGAGTACTCATTTTAGATAATAGGCCTCCAAAAGTTCTCCATAGTATTAGGCCTTTGATTTCTCTCTACTTCTTTTTCTTCTTTTGGAATAGCCTGCAATCTGTCTCTTTGATTTGCCATATTTTTGGATTCTACACTGGTGGTCCTTCTCAAAATCTGTAGTGTTCTCTCTATTTCAGTATCTTGAGGTAGCAGATCTGCTTCTGGTCTTCTATGCATTTAAAATCTTCTTGAAATTGAAACACACTAAGATCAAGATAGAATCTTGTAGAAACAATTATCTCTATTAATAACAATAGAAAAATGTGAGTAAGCTTCTTCAACTATTTTGCTTTTAAAAGCTTTGTTTTTGTGATTTTCACAAAAATAATATCAAAAGAAAAATGTCAAGTGTAAATCCCTTTTTGGTTAGAATATTGATCTTTAAGCATCATCTCTCTAAACAGCGATTGCCAAAAACTTGATAAGACTAAATGATATATGCAAATTTATGACACTGTTACCGAAGGAGTATTATCCAATCCCACGAAACAATGCCATAAACTTATTAAGACCATTTTTCATATGCATGAAAAGATGGAATTGTTTTCTCTTGTAAGATGACTCATTTAAAATTTGTGTTTGTGGTCTCAATCATTACAAGTGCACAGGTTGTACAAGTAATAAGTGGATAAGAATCCATATATCATTCCCACGAAGACCCGGATGATAAATCAAAAGACTAATTACCCTAACTACTCAAAATCATTACTATTTGAACTCCGCTGATATGATAATAAGAGGACTTAAATGTAGTCCTATACGGAAATCTTAAATATACAAGTGTAAAGTTTAATAAAATTGGGGTTGAGAATTCACTGAGTGAGACAAAACTGGATTTGGATCAGTTAATAATAATCAATTTCTTCATTATTTCAATATTTAGCTCAGCCATCAATTGGAAAATTGAGTTTGTCAAAGATGCAACGTAGTATGGTTTGGATTTCTCCCTTAACAATACTTTTCACTGATTAAAGGTTCATATTCATTTATGAGACATGATTCTAATCAGTTACTTGTAATATATAACCCTTTTTTTAAGTCAGTATTTTTCCTTTTTAGTACTTCATACTCAGATCTTAGGACTAAAGAATTCTTGCCCCCATATATAGGATCTTACAAGCCTTCTCCAATTTGATTGGCACCTCATCCTACACTTCTGATGCAAATCTCCATCTCCTTGATTAGATATAAGATAACACGGGATAAGAATCAATTCATCAGAAAATGGAGAAACCTTTGAGTGATTAGACAGATATCATTCAACCTATCTCAACTTATAAGTAAGTTGGTGATCTATCTAAGTAATCCTTCAAAGTTCATTAGTTCCATAGTATTAGTCTACCATACCCATAATGAAATGTTACGCTCTCGGGATTATCCGTCATGTATCGCTCGGAGGGCCTCATAAATCAAATGACACCTGAGTACTTTGCATTGGGTACCGCGGTACTGAATGCGAAGCAAGTAAATTAATAAATAATATCAATCAAATAAATTCAAGAATTCTAAAATTAAAACTTCCTTCCTCCTTATCCAGCAAAATGACTATCATCAAGACATTTCAGTGAAACTCGACTTCTCAAAACGGTTTACTCCTTATCAATGACTAGCTGATCAAGAAAATTCAACGAAATTATAAACAAAGTGAAATAAATGAACTCGGCTTTCCGGCATCCCATTTAAATCAAACGATTAATAAAGAAAGGAATTTATAAAACAATACTAGCTCAAAAGCTGCATCAATACAATACATAAATCCATAAAAATTAAAGAAAACTAACAAAATAAAGATATACTAAGCTAAATCTACTAAAATGGAAAAAGAAAATAAAAAATAAAAAATGTGAGAGTCTTCAACCACCTAGAAATCACGGAAGTAAGTGAAAGTGAATATTTCCTATAAGTGTTATTTATAGGCTTTCCACTATTGGGCCTCACTTCATTAATTGCATTGTGGATCCCCAAAATTCAGGTCCAAATTGGTATCTTTGTCGCTGTAGATTTTTAAAGTTCACAAAAAAATTTACAGCAGAAGATTTTGGTCAAGTAAAATTTAAAAATTAATAAAAACTCTTTTTATGATCCTATGTTACATGCATACTAATCAACAAACAATAAAGAAGAATTACCCTCCCGATCAAATTAAGAATTTTTTCTTGCAAGTAGATTGACAATAAGATCCTTTTATTTTTATTTTCTGATGCCACGATCTTCAAGCGTTCCTTTTTACTACGAGTGCGTGTGGGGCTTACATATTATGAGTTTTGTTTTTTAGAACTCTCGATATTCTAAATACATGAGATCAAGAGGGTTAAAATGGAGGCAAAAAAGCGAGAAACTATTTCTCTCTTGTTTTTCTCTGGTACTATCACCCTTGGCGCTGAGGTTTTGCCTCTATTTATAATATGCCTTGAATTGATCTCGACAATGGATCAAGTGGCATATTTAAATATTGAATTAAAATTAATTCAAATTAAGTGACAAAATAAATAGAGGATTAATTTCTCAAATTAACCGTTTCATCCATATAGTAATTACTATTAATTAATTAATTGATAATTGGTAATTAACATTTAATTATCAGTAATTACTACACGATTGCTACTCAAACAATTTCTTTACAACTATGCCCTCGAGGATTTCTTTGTTAATTTAATCACGTAGTGTTTCTGAGAGCGGCCCGAGGACTGGGGACACGTAATTCCAAGCTCGATAATTTTGATAATTAATTAAACTCTTTAATCAATTAATCCCTGTTTATTAGTTCAGTATTATTCTCTTAAATCTGAAATTGAATTCTTGTAATTACAGAATAATTTATGTAGTGATACTCAAGCAATCCATTGATATGATCATTACATGCAATTCAATCCTCCAAAATTGATCCATCATTAGAGCTAGGTGAAATTACCGTTTTACCCCTCTAGTGATATCTTTATCCTTAAGTTCCATTAATTCACTAGTGAACAGTTAATTTATAAACTTGTTATAAAATAGAGTGCTCAAAGTGTTCAGTTCCATAATTAACACTTAAGGGACCCAATTATCCGGCTTCCCTCAAAAATGGTTTGGATTCCATATCTGTAGGACATGTTCCTAGCCACCTATCTCAATGGGCCTCCAAGACATAAGTATTGGGCCGTCTTGAGCAGATCGTAACACATGAATCAAAGGCCTTCTTGAAATGAGCGAGTCCATGGCTACTGGGATTAAGATCAATCTACATATGATCATTAAGTACAGTTTAAACTCTTAATTATGGTATATTATTTAGAGTTTAATCCACCTGCAGTCTTGTCCTATGTAATTAGATTACATAACACCTCCATTTTAATGTCACTACATCGGTAATCGGTCAAGATTCTTTGCATTCTTAATGTTCGGTGGGCCAGGTACTAGTAGTATTATAGATCGAAGATCACACTTTGATTCTCTGGGTAGTTTAGTTTATTATCTATAATCTTGATCATCTCTATATAAGCGTTATATACTGAATTATAGTTACATTAATAAACTTAGGATTTTCTTATATTTACTAAATTATACAACATGTATAAAATCAAATAGAAAATTGTTTCATGAAGCGATATAAATTACATGCTTTTAGAACTGCATAGCCCAATGATCTACTGCCTCTGTCGCAGGTCCTTGTATTTTGTCGTGACCTGTTCTCTAGGCTTGCTCTTGAATTGTGTCGGGACATACTTTGATAATGTCGCAACATAATTTGAATTCAATAGTCTTTTTCTTATCGCGACAGGAATGCCTTGTGTCGTGACACCAAACCTATTTGCACCCATTTTCTCATGTCCTTGTTCTGCTGGAGTTTGTCATGACACGATTTTCGTTGACATGACGAACAATTGTTTTTGAACATGGAAACTCAGTCGCGATAGAGTTTTCTCTGTCATGACAGGATTTCTTTAAGTCCTTATCCATTTTCTGTCACGACAAGAAATTCTTTGGTCGCAACAGACTTTTATTCTCAGGTTATTGTCACTTGCTAAGCTGTTTATCGCAACATAGAATTATATGTTGCGACACAATTTCCTTGGCCAATCTCAAGTCTTCTTCAATTTATGTTGTGACCTACTTTTCTCTATTGTGACAAAATTTTATCATTCATTAGCTTTTATTGTCGCGACAGTAAACTTCTTTGTCACGACACAGGTTTTGCCTGTAACTCATTAATTTTGTCGCAACAAGAATTTCTTTGTTTCCATTCTTCTTATGTTCCTCTTTAGCATCTTGTCGCGATAGGGAATTCACCTCCTTGATGTTTTGTCTATCGCGATTGAAATAATCTTTGTTGCGATAAAGATTGTGTTGTCCTTAGTTATAAATGATGACTGTTATGTTGCAACGTGATTTCCTTTGTTGCGACAATATCTCTTCCTTAATTTGTCTTGATGATGGAAACTTTGTCCCAACATAAAAACGCTTGTCTTATCTAACTTATTTTGCCTTTATGATAATTTATGTGGCGACAGAATTGTCTCTTGTCGCGATAGAGTTCATCCATTAGTCTTTGTTTATTACGTGCGACATAAAAAACTAATGTAGCAACCTGATTCCCTTCCTTGGTGTAAGTATGTCGCGTGACTTTCTTCAAAATCTTCTTCAGGATTACGTAGCAATAGAAAGCTTTACGGTCGTGACCTGAAAGCTCTTTCATCCTTGGTCCGACTAGTCTTTATTTGTGAATAGATTTGATGGATTGCGACATAGTTCCTTTGGCACAATATGAATCTTGTGTCGCGACATATAAATGTTGTGTCGCAACATATATATATGTTGTGTCCTGACATAAACTGTTGTTGTTTGTCTCGTTTGCTTATTTTTTGTTGGGATTCTCTCATTTTTCAATAATTACCTGCAAAACACAAAGTTGATGAATATTCAATGTTTTGGCATAAAAATAGATCTTAAATTGTTAAGAACATGCTAGAAAATGGATAAAAATAGTTGAGTTTTACACTCATCAATAAACTATTAATAAGAATATAGTTGAGAGTTTGCTGAGTGAGACAACACTAGAACATAGATCAATGAATAATTTGTCAATTTCTGCATCATTTTGAATCTTAGCTCAGCCATAAGTTGGAAAGCTGAAATTGTCAAAGATGTAATGGGGTATAGTTTCGATTTCTCCCTTAACCATACCTTTAACTAATTAGAGATTCATGTTCATTTCTGATTCATGAATTTAATTAGCTACTTATAAGATATAACCCTCTTTCTAAGATTTAATTATTTTTCCTTTTCAGTTATGACACGCCCAAAATCCCGGGGGTCCGTTGACAACCCGTCAACTCGTGGAAAACTTGTGTCTCATATCATGAGACCCATACATGAGTAAAAATGGCCACTTAGGCCCATACATCAATACTCACCAAAATCTAACCAACTATATTACAATAGTTCAAGAGAGTTATTACATCACTCTTAATACAACATGTTTTAATTGTAATAATTCATACATGTTTTACAAAAATGTAATCAAAGCCACATGTCGACTTTCTTCTCAAAATCGGCCTCTAATGAGCGTCGTCTTTCTGAACACTCCCTGTACCTGAAATAATGATCTCTCGATAGGGTGAGCAATGCCCAGTAGTGGAATTATCCTACATTGGTTACTCCGCTAAGTGCACATGTAATGGCTTGACCATACGTACTTTCAGCGAATACATGATCCTCGCAGATATACCATGATATGGATGAGAATGGGACTCACCCTTTCCCACTTCTCGAGCCCTAACTGACTCCCTCATGTATGCCTAAGCCAAATGTGAGAAAAACACTGTTTTCAAAACAAAAGGTTTTTGTTCTCGAAAACAACTACCAAGTTTCGATAAAATCTATTGGACAACCCTCAGGAGAATTTGGATAACTCTCAGAAACAATTCATCGGGCTCATAGACGTGAATTGTTGGGCAATCTCCCAACCCAATTCTCCGTAAAATCTTCCATTGAAATTCCTTTCACAACCATTTTCCTTTTTATTTTCTTTCATGTCATGCACTCACACCTATTGTTATAGGTTGCCCAAGTGCATATAAAATGCATTATGCCATTTTAATCTAACACATGCCAATATATAAATCATGCATATATCGACAAAATTCACATACATACTACATGTTATTTATTCATGGCAATAACATCAAAATTAGCTCACATGGGCTAATTAACAATTGATTCAATAGCTCGCACCTGATTACATTTTTATATAGTGTTAGTACCAAAAATGCTATTTTGAACCCTATTTAGATAGGTTCTAAGTACTTTTGTGCTTAATCATATTAATTAAACCCGATTGACCGTGTAAGGTCCCTTTGGTACTAATGATTGTATTTCGAAGTACATTTTGGTAGTTTTGCGGGTTTCAAAAACCTATCCTACCATATCGAGCTAAGCATATCGAGTTGGCAGTTAACACCCAGGTCGTATGATTTATACACGATTACTCAAGCGGAATGAAAAGTGAGATGAAACAATTTGGATGGGTTGGAATATGCGAGATGCAAGCGGGAGCGGCAATTTAGATAGAATGGCGAGTACCGCAATATGTGAGGCCCTCTACGTGCAGCAGCGATTTTCCGCAATGACTGAAATTTTCTGTGTGGCCAAGATTTAAGCTGTGTTGAAATTTCACCATGAAAGAATTTACACTGCGGCGAAATGTGCCGTGTTTTTGTACAAGCGACCCAGTTTTTGTTTTTTTCATCTCTACCCTCAGCATGTTGCCTACCCCAGATCGATCGGTATTATTTTCACCTTTTGTAAGGCTATATAAACCATCTTATCGGAGACAATTTATGAACGCTTTCATTAAAGGGATTTACTGCTCGAGCTGTTTTGACCCCTCATTGCTCTCTTCTCTCTCCTCTTTCTCTCTCATTTTCTGAACCTTAAACACACCTTTGAGGATGAAATCAAGGATGTTTAGCTAAAGCCTCTAAACCTTGAGAAAGAAGGAGTTGCTAAGTTCAATTGATGAGTTTGAGTGCTCCTCTATTTTCATGGCTTGATTATTGGGTATTTATGTTTCAAATTTTTCAAAAGCGGGTTTAAGATATTTGATCTACTTTCTTGGTCGATACTTAGCAAGCTTGGGGTTGAAGTGTATTCTTAATGTTAGATACACTAACATCATTAGTTGTTAGAGCCATCAGCGGGAGTTAAATGCTATATATTTCGAAGCTGAGAACGATTAATACTCGACCAAATCTTATGTTTGAAAGAGAAAATCTGCACAAGGGTTGGTTTTAAAGAGTTAACAGATCGGTTTTGGAAGTGACTATAGGTCATTTACCTAATACGAGGAAAAATATCGAGGACACCTTTGCAACAATATCGCCACCAAGCAGTGGCCAGAACTAGGTCTTCTTTACATTTATTTCGAACACTTGAGTTAGTTTAGTGACAACCACACTTTTATACAAATCCAAATCAAACAAAAGCCTCACCATTTAGATCATTATACAAATCATTTGTAAGGCGAAAACCCATCGGTGTTCGATCTGGGAGGCACGCTATCGCTGCTGATGATGGTTTTTACTACGGCGTGGAATTAGGTATAAATTTTGTTGATTAGGCACCTAACGTGGCATGAATCAAATGGCGGCCGTTCTTGCGAGGATGGTGCGCTAACTGCCCAGGATGTGTCGGTTGATAGTACTTGTAATCCTCTTTCATTACATAGTATTGGTGACATACAAACCTTTTGAATTCCATTGTTTAGAATTTCAAGTTTTTTTTCCTCTTAGCGATTCTTGTTGAAGTACATTTTTATTTATGAATAACAGTTGATGAATACACTGATTAATTGATAATTATAACGGAATCTAACACATTTAAATCACAATGTACTCACGACTTTGGCATAGAGCAATTGCCTAATCTCTTCGTGTTTTTAAATTTGCAGTCTTCCGGTTTTAAAGCGTGGGTACGCGGATGCATAAGCTTGAAAAACGATATGAAGCAATGTGGATGGGTGAGGTGGCCAGTTTGGGAACTGACCCGAAGCAAGAAAACACGGAAGGATTCAGTCGATCTATTAGAACTTCAAGTCTCTGCATTAGAACTTCAACTGAAATTTAATGATGAGACAGAACTATACAGTTTGAACTTCAAAGTTATGGGGTGAGCTTGCTAGTAGCGATGCTGCAGTGTCGTGGGGTGGGCATGCAAACTCTGGTGAAGTAAAACTCTATCGGAGCATCTCACGAGAAATTGTCGAGGAATTCAATCGGACGTGAGGAGAGGAGGCACTTTTACCGTGCTTGGGCAAAATGGGCGCAGGAGAGGGGCTATAAAGGAGGGACACAAGTAGAGGATCCTTTGGAGTCTTTAGTTTTTCTCTTGAGTTTTGATTGCTCACTTCTAGGGTTTAGGTTTTTAAGAGTTTTCTCGATTTTGGTGTTGCTGTAAGTCGATTTGAGATTTCCATTCTTTTAGAAGTTTTTGGATTCAAGAGTTTGTATTTCGGCCTGGCATTTATTTTGCTTTGTAAATCTTAACCATATTCTTCATTCTCGATTTTAAGTTAATTGATTTCTTCTAGATGCTGTTGCCCACTGATTAGTGTTCTACCTCAAACTTCAATTGTTCATATAAATTTTATGGAGTTAAACCCCTATGCAGGATCATATGAGCTCACCTGATCTAGGTAAAATCACTGTTCCTCTTGATTTTCAATGGATTGTGTAATGATCACTTGTGTAGTGAGGTTTTAAATCCTTGGTTGAACTGAATTCTTGACAGCGTGTTAGCAGGTGTTCGGTACACGTTGGCTGCTTAAGTCATAATGCCAACTAAGGGTTCGACTAATTGAGAACAAGTGTTTAGTATTACTTGATCATCCTGCTATACCAAAGCATTTAAAGATAAATCTCCATCGAAGACCGTTTATCAATGGTTCCTAGATGAGTTTATAGGAAATAAGAAGGTGGACACGGATCGGCTGAGTGGAACACACAAATCCCAACAATTGTCTTTATTTAAATATTCAAACCAATCAACCATTCTAATCAAACAACCTACAACACTCTAGGTTTTGTTTTTAATCATATACTTTTAATTATGGAGAATAGCTCTGATGATCAGCCGGTCGGACCTCACAATGGAAGATGACACAATGGATTCCACGATGTTAATCTTTGAACGTATTGTGTGGCTTGATGGCCGTTGTCTGTGACGTGAACTACCGTTCGTGACCTCTTCTCGTAGAGGTGAGGAACGACTTAAGGTTTAGGTTCAGAGTGGGTAACAGTTTTGTTACGTGCGCGATGAAATGACTGCAGAATCTGTCTGTTCTCAACCTGCGCACTGTTTGTTTGCAACTACGAAGCTCGATGGTGACTCGATGCACTGGTGCGTTGCGCATCAGCTCTGATTACCATGAAAACTGCGGATTGTTGAAAGCATATCCCTAGAGCTGGGGCGCCTGGCGCCGAGTGTCATCTCGGTGCATCCCATTCGTGATATCGCGGGATAAGCGCGCCTGCGGACTCTGAGACTCCGATATTCTACCCAGATTTTTCTCGTAAGCCGGTGACTGTGGAAGGAGGGATGACCTTTGGCTGATCAGCTGGTCTCTGCTGCGTTAGACATACGCTGGCGAGTCGGCTGGTTTTCCTGGGTTCTTGCTGTACGACTGATGTTCGATGTGGGAAAGCAGAAATGATCGATGCTCTGCCCACCATCTGAGGACCCGATAATCTGCCACTGCCTCTCGCTAGCTTGTAACATTTCTTGGTTGGGATCATGGGTGCGACTGCTCTCTGCAGTTACTCTCACGTCTCTGTTTGAATCTGCCTTTCCTTTTCTTTAAAAGGGAAAAATCTGGTTCCAAATCCGCGCACCTAATTCGTCTTTACGTGGGAAAACATGCGGAATGAATTCCTCGATAAGTTTTTGCACTCTTGCAATCTTAATGCCTGTATCGATGTGGTCGAACTTCGAAAAGCCCGGTGAACCGCTGCGTATGGGAAAGATATAAGGATGCTCCATGTATCCCTCATCATGGGTTGGATGGACAAATTTATTGCATACTTTCATCCAAGTTATATCTGCAGGTAATAAACAATACATCCCGAATGATGGGGAGAATTTTATGAAAAGAGTGCGGGAAGCGATTCGGCTTTTTGACACTATGGCGAAGAGCGCTCGGGCAGGAGACAAACACTTCTTTGGAACAACGCTAAAAATTGCATGCTTGCAGCTTTGTTGGTGAATCCACGCCACCCCCAGAGAGAATGATGAGTGCGGGCGGGTGCGATTTGACAATGGAAATTAGAGGCCATAGAGATGAAGAGTGAGCGAGAGGTAACTAGTGTACCTCCCGAATACCCTCGATACCCACGGACTAGAGTGGGCCGTGCATTGCTGTGCGATGACCTGCACTTTCGACCGTGCGCGATCTTCACTACTACGAAGTTAAGGGAGCGTTGAATTAAGGCAAACCCGGCGCCTTAACTGCGAAACCTTTCAGCTCCCGTACTGCGAAACATATAATCTTGGTTGGGAGTGGCATCCTAATTTTAGGTATTTGGAGGAAATGGGGAGGACCACTGGCACACTTGAGCAGGCCCTCGCTGTCAAACCAAGGTTTCCAAATTCATTCCTCCCGTTTGATCAAGGGCCCCCGATTTCGAAATTCGATCGAGGTCATCCATGAACGAGGAATCAAAGCTGCAACACCCGGCCTCCCACGTAAAAGTATGGAGGACATAAGATCATTGCGATTCATTTACAAACCCGATAAACTGAGCACAAAATTAGAACTACTCACGAATGTGTGAGATCCCGAATAACGAGTTAACACTCATCTATAGGTAACCTTGACAAAGAAAAGGAAACTTCCATCTGCAAACCATCGAAACCCACAAGGTGAAAACGGTGTGGGAAGTTTAGGTTCAGTGAGAGATTTACCTTTGACATTGTAAAGCGGTCACTACCCTTCGGTGGTAAGGTAGTCGACAAAACTATTTCAGCGAGGAACCATCTGAAGTCTCCATAGTGAATTATATTTATAGAGGATGAAAAATCGGACACACCTCATGTCCCTAATACAAATGACAAAGATAAGCGACGGAAGATAAGTCCTAAGCCATATCCCTCGACCAGCATCATGGCTGGGCACTAGAGTGAATAACCATCTTTGAAATTTATGAGTTGTTCAGCGGGTGAAAGCTGAACGCATTCACTTGTTAGAGGCCATTAAGCGAATCCATCCTTATGCCTTTAAATTTACGAGAGGACATTGCAGGTAAAGGAAACTAGGTGTCAGCAAAGGAGGCATTCATGTTGAGACAATCGTCTAATTCCGAGACAACTTGCCCCTAATGCAAAGACGAGTAGTCTTATTTCTACTCTCAGTAGTTGGAAGTGGTGGGGCATGCTTTAGTGGACTTAGGCAGTGTTAATACGTTGCCTTACTTTCGGTATGTAATAATGGACCTAGGGTTGGGAGGTGGGGCGGCGATATCACCGCCTCGATTGGTGGCAGCGGTGTCAAATTCCTGGGAATAGTGAAGGAGGATGTCTTGGTCAGTGGTGAATGAATTCCCACTTCTACTTCGATTTTGGTGCTTGGCTTGCTACGGCTGTGACCTGAGAACTGGAGTTCGATGTTGCTTGGTCGACCATTCTTGGCAAGCTGTAATGCCATTATACATTATAAGGAGGCCTAATAGTACTTTCATTTGGGAACATGACTATTAATCTGAATATTTTCAATGTAATCAAGGAATGGGGGATGAAGACACGTGTGAAATTAATATAGGTGGGCAAGCGTGACTAGCCTGCGTTGTTGTGTGATCCTCAATGATGCAGTCACCGACTGCCCCGGCGTTGGGATGATGAGGAAGCGACCCTTTAGATCGGAGTTTCTCCACTCTATAATTGGATAAAAATAGCCATTTGAAGAGCGGGAAGTTGGGTGGAGCTCTCAGTTTAGTTAACCCCCTGCCTGGATGGCGAGGAGAGGGTTGGCTGCTTGGGGGCCCATGCAGCAGACTAAATTGCTTCTGCAACGCATCTTAAATATGCGGTGTTGCTGCAGAGGAGCGAAGCACTTTCGATAATGTATCTTCCTCCTTAGAAAGAATGACATCAAGAAATAACTTTTGAAATATTGAAAACCGGGGCTGGCAAGTGCAGACGATTGCGGTGTCTGAATCGTACTGTTTGTACATAGTCTTAGAGCGGACGTTAAACCTTAGGTAGCACGAGAGGCAGTTGAGCAATAATGAAGAGTAGTGTGGTGAAGGAAGTTTTAAAGCTCTTGGATGTAGGGGTTATTTACCTGCGGATAGTAAGTGGGTTAGTCCGACACGGTAGTTCTAGAGGCAAGTCACGGTAGTTGCCCGATGAAATAGCAGGCTCATTCCTGGCACTCGTGTATTTCAGGATGGAGAGTGTGCATGAACTATAGGAGGCTTAGTGGTACTAGGAAGACCATTTTCTCTTCGTTTGTTGATCAAATGTAGAGAGTTGCGAGGCATGAATTTTATTGTTTTCTTCGGTGATGGGTACTCGAGTGCAGATCAGGTGAGATAGCTTTGGAATATCGAAAAACTACACCTTTTAGCTGTGCCTTAGCCTTTAGAAAAATGCCCTTTGGACTATGCAATGCACCGGAACATTCTGCTTGTTTATGATGGGAATCTTGATGACATGATAGAAATCATGTGCCGTCTTCATGGATGATTTCTCGGTTTTTGACTCGTTCGAAGGTACATTTAGAGAACTTCTGCAATACCAAGGATTTTGGAGAGGTGCGAACATCTTGTAACAATATTCAAATTGGGAGAAATGTCACTTCATGGTAACACGAATTGTCTTAAACACATTATCAAGATGGAATCAAAGTTGATAAGGCGAAGTTGGTAGGATTTCAACCTCCACTACTCCTAAGTGTGTTAGAGATTTATGTAAGGTCATTCTTGGCCATCTTGAGATTTATAGAAAGGTTTATAAAAGATTTTCAGTGCTATAGACCCTTGTATGTACTTTGCTGCGTGAATGTCCCTTTCATGGTCACAAGCTTGTGACTGCAGCACTGCTAAGCTTCGAACATGCTAGTGTCACTACGATCATGCGGTCTCTGGTGGGACCTCCATTTGAGATCATGTGCGTCTTGATGATGATTATGCCCATAGCGTTTGTGTTAGGACGGAGGGAGGAACAAAAGGCTTTTGTCATTTACTATGCGATAAGACACTAGACTCGCGAACTGACTACGACCACGAGAAAAAGTTTCTAACGGATTGTCTTGCTGCAGAAAAATTAGTCTATATTGTTGGCTCCTGCGTGTGCATTTTACAGATCATGCGGCTTTGAAGTACTTGCTTTGCTCTCTAGCGAATCTGAAACGAGTTAACTATGGTGGATTTTACTCTTATTCAGGGAGTGGCTTGACCATTAAAAAAGATAAAAGGGATTACAGAGTGTGGTTCTTTGACCACTTGTCTCGATTCGAATCGACTCCCGTGGCATACCCGTAGGTGTGCTCACGATGTATGAACAACTCTTTGCTCTTGCTGCGATTTACCCGGTATGCGACATAGTGAATTGCATAGTCGGCCGGATTCGGCTCGATGGACTTCTCAGCGGAAAAGAGATTCTTGGCGATTAAGTACTATTTTGATGATCCATATCTATTTAAATCTTTGTCGGATCAAATAATGAGGAGATGTACCCGATGATGAAGGCGGTGCGGATTTTAACTTTTTTGCCATTACGAAGCCTACGGAGGACACGGACATTTCTCATACCGCAATGAATATGAGATTTTGATATTTGTTTTTATTATTGCTCTGTTAAGATTGTTTTGATTTACGCAAACATGTGCTCAATGTGTGACTAGGAGGAGGTCTGTGGCTATGTCTCTTTGCAATTCAAATGTTAATTTTTCTGATTTGGCCCCGGGGTATTGACACATACATGTGAGGCCTTTTCCAGCTTCTTGTGGCTATCTCACGACTGATATGTTGACTACGAAGTGCTAATGCAAGTGGGTTGACGATTCCCAGAGATGATGACTATAATTGTTTTAATTTATAAAAGTTTATATTTTTTTTTCTACCGGTTTTGGGCAGCGCAGAACGGTGTGTGGTGATGGTGGACTCACTTTTTGCAATGAATAATCTTTGCCACGTGACAAATACGTTGAGTATGGGTCGCCGCATAAGTATCGCGGCTTACCGCCTGTTTGGACCATGGTCGGTGAGCTAGCTAAATGGGAGATGAAAAGCACGTTTCTGAAGCGGGTTGCCGAATGGGAAAGTTGGTCTTTCAGTCTTCTGGAGTGCTCTTTGGGCATCTGCGTCTTTTTAAAGAAGAAGCGTTCTTGGTATGTCTCCACATGGGCTTCCGGTTATGTGGCTTTCATTTTGATAGAGATGAACCACTGCCCAGGGCTTGCTGTTGACCGAACTTTTGATGCGATCGGCGCGCTTTCGGCGATTAAGCGTTGTTAGGTTAAACGGAGCTGGAAGCGGAGAGAGCCGTGCTGAATCAGAGGTTCACCTGAGCGTGGCTCAAGTTATTCGCGTGATGAGTCTATTCTTGGGGCTTTGAACCGATCGGAATCTTCTTTGTATAGTTAGATTGCATCCCATTCCTGAAGCTCGCTCTCGTTGGGTGGCCCTTTCATCGTCAGGTGAACATCTACTCTGTGGACAGTGGAAATTGAAAATCTGACAATGGAACTCTTTCAAGGTGAATGGCAACGCCTCAAACCATTCCTTGAGCATTTCTCCCTCACGAGCACCTTTGTATGGATTTGGTAGACACTTTCTATAAACTCTCCTCAATGCCTGGGTCTAATTGTTGTAAATAGTTTACCTTTTATTTTGTTCTTGCTTTCTATTTAAACTGGGCTTTTGCTTCAATTGCGTTATTCATTTGCTTTTCAATAACATAGAAAATACAAATCGTGAGGCATTGTTTTGTGATCCACACCTGGGATACATTTGTAGAGTACCTTAGTTAAATGACAGGAATGATGTTTGTTAACTCAGGGGTAGGTGTACGGGTTGGTGTGTAACTATGCGCTGCGTTATATGTTAGGTGGGTCAAATTTTTCAAATTTGTCTTTGGAGTATTATGTTTTGTACCTTTGTACATGCAGTTTGATCTCTCTCCATCAGCCTTGTCGCATGTGCATCTTAACGAGACTTATATTTAACCATTGTTTCCTTGCATTCTACCTGCTACTTCTCGCCTGACCACGGACTTATGGCCAAAATTTCCCCGATCTTGCTGTGATTGTTCCAATTATTGCATCATTTATTTGAATGTGTTAATTTCATACAGCATCATATGTCTTCTGGAACGCCTTGCATAAGTGGAAAAATGATTAGAGGCCATCATTTAATGTGCCATATACGAAACTGATTTTGTAGTGTCTAACCCTTGCACCCATTTGAGCTTCGATTGTCAAGTTTATTCGAACCTTAGGAATTGGTTAACGAATATGAATGATTCCTCTGCTGATGAAATTTGAAATATCGAATAAATTAGTGCTAAGTGTGACATGTGTCTTTGCAAAGAAAATTTTGATAAGTTATGGGAATTTGAACGAAGAACAAACACGGAAAACTGGTGAAAATGGGTTGAGCAGTCGAATGTAAGCGGCACCACCATCCCAAAAGTGAAAAAATATATATATATATATATTCATTATATATATATTCGAAAAGAAAGAAGAAAAATCGATTTTGAGGTAAGTCTAGGTAGACTTAATCCCTAGGTAGAACTTAACAAAGTAGACGTGGGTCGTCTATGGTAGAGCAAGTCATGCAGACTAATGGGATTGGGAAGAAAGGGTTTTTAACCCAATCTTGGCACCTCTTCTACATGTTCCTTTTGCTTTTTGACACCCAGCAAGAAGAGCCTGCAGTGTGTTCCCTCTCTCCTATCTGCCTTTGTGTCGCTGCGCCGGGGGGTTTCGGTTAGAGATTCGGATTGGTTCCCACCCGCGGTCCCGAGTGTTACCGCACGTGTGTAAGCTTTACAAAGCTCCCATTAGCATTGATCTCTTTTAAAGCTATATCTGGATATTTGTGTTGGATTTTCTTTGCTATTATTACGTGATTGGATGGGAGGCTATGCTCTCCATATGGGCGGGGAGACTGACATGGGTGACTCCGGCCGAGTGTTGGTCGAGACGAGTGCGGATGTGATGGCTGAATTATTACGGGCCGTACGGGCCGTTATTATATCATTGCCATCTCGTACTTGCGTTCGAAGAATGCAGGAGGAAAGGGAAGACATGGGTCTCTGTGGAAAGCAGCGGGTAGAAGAAGCCCGATACCGCCGCCCAACCGTTGAAAGAAAAGGAAAGCATTTATATCCTGCTTGGAAAGTGTGATTGTCACGAATGTCGATGAAGAAATAGAGCTATGTTCTGCAGAAGATTACGGGTGAGCAGAAATGGGTTCGGTTAATGGCGAATAGAGGTTTATAAGTGTGTTGAAGCATTCTTATATTATCCCATCGGGGTAATTATCCGGAAAAATCTTGCTTACAGGCACAACTCTGTCGGATCACAGCCGTGATTGAGTTCTCGGTGCGGAAGGAAATCAGATTTGACTGTGGTGGCCAAACTGATGGGAGCGGCAGTGTGTCACTCGACTTCGTGCTTTATGCCGCACTCTCTCTGTCGCCCTGGCGTGGGCGATATCCACTCGGGGCACATTCTTGCGATTTCGATGCCCGGTATTCAGCGAGGTATAAGCTCGTCATGTACCATGAATGGATTTATGAGACGAAGAATTTGTTCTGAAGTTAAAAGCGAACTCGCCCGATGAACAAGATCTCCTGTCGTGTTTGTAGAATGGTTGTGAAAAGTCTCCCAGTCAAGAAACGGTCGATTGTTACTCTGAGTTATGGCTGAAAACGTGGTATGCAATGATCCGCGCTGCTGCTGGTCTTGTGATGAGAGAGTTTCGTATTCGCGTTCAAGCCTGAGGAACCTTCAGTTCCCCTCACTTGTGACTAGTATGGTAGAAGAAGCGGGGATGAGGGGAACAGTTAAAGAAAAAGGGTGATACCTCGCGGCGAGATCACGACTAAGACTTTGGCGAAGGCGAACGACCTCCATAGACCTGATCCTGTTGCCTTGACCCCCTCCTCACAGGGACCATTTCTTCAGCAGTTCGGCTTTTTATGAGCACATCGCTGAAGGATGGAGGCGGCGGATCGAGGATGGTTGAAGGTGCATCCTTGGGAGCGAAGCGGTAGGCAGGCGTCTCTCGGGCAGAGAGCCCGTCTTTCGGGGAGAGCCAGCGATGGCGGATCTTGCCTCTCAGTTAGAGGGAGAATCAAGATGGGTGGACGATTGTGTGGACGGGCGCATTCTCTTGATGGGGATGAGGCGACAACTGGCGTGGATTGTGTTAGGCTTTGTTCTAGAGTGGTGTTGGCAATCGAATTAGACCTTAGCATGTTATGCAAACACAGTTTTGATTTTCCCTTTTCTTTCATTACACCCCTTGGTCATTACAAAGCTGTTAAGACCTTTTTGATTCGAGCTTATGTTTTACATTTCCTTTTGACTTTATACATGATGGTTACATGTTCTATGTTATATGATTGCTTACCTTATTTGATCATTACAGTTCCTTTATAAAGCATGTTACGCACACTTCTTAAACCGTAATCCTTATTTGAATAACCAAATTTGTGTTAACGTGTTATAATGTTCATTGTGTAAGAATGTGGTTAGGCGATTGAGTCATCTTTGGTGCGTACTAGCGGTGAAATAATACACTCCATAAGTGCTATTTGAGATTTTTGCAAAGCTTTATTGTCTGGCGCCTTGTTTTCATACCTAGTGGGTAGTTCGATCTAAATCTTCTTAGGGACTAGCAGATGCAGGTGAAGTGTGATGAATACGATTGAGTGATAATTATAACGAATCTAACACATTTAAATCACAAAATGTACTCATTTGGCATAGAAACGAGTACTTCTAATCTCTTCTGTGTTTTTAGATTTGTGCGGTGCTTTCGGGTTTAAACGTAAGTGCCTGAGGATGTAGCTCGGGAAATGATATGAAGCAATGTGGATGTGGGTGAGGGTGTGGTTCGGGAACCCCGGTGACGAAGCAGGAGGACAAGTCTAGGTAGAACTTGAGTCTACTTGGGTGGGACTGTGGAAATTTGGCGGTGGAATGAGTCCTCTGGGTGGGAACTGAGTCCTCTGGGGTGAGACTTATGGAGACTGCGGGAATTGTCCGAGAATTCAATCAGGACGTGAGGGCACTTTCGTGACGAACCAAAATGGGAAAATCACTTTGGAGGGGCTATAAAGAGGAGGACACACAAGTATTAGAGGATCCTTTTGGAGTCTTTTAGTTTTTCTCTTGAGTTTGAGTTCTTCACTTCTAGGGTTTTTGGAGGTTTTTAGAGTTTTCTCCGATTTTGAGTGGTACCTTGTAGATCGATTTGAGATTCCATTCTTTTTAGAGTTTTGGATTCAAGTTTGTAATCTTTCGACATAAATATTTATTTGCTTTAAATCTTAGCATTCCATATTCTTCATTCTCGGTTTACAAGTTAATTAGATTTCTTCAAGATGCTTGTTTTATGATTAATTGTTCCTCGACTTTAATTGTTCATATAAATTTTATGAGTTCTAAGCCCTATTCTTTGGGATCATCGGGAAACTCTGCGATCAAGGTAAAGTCCTCAATTCCTCTCTTGATTTTCAATGGATTGTGTAATATTGATCACTTGTGTAGAAAGGTTTTAAATCCTTAGTTAGACGAATTCTTGACAAGCGTGTTAGCGAGATATTTAGGTACAGGTGTAGCGATCATAATGCCAACTAAGGGTTCATTTGAGTGAGAACAAGTGTTTAGTATTACTTGATCATCTTTATTTTCAAAAGCATTTAAAGATAAATCCTCCATCGAAGACCATTTATCAATGGTTCCTAGATGAGTTTATAAAATAAGAGGTGGGACTTTACACGATCGAAGTGAGTGGAACCACACAAAATCCCGACAATTGTCTTTACATTTAAAACATTCAAACCAATCAACCATTCAATCAAACAACACAACACACAGTTTTCTTTAAATCATACTTTTAGTGGAGAATGACTCCTGATGATCAGCCGAATCGAGACCCTCCACAATGGAGATGACTGTGGATTCCCACGTGTCTGATGCTAGGCATTTATGAATTCCTACGGCAGGAATAGAATTAGGCATACTAATCGGGACGAAGCAGGGTTTAGGTTTTTAAGAGTTTTTTCTCGATTTTTGGTGATTACCTTGTAGATCAGTTTGAGATTTCCATTCTTTTAGAAGTTTTGGATTAAAGTTTGTAATCTTCGACATAAATATTTATTTTGCTTTAAATCTTAGCATTCCATATTCTTCATTCTCAGTTTTACAAGTTAATTCCGATTTCTTTAGGAATGCATTTTTATGATTAATTGTTCTAAACTTTAATTGTTCATATAAATTTTATGGAGTTCCTAAACCCTATGCTGGGATCATACGGAAACTCACCTGATCAAGGTAGAATCCCTCGATTTCATTTTACATTTCATTGCTGCGATCTTTTGGCGAGACTGTTGTTGCTCTTTGCATTGTCTCATTTTGTTTCACAGGTGTTTATGTACCATTGAGATAGAAATATATCAGGTAGATTGCAAAGAGTTAGTACACCAATTGAACGAGGTTGTGAAGTTAGTTTACATAGTTAGCAAATGGATCCTACTTGGAAGAGCGTGAAAGTCGACGAGGGCTCGATCGATCCGGCATATAGGTTAATGAGGACCACATACACCCTCACAAGAGTGAGTGCACCTTCCTGCTTCATACCACCTGTTGATGATGCGGCAGTGAGACCATATTTGATGCCCCTGCTTCCTACTTTTCATGGAATGGAGAATGAAAATCCATATACTCATATCCGAGAGTTTGAGGAAGTATGCATAACTTTTAAAGAAGGTGTGCCTGACATAGACCTGCTTAAGCTGAAAGCATTTCCATTGACAACCCCGAAAAGACAAGGCCCGGAATTTGGCTTAATTCCTTTGGCGAATTAATAAGAAATTGGTAGAGACTTGGTGAGTTTTGAAGAGTGCTTGACCTAGCAAGACCAACAGTTTGAAGAGGCAAATCTACACTTACTCGGCCTACGATAATGAGAAGTTTTATCAGTGTTGGGAGAGGTTCATGGAGACCATCAGTGCATGTCCACACCATGGTTTCGATACATGGATGCTTGTGAATCACTTCTATGATGGTATGTCTCCGGCCATGAAGCAACTACTGGAAACCATGTGTGGAGGACTTCAGAGCAAGCACTCCCGGATGAAGCCATGGTTTTGTAGGCCCCATGTGGCGAAACCTCCAAGGAATGGGATGAGCCAGAGATCGAAATTTGAAAGTAGGGCCTTGACCCACCATATGGGAGGCATTTATGCACTTTCCGAAGACACGGAGATGAAAGCAAAATTGAACACTTTGACCCGAATATTGGAGGAGCTTGAAATGAGAAATCAGCATGAAGTGCAAGCAGTGATTGAAATGCTTGCATCTCACCCAACCTGTTTTAATTGGCGATTAGTAGCCATCTGGGAGAATTGTCATTAGTTCCTTGATAAGGGACTTAATTCAGAAGCGAGGCCCATGTCTTTAGGTCAAAATAAACCACACCTACGAATGCTCCTTATGGAAACACTTATAACTGATTGGAGAAATCATCTAAACCTATCATGGAAGCTAAAACCACAAATGCTCACCATGGAGCCTGGCAATGGTTAAGCTCCACCTCGGCCACAATGATACTCCGTCTTCTTCTCACGGTGAGCGGTGATTAATTTCATGAGTGGTAGGTACCTTTGTGGAGGAGCAAAGGTGTTGAATGTTGAGCTAATAAGAAAATTTAATCAGTAGAGAGCTCACTCAACAAGAAATTAGACAACATGCATTATGAGATCTCTAACAAATATGACAACTTGCAAAGTTCCATTTCCAGGTTGTTTAATCGACAGTAGGGTCTGAAAAAGGGAAATTCCCTTCCCAGACAAAGCAAAACCCTAGGGGAATGCATGAGATAGGCTCAGCCAGTGATCCCAATGTAAGAATCGATGAAGTCAAGGCAGTAGTAACTTTGAGAAGTGATGCATCGTGAGACCAGCGGTCGGGAACCCGGCGAAAGCTCCGCGGTGGTCAAACCACGAGAGGAAGAACAACCAGCAGGGGAAGAGGCAAAACACAGTGTACCCCCTATTTTCCCACATGCACTTCGAAAAAGGAAAAATTTAGTTAACCAAACTGAAATTTTAGAAGTACTACAACAAGTGAAGGTTAACATCCCTCTTCTCGATATGATCAAGCAAGTCCCCGCATTATCTGGTTCGAAGGATCTTTGCACACGGTGAAAGAGGCTTTAATGCGATAAAAAGGCAGCACGTGAAACAGAAGTGAATGCCATCATTGAGTGCGGGACTCTGTGAGTATAAAAGATCCAGAGATGCCATGATCTGTGAACATAGGTAGCACTTGTGTGGAAAGGCATTGCTAAATTTGAGGCGAGTGTTAACCTCTTTCCATGTACCCGGCGACTTGGTAGTGAACTTAAGCGAAACCTTATCACTTTGTCTCTAGCGAGATAGGTCCATGAAATACCAAAGGGGCAGTTGAGGAAGTTTTATTAGTGGACAAATTTACACTACCGATTAGATTTTGTAGTGCCCGATCTTTGAAGCCGATCATGATGGGAGCTACGCCATGTTCAATCATCTGGGAAGGCCATTTTGGCCACTTCCAATGCGATCATCAATTGTCAGAATGGGGTGATGCAGCTGACCTTTGGAAATATGATCTTAGAGCTCAATATTTTTCATCTGAGCAAAAAGCACATGCACCAATAGGAGGATGACAGTGAAGAGGTGATTCGTGCCACGGTAGGGTGAGCGGAATCAACAAAATTTGTATCCGTAGTTCCTCCTCTTTAGAGTAGTCGACTCACTGCGGCATAGCGGTCTAGGGTCGAACAGGATGGGTTTTCTTCGTGCAAATGATTTGAATGAGAAATCCAAAAAATGGTGTTGAATTAAATTTGGATTTTGGGGTTTGGTTAAAAAACGGGGGAAGTGGATGGTTTACGGCTTGAAAATAAAATGAAAAATAAGAAAAAGAACTCCTTGACATTGGGCCACTAGGTTCAAGGTCCTAGGCTCGCGAGAGGTCCCAGGGTTAATTTCCTCGCGTTATGACCAGCAGCCTATAGTCCGAGGCATAGCAGGATCTATGCTAACTGTGAGCCTCACCCGAATCGGCTCTATTTGAGTCGGCCACAGTAGCATGCATCTTATGGCCCCTTTACGAGTTTAAAACCTAACATTCAAATATTATTTCGAGGCTCGTAAAGACCATCCCCAATGAACCCTGATTGCATCTAGCAATAAGTATGCCTTGTATCTGATTTATGGAAGTATTGGCCCGAATCGATAACATTAAATCTTTATTCGACTATCGGTTTGAAACCTAACCCTTAACTACCTCGAGTGGCTCGTAAGGCGAGCTAATGGATATTAGTGTATCTAAAAAGCTAAAGAATACACTAAACCAAAAAGCTTACTTAGTATTGGCACAGAAAGTAAATCAAAAAGCTAAAAACAGAGTTGAAGATTTGGGGAACCAAAAATGACAAAACCTGCTGCATGGCAGGAACCACCAGCAACCTAAAGATCTCACCCCGGCCTTTTACTTAAAGAAGGGAAGTGGTTTAATAGCTCATCCTCCAAGTTGTCATCCTTGGAGGTGTTTGGCAACGAAAGGGAAAGAGGAGAGAAGAGAAAGCGAAAATGAGCTACTTGAGGATATTTCTTGAAAAGATTAAAGTTAGGATTCTGAGCTTATAAGGTGGCTTATATAGCCAACCCAAATGTGTGAAAATACAAAGAAAGCCTAACAATTTGGCTAGTTAAAGGACAAGAAAGTATGCACCAAAATTGAAGTCGGTTGGCATTAGTACAAAAGCATGACAAGGCGGAGTGGATTTAAGCTAAGGCTCGAAATTTTCATTTAGGTAGCGAAATCAACGAATAAGCGAAATCATGAATTTTAAGCTGAGCGGTGGCAATTTCGCTAGCTAGCGAAATTTCGCTAACTGCGCCAAATTCTTGTGGTAGAAATGCATAATTTCGCTGGGAATGGTGACATTTCGCTAGCTGCGGAGACCACGAAGATAGCGAAATTGAAATTTCGTATCCACGATAATTTCGCTAGCCTAGCGAAAAGTCCGAGTTTCTCCTGCGACTCTTTGTTCCAGTGGCCTTTGTTCTGCTACTTCTCTTCCATTTTCTTCTGCTTCATTTTCTTCTATTTTCTTCTCTTCTTTCCTTCTAGTCTCGATCTATGATGTTGAGTTTGACTTTAATTCTTCATATTTGGATCGACTTCGACAATGTTGGCGTGATTAGCTCGCAAAAGCGCAAAATTTGCCACAAAATGTGATCATTAGAATAATAGGGACCTTGGCATCTTAAATTGGGTTAATTACAGCAGTTATTTTAAAAAAGCGCTCAAAACCTATTAAAAATAGGGTTCAAAATAGCACTTTTGGGCACTAATCACACCCCAACCTACACATTGCTAGTCCCTTAGCGATGAATGAAAAGAAAGAGCATACAAAAAGATAACAAAATTATGTGCACAAAAGGTTGTAGTTCAAAAAGGTTGTGAAGTAATGCTAACCTAAGTAAGAATCATCAATCTGGTGTCCATTAACTATCATGAAGAATGAATGCCATACGAAATTGAGTATCAAAGAGCTTCCTTCGATGTTCGACTGAAACTTCCACGAAAATCTAAGTGTTTGTTTTATCGACTCTCAATAATAAGCTTGTCAATCTGCACTCTCCTGACCTGAATCTTGCCACGACCTAAACGGGCTAACCAACCTAAATAGATCAGGACCCACCTCTTATTCCATAATTCTTTTTGTGTTGTAGGGTGCAATGCTGAGGAATCGACCTCACCAAAGTCCATGTAACGGGGATCTGCGGAGTGACTCCGGAGCCAATTAAAGGCTTAGGGCACCAAGTCATAGGATCTTTCGACCCTGAGCTCTACCGAGGTTTCACCGGGACTTTGAATGATTTCGAGACTCAACACCACCCCAACTTGCTAAAGCTCCTTTATCCACCCATGTAAGCGAACACTAAAGTCGGGTGACTCCTGACCGAGTGAAGGTTTGTAGGGCTTTAAAGGCTTTTCGCCGTATCTTACTTTCGGACCGTGCTCCGGGTTTAGTAGCTTGTGCAAATTTTTATTCTTTTTCTTTTTCATTTCTTTTCTTTTTCTAAGTTTTTCTTCTTTTCTTTTTATGAGGTCCTTAACCTATTAAAGGTGGTGATGAAACTAGGGTAGGTTATCTGAAGTAAAAGGAGGGTGCACGATTTTTCGAGTCTATGTGAAATCTATTATTAGCTTTGTGTGTGGATAGCTAAAGGTGGAAGAAAGGTAAATCAAAAGAGTCAACTAATCATTCACTCGACTAAGCATGGAACCAATCTAACATCAATAGAATTGGACAAAGCTTCAATTTTTCAAACCACGGGTGGTAAGAAACCCGCAAAAAATTTTGTTGAAAAAAAAACGGGCCGAATTTTGAAAAGTAGGTACATAAGTATAACAACTTTATAGAAGGGACCCGACAAGCCACTAAACATCACAAAATGGGCTTGCACAAAATAACAAAACATAAATACAAATCCACTTCCTTTGCTAACTCTCCCCAGCCCAGGCATCTGGGGTGTAGAAATGGGGCTCGGAATGGAAAATTAGAGAAGAAGTGTTATATGATAAGATGTGATAATTTCTGGATAGGTGACCATGGCTTTCCATCGGCACGTTATTCTCAGTTTGGGCTTCAAATAAACAAGTTAGGAGAAGAAAGAGAGGAAAAAAAGTGACCAGTTGGACCATTTTAAAGTACACTTTCATAAAAGTGTAAAATATTTCTTTCTGGTCATATTTAGTTCTAGACTCTCTAAATGTTTCAGCGGTACCAGAACGCCTAAAACGGGTTCAGATGTAAGTTATGAGCGAAACAAAATTGGAGGTCAAAACTGTGGGGCATAGCGAAAAATTTTCGCTAACTAGCGAAAATTTTAAACAACAGCGAAATTTTAAGCTAGCTAACAAAGAATGCATTCAGCTAAGCTTTGCGAAGAATTAAGCTATGTCTGTCTTGAAATTTTTTGATTTTGAATTTTTTAAATTCAAATAAATAAATTAATTATTAAAACTAAAAATAAAATAAAAAAAACAAATATTTTTTTTATTTTTATTTTTTTTTCAAAATATATATATATATATATATATATATATATATATATATATATATATATATATATATTTTATATATATAAAAAAACTATTTTTAAATAATATATATAAAAAAAAACTAAATTTTTTTTTTTTTGAAATAAAATAATATATATATAAAAAAAACAAACGGTTTTTGATTTTTTGATTTTTTTTTAATATAAAAACAAATTAGAATTGGAACATTTGGCTATTTTGGCATGTAGCGAAAACACTATTCTTCAAGCCATCATTTAGCTAGCTTAGCGAAATTTATGTAGCGAATTTTTGAGCAAATTTTACTATGTGAAATTTTGGCTAAGCTAGAGTGCGAAAATTTATTATAGTTGAAAATTTTACGCTAAGCTTCTTGAAAATCGTTCTTCACTAAGATTGCCACGATTTTCCATTCAAGCTTCAAAATTTCACAAAAAGCGCAAAATTAACCACAAGAAAAATTAGGAAAAATTTAGAAAAGCGAAAAAAGTAATTTAAACATAAATTAACTAAAATTAGATAAAACCTAAGAAGAAAAAATTACTTGAAAGCAAAAATAAAATACGATAAAATAAAATAAAGCGAAAAATTAAACGAAAAGTGGGGGAGCTTGAAATCAGGGTTGGATGCTTAGTCCGACCGACACGAGAACCATCCAGCGTATATCGCGATGTGGCGTTGCCATTTTCTTTGATGTAGTGGCAAAAATCGACGATGGCCACTAATCTCTTGAAGTTACGCATGGCATCGGTGATGGGTTGGACTTAGCGCCCGGGAGGCGGATCTTTGCTTGGTTTTGATTTTCTTGAGGTGTGGGCGATATGTACACTTGGTCATCTTGAAGGGAGCTCTTGGCGGAGTGGGTTGTTTGGGGTTGGTCAGTGGACTTTTTGGGCTCTTCCACGGTTCCTTCCATTACTTTCCTCGCTCAACCAAGGGAAGGATTTCTTCTTTTTCCATGGCCATATATTACACTCAATTGTAGGGCATCTACTGATTCCTCGGGATCTTACGTTGGTTCTACTTTCAATTCCTCCACGAGGTTGCGGTTGAACTTTGCTCACCAAAAAATTGCTTGATCGAGCACTCATCCTCTTGACTCTCTTCTACACGTGATCAAAAACATTGAAGCGAAGCTTTAAGAATTGAACTTTGCGAGTTGTCAATTAAGCTCCATTTCACTGAGATCCATCAATTCTCTTGTTGGGAGCTCTCCACCGTGTCGGTTTTCCTAATTAGCACAGACTGATCAACGCCCTTTGCTCCTCTGTAAAATTATCCCTTGTTTGCTCAAGTTCGGAGATGGCTTGTTCCATAGGGGATGGGCTTGTGATTCTTCTTTGGCGAGAAATGGGGGCATAATAAAGAAGATTCGGAGTGCATATTGTGGAGGTTTTGGTTCCGTAGGAATTTATTGTGATTTGACTATGGTTGTAAGTACTCTCATATGGTGAACTCATTGGTCTCTATAGTCCCTCATGGACTACTTGAGTTCCTCTCCAGCATGTTCTTGACTTTGCCATCTGCGAGGTTTCTATAGTCCCTCATTGTCATATATGCCCTAGGGTTACTCTCCACTGAATACTCACTATGTGCCTTCCTCTTCCATTGGCCACAATTCAAACCCACTGAATTCAATCCTGCCGGTAGAAATAAAGCGACACAACTTGATCCTGAGGAATTTTTTTATATATAGTGAAATGAACTAAAGCGACAATGAGAAACAATAAAAGGAAAAATTCACCAGAACTTGTGATGAGGATCACAAGTGTTCATCAAGTCATCATTCGCACTTAGGCACCATCCTCGGCAACGGCGCCATTTGATTCGTGCCACGGTAGGGTGAGCGGAATCAACAAAATTTGTATCCGTAGTTCCTCTGCTACTTGCGTGGTCGACTCTTTACTTGACATAGCGATCTAAGTCGGAAACGAGATGGAGTTTTCTTCGTACAAATGATTTGAATGAAATCAAAACTGGTGAATTAAATTTGGATTTTAAGGGTTTAGTTAAAAAACGGGGGAGAGTGGATGGTTTGCAGCGAAAATAAAATGAAGAAAAATAAGAAAAAGAACTCCTTAAAGCATTGGGCCACTGGGTTTAAGGTTCTAGGCTAACCGAGAGGTCCTCGGGTTAATTTCCTCGCGTTATGACAAGCGACCTATAGTCGAGGCATAGCGGATCTATGTTTAGCGCAAACCTCACCCAAAATCAACTCCTATTTGGTCGACAATTAGCATGCATCTATGGCCTGGCTACAGTTTAAAACCACCCCAACATTCAAATATTATTTGAGGCTCGTAAAGACCATCTAATGAACCCTGATGCATCCATGATAAGTATGCCTTGTATCACGGAAGCATGGAAGTATTAGCCCGAATCAACATTAAATGCTATTCAACTGTCAGTTTGAAACCACAACCCCTTAACTTTACCTCGGTAACAAGTAAGGCGACTAATGGATATTAGTGTATCTAAAATTTAAGAATACACTAAACCACTAAAAGCTTGCCAAGTATTGGCTAGAAATGCCATCGAAAAGCTAAAAACCTAGAGTTGAAGATTTGGGAACCAAAAATGACAAAACTCTTTGCATGGCTTGAGAGGAACCACCGGCAACCTAAAGATCCTCACCCAATGACCTTTACTTGAGAAGGAAGTGGTTTTAAGCGCTCATCCTCGAGTTGTCATCCTTGGGAGGGTGTTTGTAACAGATAGGGAGAGAAAGAGGAGAGAAGAGAAAAGCCAGAAAGAAAATGAAAGGCTGCGAGATATTTGCGAAAGATTAAAGTTAAGTTCTGAGCTTATAAGGTGGCTTATGCTTGACAGATAATGAAAATACAAAGAAAGCCTAACAATTTGGCTAAGTTAAGAACGAGAGGAAATGTCGCCAAAGTGAAATTAGGTTGGCATTAATTACAAGCATGACAAAGCGTGGATTTCGCTAAGAGCAGAAATTTTATTTAGGTAAGCGAAATCACGAATAAGCGAAATCATGAATTTTTAAGCTGAGCGTTGGCAATTTATTAAGCTAAGTGAAATTTGGCTGGCTCGCGAGTATTGTGATAGCGAAAATGCATAATTTGGCTGGGAATAGTGACATTTCGCTAGCTAGCGAAATTCACGAGAAATGAAATTGAGAAATTTTCTTATCCATGAGTAATTTTCGCTAGCCTAGCGAAAGTCCAATTTCTCTATATTTCTTGTTCAATGGCCCTTTGTTCCTCTTGCTTCTCTTCCATTTTCTTCACCTTCATTTTTCTTTCTATTTTCTTCTCTTCTTTCCTTCTAGTCTCGATCTATGATGTTAGGTTTGACTTTAATTCTTCATATTTGGATCGACTCGAAGCAATGTTGGCGTGATTGGCTATGGCTGTAGAATTGCCCACGAAAATGTGATCATTAGAATAATAGGGACCTTAATATATAGAGGTGAATTTAATTACAACAATTAGTACACAAGCGGCTCAAAACCTATTAAAAATAGGGTTCAAAATAGCACTTTTTGGGCACTAATCAAGAGGTATGTGCGATAGAGAGGCCATCATGAAGAGCAAGCAAATGGCTCAGCATGCGAGATGTGCGAGGAGTTGGTTGTGATGTGAGTGACGGGGCAGGGAAGTGAGCCTATTGCATGGACATGGAAGAAGGTTGAAGTGTTACCTCTGCCAGCGGAAGTGAGGAGCAGGGGGTCCTCAACCGTTAGATCTTAAGCCCCTTCTTGTTGAATTGAAATATGCATTCTTTGGAGGAAAAATGCATTTGTCGATCAGTGTTCTTCACTGTTGAGCAATCCCACAGGAGGTCGGTTTGCTTGAATCCTCCACATGAACCCAAAGAAAGCGTCGGATGGAAGATCTAGATTTGGAAGGCATCAGCGACGGTATGCACCATCCTTATCTATAGAAGATGAATCGACGGTTCAATTACAGAGAATTGAATCGCGCCAATGCAGGTAATGCAGTGAAAGTGTTGAAATTACTCTGGCCAGGCATCCATATACCCCTGTCAGATAGCTCATGGTGAAGTCCAGCCAAGTAGTACCCGATAAATCGAAGTCCTTCACGATTCTTTCCCGATGAGAAAGGGGAGGGAAATGCCCACTCGACACCTACAATTTGGAGGGTGTGTATTGAGTACAAAAGGTTGAATGAGGTGACCCAAAAGGATCACTTTCCCTTACCCTTCATGGACCCGTATCTAGAGTATCGGGTCATCCCTTCTCTTGCTTTCCTAGATCAAATTCTGCTTTATTCCATATAGGGTATTGCGGTGATGAGGACCAGACCACTTTCCTTACTTTTGGTACATATGCACATAGGAGGATGCCCTTCGATCTATGCAATGCCCCGACCACTTTGGTATTATGCCTTCGGCATTTTAGTGATATGGTGGAAGTATTATGAAGGTTTATATGGATGACATAACAGTTTACGGGGAAAGCTTCGATGAATGCCTTGTCCATTTGGAAACTATCCTCCACAGATGCATTGAAAAGAACCTAGTACTAAACTAGGAAAAATGCCATTTTATGGTAAATCAGGGCATAGTGTTGGGGCACATCATTTCTCGGAACAGAGTGGATACCAGGCGAGTAGAATTGATCTGAAATTGTATCTTTACTAACGTAAATGATCTGACAGTTCTTGGACATGCAGGCTTCTATCGCAGATTCATTCGAGACTTCTCGAAAATTGCAAAGCCGCTTTACAAGCTCCTTGAAAAAAGATGCAAAGTTTGAATGGGATGCAGAATGCCAACAAAAGTTCGGTAAAGCATATTTATTTCAACACCATATGAGAGCCCACTGGCCCGGCGGCTTGCTTTTGAGGTAATGTGCGATGCTAGTGACCTTGCTGTCGGAGCGGTTCTCGGACAGAAAGTAGAGGGAAAAGCGGTATGCGGTATATTATCTGACAAACGTTAAATGAAGCTCGAAGAAGCTACATTCTTATGGAGAAAGAATTCTTTAGTAGTGGTATATGCTTTAGATAGGATTAGTCTTATTTGATTGGGTCGAATATTGTAATCTTGAGATCATTCGACATTGAAATATCTTCTCACAAAAACATAGATTCCAAGGCTTTCTCGGCTTATCGGATGGGTTACATTATACGAGTTGACATCGATTAGAGATAAAGAGGTGTGCGCGAATGTTGTTGCCGGTCATCTCTCGAAGTTAAGCATAGCCTGCTGATACCCTTTGACCCTCACGTATTGATTAATTTCCTACGAGGAGTCTCTATTGACCAGTGAGTGTAGCACCATGGTATGCTCATTGCCAATTTTTGGTAACAAAGAGAGTTACCGAGTGGAGTGGACAACCTGAGACAAGAGGTTATTCTATGCAGGGTTCATTCATACTATTGGGAGGGTCATTATTTGTTCAAGTATTGTCTTGTCGGACCATCTGCGGAAATGTGTGGAAAACGGGAGGAATTCTCAGCCATTGCCATGACAGTGCGTGTGGATGGCATTTCTACCACCTGAGAAAACAGCCGTGAAAGTCTTTGCGTTCGGGCTTTGTGTATCATTGACTAAGATGCCTACACCATGTCACGAGGGCAATGTGATGGGAACCCAGACTAGGAAAGATTTACCATCGTCACATGATGCCTTGAACCTGCATTTTGGTAGTTGAATTGTTTGATGTATGGGGCATCGACTTCATAGGACCATTTCCTACTTCCTTTGGCTATGCTTACATCCTTGTAGGGGTGGAATCTGCGCGTGTCAGTAGATTGACAGTGCCTTCTGCGAGGAACGGTGACCCACAAGCCGAGTGCTTAAATTCCTTAAGGAGAATATTTTCTCTAGATTCGAGGTTCCCAAAGCAATTATTAGTGATGGAGGTTCTCACTTTTGTAACAAACCATTTGAGAACCTCTTATCCAAATATGGTGTTAAGCACAAGGTAGCCACCCCGTATCATCCTCAAACTAGTGGTCAAGTGGAGCTCGCCCAGCCAGAAGATAAGACAAATCTGATGAAGTTAATTCTGAGAAGGCGGGTCTTTGGAAGCTTCTAAACTGCGTGTGGGCCTCTGAGCCTCTAGACCATTCTCGGTATGTCCCAGTATCGCTTAGTTTGTGGCAAGGCTTTCCATTTACCGAGTTGAAATCTCAGATACAGGCGTGGTGGAGTATCTGAGATTGTTGAATATGGATATAGGCAGGCGGGCTAAAGAATGATTGAGATTGACAAGTTAGAAGAGGTGAGAAACGACGCCCTACTTCAATTCCAAAATTGCAAGGATAGCGGAAAGTGGCATGATCGACTCGTAACCAAAACCTTGATCGAGGATCGAGTCCTCTGTATGATTCGAACTCCATATTCGACGGCTCAAATGTCGCGTGGGCCGAACTGTTTATCTCATCCACCGACATTTTTTTGAATGGTTAAGTTGACCTTCTCAATGAAAGACAATATTAAAATATTCAAGGTTAATGGGAAACTTGAGTCGAAGGCCATATGTTGTTAGCCATTACGCGAGAAGGAGGAGGAACCTGCTGGATCCTCCTTCAATGAAACATTCTGACCCGAGTTGGTTTGGTCTCGAGACAAGCGCAGCTCAAAATTTTGGTTTTCTTTTTGGTCAATTTTTAATTTATTTTTTTTTCTTATTTTATTTTTAACATTTTTAGTATAGCTTAGTTTATTTAAAATCTCTTTAATATATTTAGCTTGAATGTTTTTATTTTATTTTATTTTATTTATTTATTTTGTATTTGTTTTGCAAGACAAATGCTGGTGTAGGGGCAGAATTTTCTCTCGATAGAAATTTCGCCCCCGATGCGGAATTGGAACCCCCCTTGGCTCTTGTTGCCAAGGGTCCCTTGATTGCCTTGGAAGCCATTAAAGGGGCCACTCCCTCATTCTCGATCACGAGACCTCTCCCTACAGTGGCGCTCGGCCCCACCCTGCACTTCTCCCTGCACACTCGACAGCCATCCCAGCACCTCCGCCTCTCCCCTGGCTTCACCTGCAACCCTGAGCCACATGCTAGAGTCGCCTAGCCGTCCCTTACCTCGCCCTGCATTTTCGCCCTGACGCCTACACTTTGCGGCCTTACGGCGGTCACATGTCGTCTGCTCCTCCTTGCGCTGACCTCGACCATGGTTGAACAGTGGGGGCCAATCCCGGGCCCAAAGGGTCGATCCAGTACTACTAGAGATGGCGACGCACGTCAGGAGAAAGCTGCCTCGCTCTCGGCTCGGAATCTGAGAGGCACCTCTTGCATTGACTCTTGATGCAGCTATGATGCAGAGTCCGATTATCTTGCTTCTATTCGGAGGAGTCTCGAGGTGGGACCTCGCCCCCTCTCTGTGCATGTAGCCACCGGAGTGCGCTGGCGGCGGGGACATCGGCCTGGGGAGTATTCACTTTCTAGGCGGGCGCCGCCTCCTCAGCCTTTCGAGTTCATCGCCTCAGTTATCCCGAAGCAGTTAGGCGTTCGATGTTTATTTTGTGATCGATGCCGGGAACATGAATTGTTGTGCGAGGACTTTCACGGAGTCCCAGCATGATATACCGACCTTTGGCGGTGGACGCGGTTGAAGTGATGCGATTGGTCGGAGGTATTCCGCTCCCTAGTTTATGTCTCAGCGGTTTACTAGCCTGGTGGTTCTTGGGTTTTATCATACTATGACATCCCGAAGTGTCCGTCAGATCTGCGACCGGTTCCAGTATGATCCGACATCTTGGATTCTACGATTGAGCTGCGAATGTCGCGATTGCTTTGCCCCAGATCACGCGCGATGGTTAACTGGCAAACTCCTGGTCTCGGCGGTGACCTTATAGCCATCACTTTAGAGATGGTCGCTCTCGAGAGAGAATCATGGCAGATCTATACTTTTCGCGGCCAGATGCTCCCTCACGGACCACATGCCACATTGTCGTTCCCGCACTTCAGCATTATTTCACAGGCGTAGAAGAGCTATTCTTGGGCTCTATGCGGGATATCAGGGGTTTGGTTCAATCAGGCGAGAGCTTGTCATGATAACATTTCTACGCGAGGAGAAGGTCCACAGTAAGGACTGGCTCGGGCGAGAGCTATTCCATTATTGATCTGGGGTTCTTTATGCCACGTCTTAAAGCACCTTGGGTTCAGGAGGAGCCCGCGTATGGGCGTTAGAGTTGTCAAAAATTGATTTTGTATCCTGGATCGGACTCTGTTTATGCCACTCTCTTTCTTCTACAGCGGAGGAGGTCGTGGATGATTATGCGAGGACACCGCCCCTGGGGTGAGTGCTTTGTATCAGTTCGGATGCCCTCGAGTTTCGCCTCCTATTGCAGCTCCTCACGAGGAGCTGCGGGCCATCACTCCCCATCCACGTGACCATCACAGCGAGCGTCACGTCACTTGCGGGGATTTATCAAGCTGATATGGATGTTGTCTCCACGCGCCTGCTCTTTCCATCTTTAGTATTCTCAGGCGGCATTGGTGACGGATTGCTCGAGCGGAGTCACTCTCCACCTTGAATCAGATATTCTTCTACATATCTGAGCCTGTATTCTCCCACCGATTAAGTGGCGAGGCCTAGCCAGCCCGCCTCATGAAACCGACCCATTGTATCGGCTTCAGCGGCCCTCGTTGGATGTGCTCGCGTACCACGATAACCGGATCCTGCCACCTGCTTGAGTGAGGTGGTCGCACTTCCTTCTCTAGCTTTCCTATTCCTAACCCGTGAGGACACAGTGATACTTTGGTTGGGGGGGGAGAGCTAGTGTCGAAAGTGGCATTTATAGCAGTACTTATGTTTGGTTTTGTTCATACTTGTGTTGTTTTAGTTTTATCATTGCTGCTTATGCTATGGGACTGTTTTGTTTGTATGTATTAGCCAATAGTAGGCAGTTGTTTATTCTGTTCAGTTGTTTATAGTGTTCAGCTATGATAAGCTTGTACTAGCCCTTTTGGTTATATTAAAAGCTTTATAGAAGTATTTGCATTTTCTATTTTTGTGCCCACAAATTTTATTTATTTTTAATTAACTTTTGTTTGTGCATAATGTTTAGCCTTGCAATTTGTTGAGCTTAAGCCTTTCCTAATGGTGTCGTCGTTAGAAGGGTCCTATGCCGAGTTAAGTGGATGACTGATACTAACTTGTTGTATTTGCTTTGTCTCTTCCACCTTCTTCTTTTTGCGAAACACGTTAGGTCCCGATGATAAGTGAGAATCGGCTGAAACCCCCTCTTATGATGCAAGGCGACGGGCGAAAATGCGGTGTGTATAATGGTGCTATGTGCCCTTGGTGCAACGTAGCCCCAAAGTAATATAGTGTACTTAATGTACGGATATCGATCCACGAGGGAAAGGTGAATTGTTCTGAGTTGCTTTTCGAAGACCAAATATCGAATAATTGATTCTAGGGTAAAATTTACGTAAGGAAACTGACTAAGCTATTGATTCCTGTTGAATTAATGGTGTTGGCGCCTAGGGTTAAATCTCCTTATCAGTTCAATAGATTTACCTTTCTAAAAGGTCTTGTTATTGATATATTTGTAATATGTCAATGGCGAGGTGATCTTTGCCTACGAGATATCCTCTCTCGAGGTATAATAGCTATCTGATGAATAGAATCGAGTATATCTCTATCTCGAAGCTGGTATTCAGAAATGCTTAAATGTTCTAACCTCAGTACCACCTTCAGGTTCGGAATATCTCTATTAACCGAATCGGCTAAAGGCTACTCTACCCAGATCCCTGAATACCCTCATCTCTCGAATCTCGGATCTCCAGTGCGATTATGCTAACATTGGCCAAACATTAACATATAATTGAAATGCAGGTATAGGTAAGATGCTTAATGAATTAATAATAACCAATGAATAACATGAAATATCGACTTTAATCCATTGCTTTGTGAGGGTTTGTTAGCCCTAGAAGATCTAGAACATAATGGAAGAAAGATGAAAGCGTTTAATAAAAGAAAACATTGTTCTAAAATGCGAAAATATCGAGAAAAAATGAAAAGCGTTACAATTCGGGCACTTCCTGAAGTCGATGTCACTCTGCTCTCGAAACTGCCTCCCGCGTTAAATGCGCCTCGATACCACGTTTACGAGCCGATAGTGCACAAATGATGAGGTCGCGATTTTCGGTGGCGATCGCGGCGTGTGACGTCGCGGCGTGAGGGCGTCGCGGCGATGGGGGCGTCGCGCGGCGATGGGAACGTCGTTGACTTGGCGTGACCCGAAGCGTCGCGGCGTGGCGGCGTGTCGCTGACGTGGCGATCACTTCTCGCTGCTCCTCATTGTTCCAAGCGCTTCCAAAGAAGTTGTTCTTTGCTCCATCGAACACAACAACCACCTGAGACACAAAATCAGGATCACAACCACAAAACTATCAAATTATTATAAAATAAATGTGTATGTAGGCAAAAGCCTTGAGTGTAAGATGAGTGTTTTAAGCACTCATCACACCCCCAAACAGTTTCTTGCGTCCTCAATGGCCCGGCCCAATAAACGAGGACACACACACAGACATAATGTAACTAACAAGTGATGATGCACATCTTTGAAAAATAGGGGATGTTGGTGACTCACATACCTTGTTTTTTGCTCGATGTTGGTGGGTGCATACGAGATGTTGACTTTACGGTAAAAATTCGATTGAGATAGGTAGAGCGGCTAGTGCATCAAATCCATGGTGTTCGATAGCCTTTCCCAAAATCCACATGTGCTTATAGTGAATGGCCTCCGGAATATGCCTAGGTTAAATGCCCTGACTCCAGCTACTCGGCCCACCTATTAGGAAGAGCGAACTAGACAAGGATGGAGCAGCACCCATTTTATTTATGTCCACATACCTAGAAATGTCCTATGTACAAAAGCAAAAATGGAGGAAGACCTAGTGCGAAGTTTTGCCCAGGAGTGTTCTGTAGCGGGGATCCATTGGTGACTCCCACCAGGTTGGTTAAGGGCACCGGGCAGTAAATTCCCCTTGAGCTTCACCCAAACCTCCCGGCCAGGCTGGTGGCCACAGGTTGCGTGAATGATCATCTTCTGTCCCATGGCGGGCGGTGAAGTCTGATGACTGCGGCGGTTAGCTCGGGGCATTAGGCTTTATAGGCCCCTCCCGGTATTTGTGCGGTATTGGGTGGATGATCGAAGCATTCTTATGCATATACCTATTTTTGTGTATTTCTTTTTCTTTTTCTATTGTTTTGTATTTTCTCTTTTGGTTGGGGCTTGGTGGCAATCCTCTTTTGATTGGTGTTACATCCACTCGGAAATGGATTCCAGAATCTCCACAGGTTGATCGAACTTTAGTAGTGGTCGGCACTTGTCATACTACGAAAGTCAGCAGTGTGTGAGTGTGATAGGGTTTTGGCCCAGTTTGTGACTAGGAATTGATTCACTAGCCCTTTTTAACTGTTCAACCTAATTCTGGGAGCATCGAGCAAATATGCATTTGACAGTTTATAGTGAACTCGATCAAGGGTGATCCTCCCGATTTTCAACATGGCACACGTATGTGCAATTCTTACATGCGAAGTGTCCTAAGAAGCCGCTAATCGAACAAGTAACACATGACTCATGAACATGAAAGTGCGATGTAAAATAAGCGAAAACAAAACACACTAATATGAGACCCCTGCTTCAAAAATCGCACACCTTCTGCAAAGCGAAACCTGATAAACAAAACCCGCAGAAACACCGTACTAGATCACCAAATCCACTCCCCACAAAGAACAAACCTCAGTGTCCCCAACGTAGAGATAAAACATAGAGGGTAAGAAACTCCCACGAATATCAACTACTTGATTGGAGGTGGTGGAGGGTGGTGAAAAAGCGAAGGCTGGGCGGTGGGCGCATAATTTCTTCTTTCTTTGTAGAATGATGGCGATTGGCTGAGCTGTCCGCATATCGGCCGCGCCGCCTCAGTATCTGGAGTAACGAGGACTCGGTGCTCCATGGAGTCTCATCCCGGGGAAGGCATCAAAGCGCTCGGTGAGTGGAAGCAGGATCCTCGAGATCCCGGTGAAGGGGCCTAGGAGGGAGCCCGGCGCTGGGGCTCTTTGGGGAGGTGGTGGAGGTGTAGGTGAGATGAATTGGTGGAGGTGGGCTGGGACGGGGACGCGAGAGTCTCCTGGGGATTACCCGGGGGGATCCATACTGAAGCTTGGAAATACTCATAAAGCTCGTCTTCGTCCGAGGGCTCGTGACCTGAATCGTAGGCCCCCTCAGGTTGCGGGACACCGGGTGTATCTGCCCAGCGAATGGCTTTTTGTGGAGTGGGCGAGTGTCGATGTCGTCGAGGCACCCGGCTTGTTTACCTGAAGCCAATATGGGAAGGTGTCCCGGGTTCATCTTCGCATCCGGTTATGGAGGATGGCATCCTCGATAACACCTTGATATCGAGTATACCACATAGATGGCGTCAGTTGACCCTTGACCATTGGGCGATCCACCTCACACACATTCGTCGTCGGGATGAGACGCGAAGTGATGAAATGGTCTGGACAGGGATGAAGGCGAATCGCTGGCCTTGAAATTGACCGCATGACCCGCGCATGAGTTCTCCCGTTTCACCCGCCCCTGCATTGGTCGATACGCGTATAATCTCGAGGTAGTCGGGGTGCTTTCGTGGATGCGTCCAGATAGCTCAGAAGGGACATCTTTCTGGCCCCCGTAATAATTATTGATCGACTCATGCTGAAGTAGGCGTCGCTGCCTCTGACTCTCTTCAGAATATGGGATGCGAGATTGGCGTAGAACTCGCGCACCACACTCATCGCTGCTGGATGAGGTGGTTGGCATAAGGCACGCCATCCATAGCGCGGTGTCTTCACGGAAGAAGTCATCGGGGTGGTGAAACCCACTTCTCCTTAATGAGCGAGCAGTTTTTGCAAATGGTGCCAAGCAGTCGGCACTCGCATTCAAACGAGGCATCGAGATGTGGGAGTGGTCCTCCACCAGGCGAGCTTCGCGCTTCAGCAGCGACTTACGCCCCTCTTGCGGACATACTAACCTAAACCAAGCCGACACCTATGTGCACCCGCAAGCGAAAGAAATATCGACTAAATAACTACCTAATGACTCTGACAAAGCCTAAATGCGACTCAAAGAACCTAAGGGCCTAGCTAACCGAAATGAATTCTAGACCTCTGGAGCTACAACGCCTGAAATGGACCTTGAACTCTTTATTACTGACTAGAATTGAGCACCTGATGGTAAGCGATACCACTATGATAGCGGCCCAAGAGGGTGACTACGATTAATTACCGGCGAGTAGAAGTGGTCCAGGCGGAAGACCGACAGACTCGACGAGGTTGAGCGCGAGCGGTCTTAGCGAGGGCTAGGGTTCGAGAGAAATTGGTTCAGGTGGAGGAGCAAAATGGATCTTGAAATTTAGCGGGGCCCGCGCGTCGCGGCGGTCTCGGAACGCTTGTCAGCGGCTGACGAGTATAACCAAGCGGCGTCGCGGCGTGGTTCTCGCGTCAGCGGCGTGGCCAGTATATATTTAATCCCGCGTCGCTGACGTGGTTTATCAGCTGCGGCGTGACGAAGTATATTTAATCCGCATTCGCGGCGTGGTTTTATCCGCGTCGCTGACGTGGCGAGCTTTACAATTTGGCGTCGGCGTGACGAAAAGTGTTAAAATGGCGTCGCGGCGTGAGAAATCACGTCACGGCGTAGCGAGCAGCGATGAAATTTTGGCGTCGCTGGCGTGTAATTCCCACCCTCGCGGCGTGGCGAGCTTTCAAAAATTGGCGTCGGCGTGAAATCTCACGTCGCTGACGTGCTGGTCGCGAGAGATTTTATATCTGCGCCCCGATTTTAAAGAACTCTCCATATACTTCCCTTTCGGACTTTGAACACTCTGCAAGCCTCGTACCTACACTTACGGCTCCTGAAATTAAACCAACAAGCAGAAACACGATCATGGATGCGGTTAGGTAAATTCTTAAAAACAACAATAGAGCGAAAACTTAAAAGCAAGTTTTAGAACACTTAGGTTGCCTCCCGAAGCGCTATCATTTAATGTCGTTAGCTCGGCGACCACGAATCTGTGTCTGAAGACACTTAGGATAAGCGAAATGCTTATCGCATCCTTATAGTGCTCACCCGATGCTTTCGAGTGGATGAAATACTCTTGTACATGCCCTTGCTCTTCTCCCGGTGTCTTTCTGTGCGATAAAGCGGTTTATCAGCAGAATTTTTCTCATGTCGCCTTACCTGATCTCACGTGTCATGAGGTCTGAGATATCTTCATATGGATGTCGTCTGGGTGGCCGTGGGTTGGAAAACATGGAAAGTGATCTCGATCTCCTTGGACTCTTAGTTTGAGTTCACCTTCTTGCACATTAATTTGAAGGCTTTTCCTGTGGCTAGGAAAGTGCATAAGTATGATAAGGACCGAATTAGTCAGCTTCTTCCATGTCGGGAGATGATAGTACAACTGGAAGGGCCGAATTTACCAACTTTACGAGCACATTTTGACTATACCTCGGGTGTTGGTATGACCTATCATGAGGTTGTACGTGATTGTGGTTGATTTAAGGTTCTCTGACTTTAGCCTTTAAACATCGAGAGTGGCATCAGGGTGATGCTCGCTCGATCACCGCAGGCTTTTCAGATGCAGATTCCATAGAGACGGTATAGCAAATTTGCAGGATCTTGAGGTTTGAGCTTCTTTGCGGGATAGCCTTTGCATTCTCAGTTAAGGCAATGGTTATACTCTTCCAATTTCTTCTTACTTACCAAGATCTTTTTCATGAATTTCCACATAACTTGGCATATTCTCTAATGCTTCCAAAAATGGTATATTAATATACGTTTCTTGAAGATGTCAAAACTTTTCTGTTACACTTCTCAATTTACCTGCACTCTTCAACCTCTGCTAGTGCGGGATTAGTATGATAGGTTCTTATGTTTTTTGTACCATTTGCGGTTTTGTCCACTGCTTTTTTATTGTCTTGGCGCCCCTCACATCTCAGTTTTGCTCATTTTCATACGGTCGATTGGATACTTTGGTCTTCTCCTTAATTTTCAATTCTCTTACCGCTAGGCTGCGACTCAGATATTTCAACTCTTCCTCCTTAGGTGATGGCCTTGCGATGCTCTTGCTTCTCTCTAGGGTTTTACCTCGAATTGCTTAGCGATGATCATTTGCTTTGCCCAGCCAGTTGGCCATTGCCCACGTTGAATCTCTAAATTTCTCAAGCGTAAACGGTTATTCGATTGGGTTGCACTGTTCTTTGCATATTTCTTTAGTTTCATTCATAAAGCGAGTGGGGTGCTGCTCTGTACAAGCGCTTGCTCACAAATCCGACTTCTTTCGAGGGTGGTTCATTCGCTTCCGGTTTGATGGCATATTGTTCTGATTCTTCATCCATACCCTTGATTATTTGATGCAGTTCTGATTGTTATACCACCGCATCACGATTCGATTACGTATTTGTTACTCCATACGGTCCTGCTACTGCGATTGATTCTGATTAAGCCGCCGACACGTCTTGGGCTTGCTCCGCTGGCAGGTTTCGAAGCCAGGCATTCTACCACACTACTATCTTTGTCCTCCGCGAATTCACCTGACTCCATTGCGTTGATGCGTATAGCATGTTGTTCCTCTTGTCTATTTAACTGCTTAGTCAGCTGTGCCACATGATTCACTAGATTGTTGAGGACCTCATTATCTGTGCCACCCACCGTGTTTACTGGTGTAGCCTTCTCTCTAGGCCACTGATTAGTGTTGGTCGCAGCATCTTCAATATCTATCGCTGATGCGTGGTTTTCTTCATCGAGATCCTCCGGTTGAGGCATCTATCATTGTTCGGGTTGTATTTCTCGGACCATTGTAGAAGGTGTGGACTTGCATCCATCGGGTTGACCCGGTGGTGAGGACACTTCGCAATAATTCATGGAACACATCCCATGCCTACTTGCCCGGGTTCTCCCCCTCTAGTTGACGAAACGTATTGATTTGCAGGTTGTGCGATCTTGAAGTGGAAAGAACTTGGTCGAAACTTTTGTACCAACTGCGTTCCATGTAGTAATGGTCACGGTGTTGGTAGTTCTTGATGTTTGGCTCTATCCCCAAGTGAGAGTGGGAATACTTAGTAATCTAGGGCTTCTTGTTAACTCAGGTTGTATTTAATGGTATCATAAGGCCGGGGAAGTTAATTAGAATGCATGTTCGGATTCTCATGGGTAGTCCATGAACAAGATGTTACGAAGCATGCATGCTGTGTGACTTCAATTGAAATTGTTGCTTGGACTCGTTGGTGATGCGATACCATTTTAATACGAACAACTGTTGGTAGTAAAACAAACTCATCCCAATAAGCATTAAGGATAAATGCAGTTTGTATATAAATAGCACAGGCGCTTGATTCTATTCTGCTTCTCACGTAGTTCCGAGTTTATTCCAGCGCCAAATCTTGTTCTTGAGTGTTTCCATGACTGTTGGAAGTTCCTAATCTGATACATTCTGTTCGCGCGATACGTGCGAGTTCTTTACGGCTCGGGATCACCGCAGTGTTGATTAATTGAGTTTTTGTCGCATGTACTCACTTTATTACATCTTCTGATAACACCGAACTAACAAAACCCCGATTACGGCCTTGTAAAATAGCAAAAGTAAGAAAAATTAGGAATACCATCTATGTGCTCACTTCTCTATGTCGATTTTAAACCTGTCACGGCCGGCAAAAAGCAGCGGGCGAAAGCGGTGTGTATGGCGAATGCCTATGTGCGCGCAGTACCACGCAGTAGCCCCAGTAATATAGTGTACTTAATGTACGGATATCGATCCACGGGAGTGAATTGACTCTGAGGTTACGCACTGAGGCCAAATATACGAATGAATTGATTCTAGGAATTAGAAATTTAAGTAGAAACTGATTAAAGTATTGATTCTGAAGTAGTTAATGGTGTTGGCGCCTAGGTTAAATCTCTCTGCTATCAGTTCAATGATTACCTTTAAAGAATGCTTGTTATTCAATATATTTGTAATACCGGGGTGATCGCACTCTGAGATATCTACTCGAGGTATATCAGCGTATCTGCGTGAATAGAATCGAGTATGTCTCTATCTCATTTGGTGACCAGAAATGCTTAAATGTTACGACCTCGAATGCCACGCCCGGGTTCGGAATATCTCTATTAAGATCGGTATTCTCTAAGGATCCTGAATACCTCATCTCTCGAATCTCGGATCTCCGGTGCGATTATACTAACATTGGCGAAACATTAACATATAATTGGAAATGCAATTATAGAGTAGATGTAATAATTAATAACAAGCTGAATAACATGAAAGATCAAACTTTAATCCATTGTACATGCGGGGTTTGATGTAATACAAGAAAGAGATCTAGAGCATAATGGAAGAAAAGATGAAAGCACATTTAATAAAGAAAACATTGTTGCAAAAACTGAAAATATCAGAAAAAATGAAAGCGTTCTGATTCCAGGGCACTTCCTCGAAGTCGATTGTCCTCTGCTCTCTCGAAACTGTGCCTCGCGGATTCGTGCAGCCTCCGTGCGATTTACGAGCCATTCGTACTTTAAATGATGAAGTCGCGATTGCCCCGGTGGCGATCGCTGACGTGGTGGCGTCGCTGACGTGAGGGCGCGTCGCGGCGATGGGGGCGTCGTTGACCCGGCGTGACTTTGGCGTGGCGGCGTGGCGGCGTTGCGGCGTGGCGACGATCACTTCCTCGCTGCTCCATTGTTCAACTGCTTCAAAAGTTATTTTCGCTCCATCCAGACACAATAACCTACACGGTTCGTCGGGGATCTAGCCACAAAAACTATCAAATTATTATAAAATAAATGTGAAAATGACGAACCGACGCGAGTGTAAGATGAGTGTTTTAGGCACTCATCACAAACCCTTACCTAATGTCGTTTACTCCCTTGAATAGGTTATGGACCCCCATGCATAGAAGACCAATGTGTCTTCCAAAATAAAAGAAGAAAGAAAGTGAAAGAAAGAAAAGAATAAAATGCTTGTTGCTTTGCCTTGGAAACCACGATTAGTGCCCCCTGATTAGCGCCCAAAAGTGCCATTTTGAACCCTATTTTTAATAGGTTTTGAAAGCACATTTTGTGTACTAATTGTTATAATTAACCCAATTGACATGTTCGGTCCCTATGGTACTACCGATCATATTTTTGTATTAATTTTGCGCTTTTGCAAGCTTTAATGCTAAGTTTGTCTAGCCATTCCAAGCATGAAGAATTCGTCTGACATTGCCTGCGCATCAAAAAATCATAAGAAATAAAGATCAGAAAAAGGAAAAGAAAGCAAAAATACATGAATCGGCGAGTAGTAGGGAGTCGGTGGGAACAAAGAGCTAATGGAACAAGAGCACCAGTGAACAAATGCGCTGAAAATTACTATTTATAGCAGTTTCCGCTATCATATTGGGGAATCATCGTGTACAGCTTAAAATTGAAATTGTCACTATGTCATGATTTTTCTGCTATGAGAATTGAATTTTCGCTATCATAGAGAATTTTTTCTATGATAGCGAAAATCAATGTGCATAGCGAAATTTTCTGCTTTTGTTTTTTTTTTTATCCAAACGACTTCGTTTTTTTTTTCTCATTTCACATGTTTGTAAGGCTATATAAGCCATTGTAAAACACTATTGACCTAAGTTTTAGTTTTTGGAAGGAAATCACGGTCCCTGTTTTTTTTCAAGCCTCTCATTTTCTCTTCTCTCTCCTTTCTCTCACTTTCTTATTGCCAAACACCTCCAAGGATGACAACTTAGAGGATGTGCAAACCATTTCCTTGAAGTACAAGGTTGATGTGGGTATAGGATCCAAGGTCAGCCGGTGGTTCTGCCACACGCAAGAAGTTTTGGACATTTTGCTTTAAATTTTCAACTCTAGGTTTAAAGCTTTTTGATGTACTTTCTTTTGCCAATACTTGGCAAGCTTTTAGGGTTCAATGTATTCTTAGCTTTAGATACACTGATATCCATTAGTTGTTCTTTACGAGCCACTGGAGGTAGGTTAAGGGGTAATATTTTCTACCATAAGTGCATCCTCTGATCAATACTGTAATCTTTTTAGGTTCAAAGTGGATGCTTTTTTTTTTATCCATCGAGATTCATTAGTTGCCCTTACGAATCATTGTAGGATGAGTCAAGATAGATTTTCACTCAAGGAACCATAAATGTTAAATAAATGCTTTTTATCAAAAGGAAAATTATTAGGGTTTAGTCTTTAAACTTAAATGAAGATCCAGTTCGGGAGATGACTACATGTCATCCTCCCCAACGCGAGGAAATGAACCCGGGGACCTCTCGGTTAGCCTTGGACCTTAAACCTAGTGGCCCAATGTTTCAAGGAGTTCTTTTTATATTTTATTTCGCCTTATTTTCAGTTTGCAAACCACCAAACCCGTTTTTATCACTCACCTTAAATCCAAACAAAATCTACCTATTTTCGACTCTTCACTTAAATCATTTCCGTACGAAGAAAACCCATCCCCGTGTTCGACCCTAGACTCACTATACCCAAGAGTAGCTTGACTACGGCAAAGAGGAGGGAACTTAGGATATAAATTTTGTTGACTCGATCACCCTAACAGGGCACGAATCAAGTCCCGAGCACGGTCCGAGGGTGGTGGTGAAATCTCAAAAAGCCCTAAGGTCTCTAAACTCACCCGATTGGGAGTCGCCACTTAGTGTTCGCCATGGGTGGATGTGTGGAGTTTCACAGCCAGGTGCTGGGAGGCTCCGAAATCATTCTCGAGTCCGGTGAAACTCTATGTGAGTTTATGGTCTAAAGATCTCATGGCTTGATGCCCTAAACCTTCAATGGTCGGGAGTCGTCTGCTTATCCTCAAGCACCTGACTTCGTGAAGTCGAACCCTCAACATTACACCCTAAAACGCATAAAAAGCAATTGTGTAATAATGTGACGCCTCAACCTCGTGGGGTCCGTTGATCACCCACAACCTCATGCGAATACAAGTGGTTGTCAGTTACCCGACGCCACTAGACACCCGGGCAGTAGCCCTTTGTACGGGGAGCTCTACCCAAATACATCACCTGCATGAAACCTGTCCCAAGCAGTCCAATATAATTACAACATGAGTAAAACGGCCACTTGGGCCCATAAACAGTACTCATAAATACATACCAACTATGAATCCAACTATATCCAATAGTTCTCAAGAGTTCACTTACTTTATACAACATATATTAAAATCTAAAATTCTAATACATGCAGTACATCACAAAACCAAAGCCACAACTCGGCTTTCTTTCTAAAGAAATTTATGATGAGCAGCCTCCCGTGCGCTCCCATTCGGGAATAAATTCCCACGACGCTGAGTTATCAAGCCAAGAGTGGAATCGCCTAAGTGGGCTACTTCACCTAAGTGCGCAATGTCTAAAATAAACGCACATTCAAGCAAATGCATGATCCTACTTGAATGTCTACATGACCAACTCGTAACCCCGAGTCCTTCACTGATTCTACACACTCGCCTAAGCCTCGTATGAGAATTATAGTTTTGTTAGTTTGTGGGCAACCCTCCGATGTGTATATATCAATTGGGCCGCTCCGACGATTGATATATTATTTATTTGTGGACTACCCTCCGATGAATATCAATTGGGCCGCTCCGACGATTGATATTTTTTAATTTGGACTCACCGATAATTAACATTTTTAGACAACCTTCCGAACCATTTTCTAGGACTCAACTCATGCACTTACCTAATAACTTAGATGTTCCGAAGTTGCATATGGAATGCATGTATGCCAATTCCAATACAGTCTAATTCACATGCAAATATATACATGAATATATTCACATAAAAATTAAATCACACAATCATGTTATGTAATTATCATCTCAAACATCAAAATTAGCTCACTTGGGCTAATGATCAAACACAAGCAATTCGATTTGAATTACTTGACCAAACCCATATTTTCACAAATTATATTTTTTTGAAATTAGGTCGCTTCAGAACAAGAAAACCCTCGCTATCGTTCCTATCAAAACAAACTACTGGGCTCACTTTAGAACTCCGTATGGCCATTTCCGCCAATCAAACCAATACATGATTTATGGAACCATTCTAACACACATTTAACCCAAACAGTCCGTAGAACAGATACTTGACTGCTCTGCGGGTCTCAACTAAACATTTCGGTTCCAAGATTTGGAACTCATCAAAATGTGGCCGCTCAAGGCTCAACCAACCGAAACAGACAATATAGGGTACTGCGAAGAATAAAACCCAAGTAGGAGAAACCCCTACCTCCCTGAGTTTGAGAAAACTCCCCAACCGTACCCACGCTAAGCCCTCTCCGTAGAGCGTTTATCCTTCTTGCCCCGATTACCACCGACTGGGCCGGATCGTCAGATTTCTAGAGAGAAGGAAGACTCTTCTCACTAAAACTTAAGAAAATCAGCCACTGATTCCTTTTTCCCTTTCCCCACGTTTTTTTCTTTCTTTTCTTTTGAGAAGACAAGCTCATTCCTATTTTGTCTCTAGTGACTTAAACAAACTTTAAAATGCCTATTATGTCCATTCATTTCCCGCTGACATTCTGACTACCTCAGCCAGCCCATTTTCATCATTTTCTACTCATGCCACTCTATGGCACATGAGAGTACTTGCTATATGCACTTTCGTCAGATCGTAAAATAGCTTTACAACCCGAAATGCGATGCCCAGAAAAACGCGCCAACTCCGACCGCTCCCTAATTTTGCAAAATTTTACGCGGCGAGCTAGATTTCGCGAGACGGTTCCAACAGTGCAATCCATTTCGTCATCCGAGATATAGAGAATAAATTATGGATTTTTAACTGAAATTACAATGTCACGAATCGAAATACGATGCCCTTTTTCCGTAAATTGAATTCCTGGTCTTACAAATAAGGGCAGTCCTATCTATTTAGGTTGTTAACACACAAGGTTATGACATTAGCTTACTGGGGAGAGCGTATACTTAGTTTATGATTGAGACCTCGATCAAACAAACCAGAGCTTTTTGTAGAAGAGCTTGGTTCATGCTTCGATGAGGAGCTTGTTGGTCACCAACGCCGTATAGTTTTAATTCTTTCTTCGAGAGGTTTAGCTTAGGTTTTTTGATTCTCATCGCAGGCTATGCATTACTTTTGCTGCAAACCTTTTGACCTCATGTTTTGTTCTCTACTTGTTGATTATTTTATACATAATGGACTAGCAATGTGTCGGTTAGGGTGTGGATGGCACCCAAAAAGTGCTATTTTGAATCCTATTTAAGATAGGTTCTAAGTACCTTTTGTGCACTAATCATATTAATTAAGCCAATTGACACGCAGAAGTCCCTTGGTACTAATGATTGTATTTCTTGAGGCTGTTTGTAGTTTCTGCAGGTTTCATAAACTCATCCTACCATATCAAGCTGCAAGCATATCGGTTGCCGATTAACACCGAAGCAGAAGGATTTATACTCAATTATATCAAGTCGGAATGAAGAAATCAAGATGAAACAAGTTAGATGCATGTGAATATGCGTGGATGCAAGCAGGAGAAGCTGGGGAAATTTTTGCTAGAATAGCGAAATTCTGCTATATCGAAATTCGCTACATAGCTTAATTTTCGTTTATGTTAGCGAAATTTCACACATAGCAAATTTTCACCGTAGCGAAATGTTTTGCTTCGTTTTTGGTACAAACGACCCCTGCTGGTTTTTTCCATCTCTACCTCACCGTAATTATACCATTTAGATAGATTGGTATTTTCACTTTTTGTAAGGCTATAAGCCATCTTATGAACACCAGAACCTAACTTTTCATTAAAGGGATTTCCATTATGGGCCCCTGTTTTCGGCCCTCATTTGCTCTCTTCTCTCTTCTCTTTCTCTCATTTTCTAGGCAACCAAACACACCCTTTGAGGATGACAACTCAAATGATGTTTGGCTAAAGCCTCTAAACCTTGAAGAGGAGGGTTGCTAGGTTGGTTGATGAGGTTTGCAGGCGCTCCTCTGTTTTTCACGGCGCATCGCATTTGGTGTTTCAAATTTTCAAAACTAGGTTTAAAAGCTATTTGATGTATTTTCTTCGGTCAATACTTGGCAAGCTTTTAGGGTTTAGTGTATTCTTAATGTTAGATACACTGACATCCATTAGTTGTCATTTATGAGCCATCGGGGTAGGTTAAATGCTAGATTTCAACCGCAGGAACAGTTAATGCTCAGTAAATGTTATGTTTCAAAGAGGAAAGGTACTAAGGGTTGGTTTTTAAAGTTAAACAAAGATCCGGTTTTGGAAATGACTATAGGTCATTTACCCTAATGCGAGGAAATAACCTGAGGACACCTTTGAAACCATATCATACCAAACTAGTGGCCCAAAACTTCAAGGTCTTCTTTTTACATTTTATTTCGAATTACCTTCAGTTAGTTTAGCGACAACAACCACACTTTTTATACAAATGCAAAATCCAAACAAAAGCCTCACCATTTTGAATCATTATACAAATCATTTAGCATCAAACCCATCCCAATGTTCGATCCTAGAGCTACTATGTCGCAAAGAGTTTTACTACTTCGCAATGAGTGCGGAATTTAGGTATAAATTTTGTTGATTCTGCATCCCTACTACGGCATGAATCAATAGTTCAACATCATGTTAACACATTTAATTATATGTATTAACAATTTGTTTCCATACACACTCCAAGCCATTCACTATAAGCAATATTTTGCTAACAACAAACATGGACAATTTTAGTCCAACCATCAACTCGGGCTGTTTTAATGTACCGAAATGTTGTGTACCAATTAAACTCCGCAAAAATTCCAACATTCCGGTCCTACTCCGAAGGACCGAAAACTCACGTCCATTTTTGCCCCAAACACTCCAATCACAATTTCACACACAAACAACACATATGGACCAATAATAGTCTGAAATCAGTCCCGGGACTGCCCAAAACAGTCCCAAATTTCCAGCACTTTAGTCCCAAGTTTTGGGACTGACCATACGGCCACTCATGGCCTCATATCAACCAAATCATTAACAAGACTCTTAAACAAGTATTAAATCAAGTAAGAGAAAACCCCTACCTCCCGGAGTTTGTCGAAACTCCCCAAAACTGGTGCCCATGCATAGCTCTTGTTGTGGGGAGCAACTTTGCTTCTTGCCTCGTCGAAAACCGACGGTTCTATCGCCGGGAATTCTAGAGAGAAGTTGGAGCTTTTTTCTCTAAAAATCTTATTTTCCTTCCACTACACGAACCACCAAAAAATGAGAGAATATGTTTTTTTCTTTTCAATTAATTCCCTTTTTGTCCCCTCACTTGCCACTTGTCAAATTTTCATTGGCTCATTGGATTTCCTTATCCACTTTATCCATCTACTTTGGATTTTCATCCAATTAGGGGATGCCACATGTCCATGTGGGCCCCACACTTGAGCTCAAGTTGGCTAACTCTTACACATGACACATGGCACACTGTGAGCCACTCAAAATGTGCCAAGTGTCCCACACTACCCCCGCTGCCTCGAAAAACGTGAAATTTTCGACTATCTCGAAATTCGACAAATTTTGAAGTGGAAGCTAGATTTCATAAGCCGATTCCAACAATGAAGTCTGTTTCCTCATCCGAGATCTAGAAAATTCGGATTTCACCAAACACATTTTACCCTTTAAGAAAAATTAGGATTTTCGATGTTTCACATTCTACCTCTTAAAAGAATTTCATCCTCGAAATTCCATGCAACCACATCAATCACACGCATATGCAACGCACTACGCGCCATGCTTGTAAACTAGTCATTTAAGTATTAAACGACTAGACCACGTATCTTCATCCTTAAACAAGAAGGAATAGGTGGCCCGCATCATGTCCTCACGCTCCCACAATGACTCCTCCACTCCTCGGTACTGCCATACCACCATCACTAGCCTCACGGTCTTGAGTCGCAAAACCTGATCTTGACTATCCATAATGCACACTGGTCCCTCCTCGAAGGTCCCATATGTGTCAATCTCAATCTATCCCCAATCCACTACATGAGTTGGATTTATGCATTCGAAAGACGCGAGATCGAATACCTCACACACCGACATGTCATGGTAAAGCCAACCGGTACACTACTACGTCTACCCTCTCGAGTATCTCATACCCACAAGCTTCGACTGCGCCTTCTCGCCACCGAACCCGACGACATTCTCTCTTAGGCATCACCTTCAATAAGAC